>OX155953.1:21498068-22098068 GCA_944548615.1 Micropterix aruncella | reverse complement strand
AATTTATATACACTTACAGCAATCTAAGGCTATCAGCTATACCATAGGTTAAAGATTCATGAATAGATTTCAATTTTGGGTTTAAAAAAAACATGAAAACATGTCCACCAGGCTCCCCCTTGATTGTCCAGCTTTAGCACGATCTCCTTTATAGTGACGTATTTTTAAATTATACAATAACCGCCATAAATGAGAATAGTGATATCAGCAAAATATGCGACTTTGCTCATAAAATTATATATTGTCATAAAACAATATCTCGGATGGCTGCTTTCAAATAACGAGACTGTAGTCATCTTCCATAAAATAACTATGCAAATATTATTATGCTGGCTTGGATTCGCTTTATCGGTTTTACTTTCGTAGCGGAAGTTAGTGCTACATACAGTCACAGAGGTATCTCAGTAATGGCATACCGACGAAGTACAACCCCCCTTGACTGCTGTCGCACAAAGGAAAATCTCATACTAAACATCAAAATAGAGAATATTTAATAGCAAATACGAATACAACCCGCGTGATTTTATGTCATTGTTCTATGATAGAAGTAAGCAACCTTGTGGTCTTGACCCCAAATAGTGCCAATAAAACAGAAACAATTCTGATAAAACCCCTGCAAAACGCAGTCGCTAGTATCAAACGAAGGCTATGATAATAAATTGTGAACATAAACCATGTATTCTTTTTTAGAATACATTATAAAGTGAGGGAGAATGAAACTGTTAAAATGAAAGCTCCTTGAACACTTCGTATGCATACATAAAATCTTCATAATCTGACTTTTATACTAATATGCGTCATGGCATTATCTCTAATTTGATATGTATACATGATGCATGCTATTACGTGTACCGATACTATACGGGCCTAGATTGGTTGGTTTGAATTAACCGCGTCTCTTGCGTTTAATTTGGTTTCGGCGGCGGGAGTCTCCGGACGACTCGCCGGACGCGCCGAGCCAGTTCATTTCCTTACCGGACTCAAACTGAGAGAGAGATTTCCATAATGCCGCAGCAAAGCGACATCCTTCTGACACCGAGGTTGTTCGTTCCTTTTCAGATCTCAGCTTCCACTCACGGCTGAAAGACTCGACCGCCACACGCATGCTTCTATCGCCATCTTCTTCGCTAACTCATTGTCGTCCTCCCTTGTCCGTCATATTACGCCTGGAAGGGCGGATCCTCAGGAAATGTGAAAAAGTTCATGCCTACTTGCTAAATAAGTACCTATTCTTAATAAATTACCCTTGTCTAAAAGCCAAGCGTGAATAATTACCAGAGAAATTAATTATATAAAATCTAAATTTCTCTAACGTAAGTGTGCGTCTTGTTATTGCATTCGATCGACAGAATTGATACGCAATTCCGTTAATTTTATTCTTCTAGATAATGGTAACCTAGCTGGGAATCCAACCCGGGAAATTTTGATTATTATTATATTATTATTGATATTATTATTATCGTTCTCTAACATAACTTAGTTCAATCGTTCGCCTAATTATAAAATACATATAAATAAATCTAATATAAAATCACTCGGTAAAATAGCAAATAGTTGGCGAGATAGTGACTTTATTCGATACTGATTTTCCCACTCACCAAACGTTGACAGAATTATTCAGTGGCTAATTCTAAGTAGCGGACATCTATTTTGTAATGGGGTTTTCCGGTGGGTTGAGTTGGAAAATGCTTTAAAATTACAAATGGGCTGCACTTTTTTAAGCCCTAATGAAAATTATTTTACTGTCAAGTAGTATGCAACACAAATTAGAACAAAAACATATCTGGCTGCTCTATAGGTATGTCAAACGTATCTGGTACCTGAAAAACCGAATAAAATGGTGACCTTTTTTTGCACACCCGAAAACTGGTCATATGACACTTAACATTATAAGATAGTGTAGGATACCATCTGGCTGTAATGTGCCATCGCCAAAGCCTTGCCAGACTCATTTAATGCGCATCGGAGTGACGCTCATTAAACGAATTACGCACATAAAACAACTCGCACTGCATCAAATTCTAGTAGAGTATGGCGATGCATTAGCCAGATGTTTTCTCCGTGCAATCATAGGATCAATAATTATCACGCGAAGAAAAATCAAGACTTCCCAGACTACTTTGAAATGATAATCAGTGATAAAGTCAATTTATATTATTATTTAATTGTATTATTCAATTTGTATTAGTTTCAAACATGTAAAAATAAGATTGACGTATCCATAAAATACATAGATTTGTTCAGTGGTAAAATATTCCCACTAGACTAGATTCGTTTAACTGTAAATATGCCAGATTGTTTTTCTGTGTTCATTTAATGAGTGACTCTAGTGAGTAAAGATTAATAACTGGGGAAAAAAGTACAATTCGATTGCACTTTCGAGTAACCCACCAATCGGAAAATACTTGCCGGAGTTGGAATTTCTCGATTAGCATCAATAATAGACCAGATTTAATTATAATAAATTACAAACTGGTAAAACAAGTCCTAAAAATATTCACTACCCCCTTAACTAATAAACCCTAACTTAGGAAGTGTTCAGTTTGTGTCGGATATTTTCCAGTTTTATTTCAATTTAAACATCATGTTAAAACCTTATTGTTTAATTATTTTATTTTAGTTTGGTATTTCTATTATAATTTTTGATCATTCTATTGATATTCTATAATTTGGAAAATTTTAATTGTAGATACTACCAATATCGCTAACACAATGCCATATGCGTTATAAAAAGACAGAATTGTTGCAAACTGCTGTTTTTCTACTTAGACGAATGACTACACTTAAAACCAGCATAATCTATACTAATATTATAAAGAAGTTATGTTTGTAAGTTTGTAAGTTTTTATATTTGTATGTATGTAGGGGGTAATCTCCGAAACTACTCATTCCCGATCAAAAATTCATTCACTAATAGAAAGCTCCATTATCTATGAGTATTATAGGTTATATTTTATTGTGATAAGTAATGGTTTTCAATACAAAATCATGATATTTGTAAATCTAGTCGGAGAAAAATGAGCTGGAGAGCAACTCACCAGCTCAACTTATCGGCGTGCGCTAACGAAACGTTTTGATATACATAATATGTCAAAACAATATATGACACAAATATCGGCCTCAGAGAGATCTATAAAAAGTCAGCAACAGCATATATCCAACATTTATATTAAATCTACAATAACTGCTTTTCTGTCTCAAAAAAATAAGAAAAATAAGTAGGCAGAGTTTGTTGAAGGCAATTGCAATAACATAAGAACACTTATCAAAATAAATTAATCCATTATCACTGGTAGTTATTAAAGATAAATTTACCCAGTTACTGTAAGTTTTTAGGTGGTATAGTTATATAGATATCATGAAATTAGTAACGCGTGGAAGCACCCTGAAATACCTAGCAGGCGGCGGCGGCGGCTGCTGGCCCAGCGATGTCAGCGTTCAGCGAAAGACGGCGCAGGTGTCAAAAAACAAGATGCGCATATCTACGATATAGGTAGCGTGCATATGAGGGAGGACGTCTTGCACTATATATCTAAAGGTAGCGTCTAAAAAGGCAAATAAACGCCAACCTACTTAAATTTACAAATTAATTCGAAATTTTACATGAAGCGAAGCCGCGGGCAGCAGCTAGTAATTTAATAAAAAGAGAGCGTCTGTGATTTCTTTTGGTGGCTTCGATTTACACGGTGTTATATTTTTTTTTAATAAATATTTTTCTGAAAACATACAGTTGTTTTAATACATTACATACTAAGATAAATATACTACTTTACATATATAAATACAAACAATACTCACCATTTCAAAATCATTCAACAGTCGCGAGTCAACAAATCCATACACCAGGAAAATATTTTCCCCGATACAAAAAATATTTCCTAGATACAACTTTTAAAAAACTAAGCCTTAATAGATAAGATTTTTTTTGAGAGTGCATCTCTCACGTTTTGCTGGGAAATTATCGAAGGGTCCTTGAATTAAGTAGTACCCCGGTTTACTATTGTGACCGCGACAGAAAAAGGCGGTGCCGCGCGCAATTACAGAAGAGCTGGCAGATTTCTGCATTGAAACAAAAAGTAGATAAGCCTTTCAAACTTTGCATAGCATAAACAGTAAAATAAAAAGCGAATCGTACCTGTGTCGCGGGTACAGACAGATGACATACAGTTGGGGACTGAGCTAAATGTAAGCGGTGGCTGAGGTGCGGGACCCGGAGTTCGGTCTCCTTACCACAGACATTAGTGCTGAGACATCACTCGCCCAGTGCTACTCGATAGTAATAGGTATAGGTATGTACGCTAACGAAAGAACGCGTGTTCTACGAACGCCGGTCCCCGCACCTCAGCCACCGCTTACACTAAGCTCAGTCCCCAACCCTACGTACATTGCAGGCATCAGCTATGTCAATTGTTGGCAATCATATTTTTGAAGCGCGCAGTAGCTGCCACTCATTCAGCTTATTTTTAACTTTTCACTCCCAATGTTAGGTATTTAGTTATTTTGAATATATTTTTCATTTATTTTTATTTATTTAGGAAATTCACAATAAAAGCGTATAAAATACATAATACCATTGATTTTATAGTGTAATAGATAGCACCATCTCATACAAAAAAATGGCAGCATATTTCTCGACGTCACTACGCAGATGGCACTGGTAGTGCTGACGTCGAAAAGTATAGGAATTTATTTGGATATCTATATTAACATTGATAATTAAGTTTTAATTATAAAGGATCGATTGATTCTAAAAACCCAATAATTCAAGCAGTTTCAACGAAATTAGCATTCAATTATTAGCGCTATCTATTGCATTTCCTTCTACGCTACAAATCACATGTTCAATGAAGATAATAATAGATGGCGTGCTATTTCAGGCATTGCCTTTCCAACAATTAGCGCGCGCTTCAGACGGGTCGCTTGGAGCCGAAAGCAGACAGGTGTGCTATAGATGTTTATACCGTATATTGATGGAGATGCGAGAAATAGGGAGTGACCACGCGCTCGCCAATCGACTAGTCGATTACGGATAGCACTCACTCGACTCGACATTGTAAATTGTTGTACATTGTAATTGTTGACATTGTAACAGTTTACTGACATACACGCTCAATTACGTCGTCTTCTCGTAAGGATGTCAACCAACGTCGCTCCGCCTCCCATAATTTCTTGCGCAGGAAAGAGAAGATATGAGTGCTGTGCGGCGATGCTGTATTTTGCCATCTCATAGATGAATAAAAACACTCCCTGTCAGTGGCGGCGACAAAAATCTAGTGTAGTAAAGAGAAGCTTAAAATTATTTTTTAAAACATAAGAAATATATATACATTTATAAAAATGTTTATTGGTTTGTAACCATTTGACCCCAATATGCCATAAAGGTAAGAAATAAAAAAAATAGTTCATGATGTTTTAAACGTGTTTATTTTAATCACATTTTAGAATATCTACAAAATAATATTCTAATTAAGGCTCTTATAAGGCCGCCATTATTTTTTTGTCGAAAATTATTCAAATCAACAAATTATATCTACTCGATCTTCAGTGTTCACGATAAAATAGGACAAGCAATGTAGTTTTATATGATTGGATGTATGCCTAAGGTTTATTTTAGTGGAAAATACAAAGGTACAGGAAGATGTAATTTTGATAACAGAAATACAATTCTGTTCTCAAAAATTACAGCTTCCATTGAGCAATAATAACTAAAACCTCAGACGTAGGTAGAATCATAGAATCTGGTCTAAGCGCAGTCAGCTAGTATTCGACTAGACTGTATTCAGATCGCCCGCTTGGAGGATCCAAACCCTTAAGTATCCGTTATTGCCCTTTTAAAAGAGTGAGCTTGTTGTATAGTTGCCTCTTGGTTTGTTTTACATTTGACTTACAAACTAAATATTTTATCCGTATATCGACATATTTTTGGATAACGGCCCTTAGCAGATGAAGCAAATGATTACTGCACGGTTCCTGCTCAAATAAATGGGCATGAAGGATCGTGAAAATATCGGATCCGATGAATAATTTTAACGTTTTTGTAACCATATTTATAGGATCGCGATCGGATTTATTACTTTTGTCAAAATTAACCCTTACTACTGATTCTGCGGCATTACAAATTCGGATTACATCATTTGATGGATAGATAAGTCTACTTCTGTCTTTAAACACAATAAATAAATGAGCTTGTTTAGGTGTGTTTGCGACTAATGCTCCCAAGCAATCAGTGCAATTTAGTCTAGATAGTAAATATCTAACAACATACCCGGCAACGTATGCCACAACATGTTGTGAAAATACTGAATGGAAACCGGCAGGTAAACTCAGATCTTCCTCCTTCAAATTGCTCATGAATTGTTCGTCGACCATATCCACTTGTGATCCTGATCTATAACCCTTCGTTGTCAAGTTAATATGCTCAGTTGACGACGAACACGTTAACAAAGTTATGTGTTCCAGAGGAGCACAGTTTCCCCTGAAATTCTCTTTTAACTCCATGTGAACCAAGAGCTTTTTGTAAGTTGCCATAAATTGCAGGGCCGATGGATTATTGTTGAACCCGCCGTGGGACCGTACTACTGAAAAAAATATCTCTAAGTGGTCTTGGCTTAACTTGTACATTGGTAAAAAATCCAATGTTTTTTCTTGTTTAACGAGCTCGTTGTACAATCCTTTCATGCTGTCTATGCACACGCACAATCCAAGGAAACCTACTTTATTTCTGGTATTCATGATCGGTGTTTCATTGTCCATCAAAACTAGATGTTCCAAATAAGTTTTTGCATTATCCATGAACGTTAGATACTTCGTTTCGTTTTTCTCATTGATTGGTGCTTTAAAGTCAATGCCAGGAAACTTTCTTGAATTAAGAATGTCAGTCAGATTGTTCATTGTGTTGATGAAATTCACTGTTGGTTGTGAGTGAGCAAAATTAAGTATACGTAATTTTTTGTCGCAAAATTCAATAGCGTTCGCAACACTGGCACTTAACAGCTGTACTGCTAGCTTTACTTTCATTATTTGATTTTGAAAGTTGATGTGTTGTGTCGATAATTTATTTCCCTAGTGAAAATTTTCATTTAGTTGGAGCGTGTTTAATTCTTCAAAATATTGCCATTTGATTAGGCCGCCGTTATTATCTCTAAGAACCTTTTTACTTTGTAATGTATTTCTGACCAGTTTCACCATGTGACATGGGTCAAAAAATACAAAAACTGGTTCTTTTGTTGCAGGATGTTCGAAATAGGTTTTTAGTTGACGTTGGTAGTTAAACGAACAGCCAAGCTCTTGAGCCATGGCTATATTTGCTGGGCAACCATCAAATGTCATAGATACAACTACCACGCCTACATCGTGGCAATTAGAAAGGCATATCCTTACTAGATTGGCTCTTTGCTCACCTGTTACGCCGATTACCAGAAAATATCCTACTGGAATTTTCCACTGCTCGTTAATGGCAACTAAAAGGAACACCAGAGCTTGTTTGCATGGTGCATTGAAACTCCGGTAACATCAAACCCAGCACCAAAATCTACATATCCTTGGACTGCATTACCGTCAAATTCCTTTAATTGTCGAATCGACATCTCGTCTATTACCAAATTGCATAGAATTTTCTTGTCAGAAGACTTGACCTTTTGATCAAGTGCTTTAAAAGCTTCTGCAGTGAAACCTGGCGTGGCGTTTATGCATTGGTACCATTTTCTTATGGTGCTTGTATGTGGTAGACATGTGTTAAAGGTACTACGTACGTAAGAGTAGGCCTTTGGAGAATAGAAATGGAGGGTTAGCGCAAATGTACGCAGTTCAGGTGGATATTCTCTCCCTTTATGAGTCATCCTTTTCAAAAGAGCTGCTGTAGAAAGCCGGCACACTTCCAGAATATCCACTTGTTCTTGGTTGATCAGTCTTTTTTGCTTCAGTTCTTTTAATACCTTAGATAAATTGTCAACTTTCTTTTTCAAACGCCGATTAGCAGCGTGTAGTGCCTTGCCCCGCATACGTCGGCGTTTTGCAATGTCTTTTAAACGGATAATTTCTGTTTTTAACTTTCGTTTCCTTGGAGTGTCGTGTACCAGTCCTGAATTGGAAAGCCCTGCAACCTCCGACTGTTGACCGGAAAATGGAGATTGTTGTAGAAAAAGCGAAGGTACAGCGTCGTTTGTTAATCTACGGATTCCATTTTTGGTTTCATACATGTTTGAATCCGGAAAATGTACTGAACAGATTCTACTCCAAAAGTTTGGTTCCCAATTGGTCTTCTTTACAGCATCAATCTACTTCATCATATTTGTTTTGTCTTTTGGAAACCTAAAAGTAAGGTAAGTTTCTAAGTTAATAATAATAATATTATTAAAATTATTTTTTGGTCGGTTTTTAATATAACGTATTCGCACCACCGTATCACGTCGAATCCAACGACACCTCATACTTACGTCAAAACCCGTCAAGACGTTCGTTCTCTACGTTCAGACACTCATACATGCATAATATCAGCATATAAAGGTACGCCCTAAAAACATCTACGCTCCATCTGAAGCAATTGGATAAACCTATGTGAGTGGTCCAAAAAGGAATCCCTTATTGGCCTTATTATGCATTATTTATCATATTCCATATATACTCTATACTTATATTAACATAAGATTTTTTTACCATTACTACCTATAATTAAAAAAAGTGATTTGTCAATTTTTATAAAAAAATATTATCGATTATCGATTTCGCTTTTAAAATATCTCGATTCTCGATTAGTGAACACCAATTGCGACCGATTGCGGTCGAGCAAGACGAAGGGTGGGGCAGTGTGTTCCTCATCCGCTTTGCATCCGCTTACGTCGCGCTCCTCGCTTGACCCCCGTAATGGATAACTTTTATTTGGTTGAAAAGTAATTCAAAATTGCTTATCGATGATATGTGACACTAGATTTGTGTTTTGTGTGTTTTCTAGTATCATTTTTACAATGATCGATTGCACATTTAACCATCTTTCTTCTTAAAAACAATAAAAATGCTCTACAAATTCCCAACTATATCACTTCACAAGCGCTCGCGAACGACTGCGGGCCTTAGCCGGGCGGTCGATGAATTGTTCACACCCGTGTCTACTGTTCACGCTCGCGCGCTCGCGCTCTATTTTATTATTAATACTCTAACGGCACGCGCTTAGGGGCAAACAAAGGGGCAAACACATTATTGGACGCGTCCGTCAGCCGCGGCTTATGCCTGTGGCTTATGCACGCGATCTGTGTAATGAATTTCTATTGAGCGGTGCACATTATAGGACGTCAGTCGCGGACGACTAGGCACACGTTCGTAAGCCGCGGCTTACGGACGCGTCCGATAATATGTTTGAACGCCATCTATCGGCCAAATATTGGTTTATTGAAGATGGAAGCGCATTAAATCGAGTTTGAAAACTACGATGGCCATCTACCTGCCGTTTTTTGTATTAAATTGCGACTTCCATTTTGCAGTATGGAATGGCGTTATCTATTACACTATAAAATCAATGATAATACATACATCGCAGAAAATAACCCATAGCAAGATTTAAACAGAGGTGTGTATTTAAAAATATCTCATTTCGCTCCACTAAGCCACAGACTAAGCTACGCTTGTGCTAGAGCAGACATTACACTACATTATATCTGTAATCCAATTAAAATAATAAATATTTTTTATTATATATTAGGTATAGGATAAATACTGGATATTTATATAGATATAAATATATACATATATAGATACATTGATATAAACATACGCATAGAATACTGTATACATAAAATATATTACAATATATAAATAAAATACCTAGGATGTGCGATATAAGAATAGTCGAGATAAAAAAAAATATATATGAAAAATTGCATTTTTATTCTTTTGTTGATAGTGGATTGATGGTTATGATTGATGGTTGATTTATGGTTTTTTTAATTTATCATTATAATGGTTGTAAATTCACTGACGAAAGGATGTATGCATTTTTTTAAATTGAAAATTGCTAATAAAATGACCACCAACTGTAAGTTCTAAAATTGTATTCTCACGTAGCATATTTGCATTACTACAATAAATATTTATATAAATAACTAAAATGCGTTTCTATCTGATCTAAAATAGTAGCTGGCTTGATTGTATTAAATAATTCCGAGAATCAAATAAAATGCTAATACCCTTCTGTTACACAATCACTGACATTAGTGTATATTATTAGAATCTAATATTGAGCACAAAAAAAAAAGTTATCGTAACAGCAACAGCAACACCATACAGCAATTAGATGGTGGCTGGCTTGCACTGGAATTCGATTAAACTAGATCGCCATTGATCTTACCACCCGCCAAAAAGAGATTTTCGAAAAATAAAGATGTTCCTGGTTTCATTTTTTTTGGATTCTTATATAGATATACAAATATTGATAATACCAAATATATTTTAAAGAGGATTTTTTCGTTCGAATGTTTCGTATAATTTGACTGAAATCCGCATTTCATATAATCCCTGAAAATGTAAAGTTTTCCTACCTTTTTAATTTGAATCTAGAACATTCGACATTTACCAAGTTACGGAGGACTTCTACTTTTTCAACTAGTATTTACTGATCTATCTATTATAGACACAATAGATAGAAAACCGAATGCAGAATGCAATCTTTCAAGGATTGTGCTTGCGTATGGAATAGTCATGTTAAAGTATATTTTTAATACAACATAAACCGGAAATACAATATGGGAGATATAAATGCACCGCCTCAACGAAGCAATATTTAATTTTAGGACAGCTATCAAATAGACGAAATGCAATAGCGATTTAATTGAATGAAAGCGGATTGTTAATGTAGTGTACATTATAAATGTAGTAATGTAATTTATTAATGTAGAAATGTAAAAATATTTTGTATGCATTACATTAAGAGGCCTATTACAAAATAGCGTAGGTATTCTTTTAAAATGAGTTTAAAAAATGAACGCATTTTTTTTTGGATGTAACTATAAAAGATAGGATAAATAAATAAAAAAATAAATAAATAACTATTCAACCCTGGGAGAAAACCGCGGCACTGAGCGCTCTTCTCTTGCGCAAGCAAATATATACACAATTTCTAATTGTTTTTTGCAGTGTTTTCTCCTTTCTAATGACAATAATTTATATTATGTCGTATTGCTAAAAGAGTGAACTTTAATATAGTATAAGTATTATATAAGAATCTTATTTTATTTCTCAGAAAATTAGAATGATACAGGAAGTTTTTTTTTAAATTTTGTGTAATTGTAAGTAATGTATACCTTGGATATGTGGTCAAAAAACGAAAAAATAAGGCCGCTATGGTCAACAAGAATACATGACGGACATAAAAAAAAATAGTATACGGTTTTCGTTGTAGTGATATTACTGTATTAAGGAGCTCAAAGTTTGCCTTCCGAGCGTTTTACGAATAACGACTTTCGGAAAATGGGCTGAATAAGTAAATAATATTCGTTATATCTAAAATTAAAGGCCGCTATGGTCAACATCAAGAAATGGTCCAGGTAATTCAGTAATTAAAGTTTGTAGAAATCTCTTCATTTCTTGGAATTAGAACGCCAAAAATCCACTTTTCTTGCCTTTCTGGAAAAAATATGTGATAGGGCTCTTAATGTATAATGACTCTGTCGGGGACTGCATGGGAATAAAAGTCCCAAATTCTTTTAAAATATGTTTAAACTCGGGCAGTAAAGACGACTATTGCGATAGTTTTCCCGACGTTTCGGCAAAGTTAAATTTGGCTTCTTCCAGTGCAATTCTATTTCCCGCGATTTGGAATCAGATGAACGCCAAAATTCAAGTGCTAAATCGAGATTTTGACTTTCCGACACATGGACTCATGGACATGGACATGGACACATGACTTCTCTAATTAATAAAAACATATCGGCCTATCTCCCTATTTCTTCACGAAAATCGCACGTGTGCCGCTTTATGTTGCGGCGTTTTCAATCGCGAAGATTAAGCGCAGATTGAAAAAGCGAGATTAGAATTTGGCCGCCAGCCGGGGCTAGGGCGGCTAGGGCGGGTGCGAAACGTAGGGCGGGGCGGAGGGGCGACGTGATAATTTGTTGCGTGCGCGGCGGCAGATACGTATTTATTTTCTTTGGATTTTGCCGCCCTGGGTACGTCAGCGTCACCGCGAGGGGTGAGGGTGCACTTGCAGAATGGGGTGTTCGATGCGTTAAGCACTTGGCGGTATCTACACAATGATAGAGAGATAAAGTATATGTATATTTACTTCACAAAAAATTATATTCAAAGCGTAGAATTTTGAAACAAGCATACTTCGATTCATTTATTCATTTATTTATTCAAAGCAATTCACAAATAATTTTACAATTTACAATAAAGACATCGAATAACATATTATAATAAATTACTTAATCCACAGCAAGAATTTAAGCTTAATTATTAAATAACATTTAGTGTCCGATGTTGCCAACTAAGCAAAGCCTGCGCTTGGGCGGACATTTCTTCAACACTTCAATATTCAAAAAGCTCAGTCATAAGCATGCATGCTAACTTGACCTATTCTACTACTATATGCTAGTATTTCCATATCAAAGGCGCGAATATCGAATATTTATGCCCGCAGATATTTTTCCGCAAGCAATATTGCTACAAAAACATTCGGGGGGAAATGTTATTTTGCCTTATTCAGGGCTTTTCGCATCTGGGGAGAAGGGGCCATTCCGGTCGAGGAAATTATGGCACTATCTCGTCTCAGTTTTCATTTGTAATATCTTGAATATCTATAAAATCATTTGGTTCCATGTCTACAAGCTTGCCCAACTCATGGTTCAACACCTATCTGGTAGCCTTCTCGTCTGTCAGGGCAGCCTTCTCGTCTGTGAGCCACGATTATAATGTAATAGTCCGAGGTGGATGGAATCAAAAGTTAGGGCATTCGGCGGAATACCCCGGGCGGAACCGGGTGGTTTGCGTAACAGGCTGTACCAGCAACGCTTACGCAATCCGGCGAATAACCAGAGGGGTCTGGAGATGTATGTTCCCTATGACAGCGAGGGTAGTTATCGACCTAACGTCATCTATCCTTGAAACAATCCATTGGCCACCCGATCCCGAGCGAAAATGGCGGGCAAAGGGCGCCTCGTTCCGCGATATACTCAAATTGAGCTACCGCTTACGTCAGGTAGAGGCCGCGCAAGCGACCTCGAAACCGTGACCAGACCGTAGGACGGAGAAATTCGGCCAAGTCTGATAGTGAGGGGGCAGGGTCGGTCAATTTTGGGAGCTAATGGGCCCTTGCTGAGTTGGCCACGAAGACCCATTTTGTTCAGGGTTGGTCACAATTACGGGTCAACACCCATCCGACTCTGGCCTTACGGCTAGTTTCCCCTAAGAGTCAACCTCCTGGCACTCCTGGACGGTCTGCGCACCGTGCAGCATAAGCCAATCGATTGTGCATTCTGACTAACAGTCGGGGGAGTCTGGAAGCAGTACTGTTTCCTATAAAGCGGGGGTGGTTGCTGACCTTACGGCGACTGCTTTTGAAACGACCATCGGCTACCCGATCTCGGGTGAACAGCCGTCAAAGGATGCCGTGGTCTGCGATAGATTCGGTTTACACCGTTTCACACCGCTTCGTAAGGAAGAGGGCCGCGCAAGCGACCTCGAACTCGGAACCAGTCGAGAGACCGGAGTAATCTGGTCGCAATTGAAGGTAAGGGCGTGAGTGTAAACCCGCTGGGTAACATACCTGTTTATCTCGCGGATAAGGCGTTGGCCTCTTACGGGCATGTGGCGGAGCTTGACGGGGACTGTTTTGTCCAAGTCTTCTGCGTTTCATTTCACGGGAAAGGGAACGACCAATCGGTGACGGGTTCGCCCATTGTAGTTGAAAGCTCTATTTGCTGTATTCAATTCCCAGTGCCTCGTGGTAAGGCGTTGGACTCTCCCGGGTGTGTTGGCGGAGTTAGACGGTGGACTGTGTTGCACCTAAGTCTCTGCGTACACCCCACGGTTGAAAGAATTATTATATATCGATTATATATCGAATGTGCAAAATCTGTCTTGGATCCTCTAGTGAAAGCCCAAAAGCTTTTGTTGAGGGTAATTAATAGAAGGCCCCCACGATATGATTTTAACATGCTTTTCCAAGAAAGTAAGGTGTTAGATATACGCCAGCTGTTTGTGAAACAGCCACTCATGTTTTTCCATCGAACCCTAGATAAACGACCACGAAGCCAGCAACACAGAACTACAAGAGCATCTGCAGGCTTGAATTATGCCGATCCCCGAGTTAACATTTGCCCAAAGACAATTAAACTTTATCGCACGACGACATAAAAAAATTGAAAGTACCTTTTTATTCAATAAAAAATGGCTTCTTGACGATATAGGTCGTTCAAGGACAGAGAATGATATTCTGCAAATCATCTCTTAGAAATTATATACTTGCATAAATGTGATATAAGAAATATCGTCAAGAAATAAGATACCTTCATAAATGTGTATATGTATATGTAGATATGTGTATATGTATATGTGTGTGTGTATAAGTATATGTGTCCCTACGTCAGTTATGCTTCTCCACCCAAGTCTGAAAATAAAACGTATGCCCAGATACAGGCTATACTCAGTCTAGTTGGGCATGCGCTGCGCATGGTCATGTGAATGTGGGTCGTCGTTTACTTCGCACCATTACTTGGTATGACCATTTTATGAATTTCGCATGTTATGTTTAAAATAAATAAATGAATTTAAAAAATATATATCGTTATAACTTCCTGGGGTGGCTGGTTTGGTTGACAATTCCAAAGAGGTTCCCGTAGTTGTTGACAATTCCAAAGAGTACTTAATGAGACTTAATTGACTTATTTTGAATACGGAGATACGCGATCTTGTAACATACAATCACCCGCAAGTCGTACATATTACAAATAAAGATTTTTATTGAGGGCGCTGACATGGAACATTTTCTGGCTTTTATTAAAAAGATTTATTGCGAAGGGAATGCAAGCATCCGAAATGACGTACTTTACTGTCGCCTTTTTACTGTCGTCAGCGACTCTTCATTTGATTTTAAGATCAAGCGGCGCGTTCGTTTTATTGGCAACTCAGCCAGTTGATAAAATTGCGGATGAGGGAGTGATAAAAACGTGCTACTTTATAACAGCATTTACGACGCGATTTATGTTTCAGATGGATTCCCTCTGAATTTACTGAAAGTTTCGACCGCCGGATGAAAGCATTAGATGGATATTTCAATCGAAAGATATCTTTTTGGTATATGTCTTTTTATTTAGGCCTTTGCGATTAGTCATGCCTACGTCAGAAGGTTTGCGATAGCGATAGCTACTCAAGTCTCTATCACAATTACTCAAGTCTCCATCTCCATTATTATGTGTAATATTGGAGATGTAATTGGGAAACGACAAAACGGAACGACTTCGTTGTAATTGGGAAAGGACAAAACCGAACGATAATTCAAATGTTACAAGAACAAATTTTTAATACTTCCAATTCTCTTTTTGTGACCATTATAACTTATTGATCATATTTAAGAAGCATATTAGAATGCGTAGTAAAGAGTAAGAGAGAATGGTTTTCTGAGAACTGTTTTGAAGTTAGAAATACGAACCTTTTCCGGTAGCTTGCTGAAACTTTTCCGGTAGCTTGATGAAATAATATGGACTGGAATATTTTGTATAATTATTGAGGGGTAATAGATTATTGAAAAGTGTTTTTGTGCAAACACCCACCCTATAATCCCATCAGTGAGTTCGCGGATAGCCGAATGCATGATAGCCGAATGCATTTTTAGGTCATTGATTTTATGCCGAGTACTTCACTATTAGCAATCGACCATATACCGATATTTCTTTAGTTAGTGTATCCACCGAACAAACGCAACTTTGATGTAACTCAATTCAAATGTCATGTGTCCAAAACAATTCTTCGAGAAATTCATTTCGGCAGCGCTTCTCTCATAAATGCCGTCATACAGTTTGCCCCTCATAGTTTTCTGGTCATCACGCTATCACAGCCCATTTTCCGTCTCGCAAAGGTCGCTACTGGTCGTAATCAAAACATCAGCGTAATGATTTTACGCTCGTAAATTCACAGCATAGCGCCTCTTCGTAAAAGTCACATCCCAACCAGTTTTTACTACCGCAACTTCACCTCGTTGTGCTCTCTCCCGCAAGCCTAAGAAATGTCACAGATTGGCCTTATTATACGACTCGCTGACATGAGATCTCAGAAAAATATCCGAAATGGGCGGAACGCGGAAAAATTGGCAGGGTCAATTTTGTAGGGTTTGACCAATAAAAATCCAGCGTCGACGAAGCGTCAGGCACAAATTTCACTTCCGCTCGCACCGGCGACCGGGCGCATACTAAACATTTGATCGCAGCGCTAGCACAGAATAACTGTGTTTGCGCAGTGGTGGTAGGGTGTTAATGGTAAAGCATATTAAACGTAGCTCTCAGAGCGCTATCACGTTTCAATTAATTGTAATTAATTTAGGGCCAAGACAAAAAAATGTGGCTAAGCGCGACGGTAGAGAATCAACCAATCAATATGATGAAATTAAAATAAAACACACTCACCCTTTACATAGTAGGAGTAATCGCGCATAAAAGTTTTCGAAATCAGTTTAAGGCCTTAATGTCTAAGGCAATTAGCAACTTTCTTGAGTCTAAATTGTAAATTCCTTCCTTATCTAGTTTTTATATATTCTTGTTATTGAATTGCTGATTCTCTATGTTTTCTCATTATTTCTGTTGTTTTTGATTTTTTATAGTTTTTATGTCTTTGTTATTAAATTTTTGAATTTCTATGTTTTTTTTTTCAATTGTTAGTTTCTTTTATAGACTTTTTTATAATTTTATGACTAATTTTAAATGTAATTTTATTTGTAGAAATACCGTTAGATATGTAATTTCTATACCCAGATCGGGTTTTTGAAAATAAATTATTTTTATTCTTATTCTTATCGAGGGGTTCGCTTAGATTTTTTTTTAATTAATGCCTATATTATCTTAGAACATAATTTCATTTGAATTTATTTCAAAATTTATTAGTTTCTAAGTAAAAGTTATTTAAAAAAATGCACAACTGAAGTTTTCTCTTTGTGCGATTGTCTTTAAATATACTACAATAAGAAAAGGGGGTAAATAAACGCAGCTCTTATAATACTGGAAGCATGTACTTTTATTCATATAAAATTGCTTGCTTGCTTGACTGATTGATTGATTGATTGATTGATTGATCAATTCATTGATTGATTGATTGGACGTATACAAAACTATATTTGTTACAAAAAAATATTTGATTTCGAGATATTCTGCTAAGTGACGCAACATTAATTCATTTAAAAAACATTACGCTTTTTATTAACTTTAGATTTGACTACCTATCAAATTGTTTTAAATGAAATCGATTGTTAAAGAGTAAACTCCAAAAATCAACCTGAATTTTGGTAATAAGTCAGCACACCCTGAAAGGTTTTTTTTTGTATTTGATCTTCTACCTATTGGCTTTGAGATTACGACTTGGTGACTTACGCTTGGTGACTTCTAAATGAGTGGGAATATGATCCCAGAAAAAGCCATTTTGAACACTTTCACTCTCTCCATGAATATTTTTCATAGCATTTAGGAGTTTAAACAAAATGAGACTGTATTCATAATGTACTTTGAAACTTTATTTACTTATCCGTATAGAATGTAAAGTTACGTAATTCGTAATATTTCCGCATTTTTTATTGAACGAAATTATGTATTTTTCTGGTCTATATGATACTGACCCTCAAAATATGCACGCTCACATTATAGGGTTATATTATTGTCGTTATACGAGTATCCACTGTTCGTTATAATTACGAATATGTACATTTTTTCGTAAATGAGGCGTATGATGCTTTTTCTTAAAACAGTGACGTCGATGCCTAACATGGTTAACTCCCGACACCTATATCTATTTTCTTTAATGCGGAATAAATTTATCGTAAATTAAATTTTATTGGCCTGCGAATGTGTATCAATTGGATTATATCTCCCAGTTTTAGTGCGCGGTTTATAGCCGAAGCGAATGATGATAAACTGAAAGTATTTTCGCCGCTGCTCTGGGCTGATTCATTCAGCTTACTGTCATATTTAATATACTATTTTATATACTTAGTAAAGTATGAATACCGCTACTGGCCACCAAATTTTCCCACGAGTGAGATATTTACATTTTTGTAACACTTTCCGATACATTTTTCGCTTTGTTTAAGGTTTGTAGCTATCGTGGTAACTATTACCGTACTTTCGCCCTAATTGCAGATCACAGAAATTAGATTTATTAATTAATTTATTTTATTTCATAATCAAATCAACATAACAGTGTAGACCAATCCGTTGATATGCAATATAAACATACATATAAAAAGTAGAATTGTCGCAAATACATACACAACATGTTTAAATAAACTTTAAATACAAATACATGAAAATGAAAGATAAAGGATGAAAAGAATTTATCTTATTCAGACATAGACAAGTAGCGCAATGCCCACATCTTGAAGAGATGTGGGCTCGCTGTAAAAATATCAAGGTTTGACGCTGCCGAACATAGCGCATTTATGTGCGCAAAGCTCGCGTAAGCAGACTCCATCGACTTAGGTTGGTGCGCGAGGACGGCTCAGCAAATAGATTATGAGTGCGAGCACGATTATAATATCCGGAACAAAAAGGCAAACCCTTGCTAGCATGCTAGAATTATCAACTCTGCCTTGGATCAACTTGAAAACGTATGTAGGCCATGGCGAGCATTTCTCTACGCAATTTAAGAGATTTATAGCACACCGTGTCTAGTAAAAAACTAGTAGGTTATAAGTACGGATAATATCCATATTGCTTGAAATATATAAAACGCAAGAAACATTTTAGATTTTTTCCAACAAATTGATCCTGAAATGATCCTGATGTAGATTCCATACAACTGCATTAGTCTGCATTCGTTTCTAATCTACTTCTCATAATTGAATTATACAATGTTAGATTTCTTCCTTTTAAAATCATAGTTAAGCTAGAGTAGGTGATAGTTAGCTTGCCCTTACAAATTTATCTCCAAAATATTGAAGTTTTAATTTTTCTTTCTCAAATAAATACATCGTGTTAGTCAAGATATGTAAATATGGGAAGTTCTGGCTTCGAGCGAAATTTAGAATTCGAGTTTCACGCTTGAGATGCTAGGAATCAAAAAAAGTTTTTGAAAAATTTGCCACAGAGAGAGAGAGAGAGAGACCCACCGTCACCCACACACATATCCTCACGCACACACACACACATAGGTACTCATACAGGCATATAGGTGCACATACACACAAACATTTTCCAGAATATTTTTTTTATTCCTAGGATCTCAAAACGTGAAGAACCGCTACAAACTCGAATACTAAGTTTTGATCGAAAACAGGACTTTCAATTTCAGGACAGACTATCTCAAAAAGCGACGTAGAATGCTCTCGATTCTACTGTTATGTTCACCATACCACAGTATACCGAGAGACCAAACAGAGGTGACCAGATAACGGATGCCTGTTCGAAGACACTTGGTACGTTCATATATTTATTACAAGGTTTTCAAAGAGATGTTCGTGCCGTTTCTGGGGGAGAGGCCCCAAGTCTTGTCCAACAAGCGTCTGCATTGTCAGAACGGCCTGTTCACGCTTTGTTTACCAAGTGTTGCCCCTAGTTGAGTTCTCGGTCCAAAATAATGCCCAAACATTCGATTGATTTGAAAAGTGCTAGTGTCTTACCAAAGAGTTTATATGACTTTGTTTGTTTGTTTGAAAAAAAAATGCACATACAATAGAGTGCACATACATGGTGGGCCTATTGCCAAGCGGCCAAATCTTACGATCATACCGTCAGGGTTATTGAGACTAAATGTTTATGTAGGTTTTTTTTTGTAAAGTTGTGGTCACAATAAATGAATAAATACAGGTACATAATAAAGAAAATCATGAAACTTTGATATTTTCAAAGCAATTGACGTACGCGCTATAATTTACTTACATAGTTTATAATAGTTTTTTTAAAATCAAAATTGGTCTCGCCAAGACAATTCAAACCTACTTAATTGGTTTAACGGGCTATCTTTCTTGTATGTTACTGCTGTTTGATGTATCGCCAAAGACTGTGTCTAGTGCCTAATACCACCTGTCATCTACCTATACAAGCAAAACGATTTCAGCGCAATCTACCCCCATCGCGCCGTAGCACGTTTCGTACGGCCACTCATTGTAAAATACCCCAGAGGGCTCAACTCTCGTAAAGTGGATTGTAATTTAATTGAAACGAAAGAGGTGAATGATCCGCTCGAGTATGCGGCGGCACTCGGCACTCGCACGCATTTCAATCTAAACGATTTTTATCGCGTGCCTCCGGCACAGCAGAACCCCAGCTACACACCCGAGACCAGTTTGATTACATTTGCCGATAAATTTTATTTCCAAAATAACATTACTCGCATTCAGGGAACCGCTCGAGATGAGGAAAGCATCTGTTTTTAAGCGACGCCCATTTTCGATTATTATTCAGGGTGGTAGTTTATAATCCTAGACTACAGATTTATACTCCTAGACTATAGTTTTGAGTTAAAATTCTAGTAGTTAACGCACTAATCATCTCGACATTTGACTACGGCCACTGTGTCTATAGAGGGCGAGCTAATTAGCCCTATGCAGTTGGCGACTATGACCCATTTCGTTTAGGGTCAGCTAAACTCACGGGTGCGGTAGGTAGCAAATGGTTTCGTGCAGCTTGAGCCATAAGATCCAATGTGTTCTCAGATCGGTGCAACTCACGATTCAGCTTCTATTCAGTGGCCTCCTCATGTGAAGAACTACCCCATGAAAGACTCTGTCGTCCCAGGCCTTAAGGCCGGAGGATCGGTTTTCCATGGGGGATTGCCTCCCGGCGCTACTGGGCGATTTGCGCACTGTGCGGCGTCAGCCAATCGGTTTGTGCACTCTGACTAATTACTGAAGGAGTCGGGAGACTATGGAAATATACTGTCTCCTAAGCAGCAGAGGGGGATGTTGACCTGTCGTCGCCCACTCTTGAAACGACCAGTCAGCTACCTGATCCTGAGTTCAAAGTCGGTCAAGGGATGCCATGGTCCGCGATAGATTCAAACTAAATCGCAAGCGAATTTGAACCCGTGACCTAATTACAAATGGAGATATCCTCCTAAAACTGGTAGCCAGGGGGCGAGGTGGCCTGCTGTGTTACTCTAGCGGGTTGTCCGCTTGTCGGACTCTAGCGGGTTGTTGGTTTTGCTGGTCGGTAGGTTTGTATCGTCCGTAAGTCTTCTACACTCACCCCTCGGGAGGCAGAACTATCATTAACGTTAAAACTTCCTGGGGTGACGTGTTCACCCGTTGTAGTCGACACCTTCGAGTAAGTCAGTACTCATCCGGTAGCCTCCAAGTAAAAGTTCGATCCCGGGTAGGAATCTGTATCAGGTGGGCCAGTTTCCTCTGGGAATCGTCCTTCGGGCGTTCCTGTACGGATTGCGCACCGTGCGGCGTTAGCCAATCGACTGTGCACTCCGACAGACAACCGGACGAGTCTGGAAACGACTTTGTTTTCTATAGAGCGGGGGTTGATGTTTACCTAACGACAGCCGCTCTTGAAACGACCGATCGGCTACCCGATCTCGCGTGAACAGTCGGGCAAAGGATGCCTCGGTCCACGATGGTTCGAACAAATCGCCACTTACACTAGGATAGGATCGCATCGACCTCGAACCTGTAACCAGTCGGGAGGTCGGAAAAAATCCACTCAAAATTGGTAGTATTGTTGCGCGAGGTTGGCCCGCTGGGTGCAAATTCTCGGTGTCTCGCGTTAAGGCATCGGCTTCTTACGGGTGATTTGGCGGAGTTAGTCAGTGGAATGTCTTCGTCTAAGTCTTTACGTTTATCCCACGGTTGAAAAAACGATCATATTTCGTTATACCAGCCTGGGGTGACGGGTTCGGCCGTTGTAATTATCACCGCCCCCCCCCCCCCCCCACTATAATAAATGCCATGATTTGTTCGAGTCGTGTCACTTTTAAAATGGGTGAGCCATCTTTTATGAGTATTTTGTTCATCATCCCAACTAAACTTA
Source organism: Micropterix aruncella (assembly GCA_944548615.1). Taxonomy (NCBI): domain Eukaryota; kingdom Metazoa; phylum Arthropoda; class Insecta; order Lepidoptera; family Micropterigidae; genus Micropterix; species Micropterix aruncella. Next base: position 22,075,908 of record OX155953.1, on the reverse strand, counting down.
TTACATGAGATAAACTCTAAAAACAAAATTCTAACACGTTCTTGATACCCGGCCACGACACTTCCCGGTGGCATATTGGTAGGATCACCTGAACTTACATTGTAAGGTTCCGGGCTCGATTCTCGCTGGGTCACTATTTTCCATTGGGATAAAATAACGGAATTGGAATTGAACGCTCAGTGATCGAATGCAATTACAAGCCATATACTTACATAGAATGTTACATGCTCACGTATTTATGAAATAAAAAAACGCATTTACAGAGCATATTATATCACTAAAATTCATATCAATTTACATGTATTTGTATCATAAAAATAATGTAATGGAACACGGCCGATATGGGCATTAGAGTGTATGTAATGCTGATACCCAACTAAGTGGCATGACTTGTTACAAAGTGGCCAGTTCTGTAATTTAATTTATGCATATATACGGTGAGTTGAAAAAAAATATTAATAATACCCAAAATAATATATTAAGAAATAATCAAGGATAATAATGAGAATAGCCCAGGATAATGTTTGATATTCGGCACTGTCGGGATATATTATTTGTGGATATATTGCCGGATGCCAAGTTTCAAACAGGAATCAATTTTGACTTTAAAAGAAAGACTTAGGTAAATACAATTTTAAATCTTCGTTTAGCATATTAAATATACTGGAGTGCATATGTATATGTACATACATTTCATAATAGGGTTGGCTGTAATAGATTGTAGTAACCAGCCCATTACTGAAATTTTACAATAAAGAGTGTAGGCAACCTTTCTACACACGCTTCTCGGGTCTCCGATCGCGACCGCGCGCACACGCAAGATCAGCTCCCGCAAACAGCGATATTTGTGTCATTCGCTTCACGCTCGGCGCTCGTTCGTAGTGTTACTCAATTGCGCCTTCTCATACTATTTATAAGGATAATACCACATCCGAAACCATAAAGAGTAATAACGAAAACAATAACAACAACGACATTGGAAACATCGTCAACGAATGCTTTTCGTCGAATTTTCAGAAAATATGTCCATTTTAAATAGAGATATTTAACAAATAATTATTCAATATATATGTATACAACAGTTATATGATATTGAATACAGGGTGGCATTATTATATAAATTTACTAAATCGAAGACTATTGCAGTTGTTTGGCATTATAAATAAGCTAAAAACGACTTCACCGCGTAAAGTTTGTAACACCCGATGTTTCGGCGATGTTGCAGCCGCCGTTGTCCAGAGTAGACTACCTTGAACAATACTATACCCTGGATAACGGCGGTTGCAACATCGCCGAAAGCTCGGGTGGTACAAGCTTCATGCGGTAAATTCGTGTTTATCTTATTTATAGTTATTATGTCGCTATTATTCGAATGTGTCATAATATCGATAAGAACAAGAAATGAAAGAAGGAAGAAAAGTGCATGCGAGATCGGGAACAGGGATTCAAATCCGCAGTGCAAGCGCAGAGGCGAGGGTGATCTCCTCGACGTAACCTTAACTCCAGCTTCGCTCGGGAAGTAACCGACCGTAAACCGTCAGATAAGGAGAGCGGCGAGAGATTTTATGAATTTCTCAAATCGTCACTCTGCAGTGGGGTTGCGGGGCGACGGGGCTCGCGGGCCAACAACAAAGAGGGTGAATAATATTTCACAGAATTTACTCTCTCATAAAATGATTTAACACTAATCTTTCCCAAAGGAGGGCGGAGGGGTCGGCCATCGCCGCATTCTGATGGCAAGGATCACACCGTGAGTGGATAAGACCCGAGCCAATGTCTTCGCAAGAGCTTGACGTTAGCCGGTAATAATAATTACATTGGCCCGTATTCCATTTCTCGCAGGTGCCTAAATAAGGGTCTAAAAAGGCGCTAAAACGACGCCTAATTTTCAAGTGACGTTTTGGTATTCCCTTTCATGGGTCCTAATTAGCGCGTGCTTATGTAGAGATCACCAGGTGCTTAAATTGACGTTAAGCACCGTCGAGACCCTTTTTGGTATTCCATTTCAACAACTGTCATGGCGGATGGGTCTTGTTCGGGGTCTTACTTAAGAACGATCTAAAATCAATCAGTCGACGTCTGACAGCCGTGTAAATTGTTTTCGCTTGTGATTTCGAAGACTTTTCGTGTTGCAATTTTCAAAGATGTTTGCTCAGCATTGGCTTCTCAATCGAAGAAGGGATGATGAGCGCAGATTATCGTAAGTAATCGTTTATTCATATCAATATTTTGTCCGGAAAATCCTATGTCAATTTTGTTTGTATGTTATGATAAATCTCCTTATTACTGTTCATTTTATTTCGAAACAAACGAAAACACCATACGACAAACGAAACGGCGCGGCGGCGAACGATTGGGCGACAGAACGAGAGGCGAGTTGTCAAAATTAGGACCCCGCTTTGGACCGGCCATAGACAAAACGGAAATTTTAATATTTAAGACCGGTTCTTAATTTTGATGAAACGGAATACCAACAAAATAACGAAGGTGCTTAAGTTCGTAATTTTAGCATCAGCTTGAATAAGCCAGCGAGAAACGGAATACGGGCCATTAAGGTTGAGGAATTTCTGTTGTATTTATTCGTTAATTTAATGCATACTCTTTGATTATTGTTGTTGTTTTTATTGATTCTTTGTAGATTTCCTTGATTCCTTGTATATCGCAAATAATTTGGTTCATCAATAACTTTATTACCGTTATATATTATTATTATGCTGTATATTTTTACGACAAAAAACATCAAAGTTAATTTTAGGAATGCGACTCACTCTTTTATTTATTATTATTATTTTATTACTTATATATGTACCTACAGTTGGGGACTGAGCGAAATGTAAGCGGTGGCTGAGGTGCGGGGACCGACGTTCGGTCTCCCCACGACAGACATTAGTGCTGTGACATCACTCGTCCGGTGCTACTCGACAGTATTAAGTATTGAAAATGTACGCTAACAAAGAACGCGCCATTTCTGAACGCCGGTCCCTGCATCTCAGTCACCGCTTACACTTAGCTCAATCCCCGACAGTACTTATTTAAATCCCTTTTTTTATTTTTTTTTCTGTTATAATTAGATATGATGTAGTTACAGTATATAATATAATTTGATTTTTCGATTTTGACACAACCGTGAAATTTCAACATCTCCCTTCAATATGCCGGACAATATGTACTACAAATTTACAATAATACAAACGAAATCGTATAAATGCGACGCGACGGATACCAATACGGCAAAAGAGCGGTATCACGTTTATAGGATATAATCTGCGGTTAAAATATACAGTAAAAATATATAATTTAAATAGTTTTTTCTTTTTGACATAATCGGACTTAGGAAGTGAGCTCGCCTTATCATAGGAGTGCCGAGATCGGTTGCGCTTTACTAAGCACATTAGGAAAACAAACATTTACATTTAATTTATGCGCTATTTAACCTGGGCTCAGAGAGATGTATAACTAAATGTAGAAACATATAACGGGATTGTTTCGGATCGTAAATTAGTTTTCTATTGTGCTATTGCATTTGAATAGGTAAGTAATAAATAAATAAAATAAAATAAATAAATAAATAAATAATCTTACTCTTTTTCTAGCTATTTTTAAATATTTAAATACTATCCATTCGCACATCATTTTTATTTATTATGATTATGGTTAACAATTTTATCTTTTCAATTTTATTTTGTTTTTTTTTTAATTAATACTTTATTCATTTATTTTTTGTACATTTAGCCCAATTATTATCAAAGTTATAAGTAACTCGGAAAAAATGAACACCGAAATGCAGCTAATGCTCAGTGCCCACCTAACTAGGACTAAATTGTCCCATATCAAGGCGGGTCAGCGTAAATAATTAAAATAGGTAATACAACTTATGTAACAATTAGCCTAATTAACGTAAAAAACATTTTATTTGTGTATTCAATGAATATACTTAATTAATATTGAATAATACATAATAATAAATAAATAACACTATAATACAAATCAAAATACTAAATTGTTAAATAAAATACAGATTGTCTAGTAGCTAATAAGGAATAATAATAATAACTATTTGTGTATACATTCCTTTAAACTGAATATTTTCTTTCTTTACTTGGATTTTATATAGACTCATATACATATTTTTAACATTTTAAATGTTCATCTTTAAACAGGCTATATCCGAGTAAGGTGACATTGGAACAAAATCACTGGCAACAGTTTCTAATTATTTCTAGCATAACAGTTTTTTGCTATGGATGGACTGGATGTTTGGATGTATGGATGGATGGATTTTTTGGACTGGATGTTTGTCGATGATATTTTAATTTTATATTTTATTTATTTTTACTGTAGATTATTGTGAATTACAAATTAAAAGAAACTTTAATTAAATACTGCAGCTTGCTACATTTGCCCGTGTCGAAAATACACATACGAGAAGTGAGAGAAAAGTAATGAGACTGAATTTTTTGGCAATAATTTAATTGTATTTTTTACATCCATTGCCTTCAATGTAGCTCCCTTAGGCAGCTATACACCGGCAGAGGCATTTTTTTCAGTCATCGGAGCAATGCTGAAAGGCTTCAACTGGAATCGCCGCAGCTTCTCAGTTACGCTCCTTTGGATGTAATCAACAATACCAAAACCACGTCCTTTCAAATGGGTTTTGATCTTGGTGTACAAAAAATGTTAATGACAATACAATCAGGCGAATAGAGTTGGTTAGCCACAAGAATCCCCTTTTGAGTCAAAAAGTGATGGAGGTAGCCATGGGACATGGGGAAGTCATTATCGTGGTGAAGCAACCAAATGTTTGTGATGTCACATCTGACGGCCGTTCGTTTTCGGTTTCGGCCGAAAAAATGTTTTCGGTCGGACTCTATTATAAATACACACTTAGGAACGATAAAATACATAGCAAAAGAATATAAGGGCAAATGATATAAAAGGTTGCGACCTTCTTAGCGTGCTGGGAATCAATTCGGATTTAGCAATTTCATTCAATCATCGCGTCATCGCTCCATTCGTGTCGATAAGGCTGCGCTTCCTGCGGCGAAATAAACCAAGAACCGACAAGGAGTTCGTAAATACTTAAAAGATGAATCCATACTAGTACGGAAAATAATAAAATTCTTGAAATAAGGAGGCGAAATACATGTGAAGGATGAGATATCATCTAAATTAAGTTATAACTGAAATCCGGACTGTTACTTAAACAAGGAGGTAGCGAATGGTTTCGTGCAGCTTGGGCCACAAGATCCAATTTGTTCTGATCGGCCCAACTCACGGTTCAGCTCCTATTCAGAAACCTCCTCATGTGGAATGCTACCTCCTGATAAGGCTGTCGCGTCTCAGGCCTCACGTCTGGTGGATTGGTTTCTCCTGGTAGGATTACCTCCCGGCACTATTGAACGGTTTGCGCACCGTTCGGCAACGCCAATCGGTTGTGCACTCTGACTAATTGCTGAAGGAGCCTGGAGACTATGGAAATATACTCTCTCTAAGCAGCGAGGGTAGATGTTGATCGGTCGTCAACCACTCTTGAAATGACCATTACGCTGCCTGATCCTGAATTCAAAGCCGGCAAAAAGATGCCTTTGGTCCGCGATGGATTCAAACTGAACCTCCGCTAAACATACGGCACGGGAGGTTGCGCAAGCGACCTCAAACCTGTAACCAGTCGAGAGGAAGGACGTATGTGATGAGTAGTTCCAGACGGAGGTATCCATCCAAACTGGTAAATAGGGGGCGAGGCTGCCAGCTGGGTACCTTCCACGGTGCCTTGCCGCAAGGCGTTGGCCTCTGTCGGGCATATTGGTATAGCTAGACAGTAGATTTGTACACACTGTCTTCTACGCTCATCCCACGGCTGAAAAAACGATCACAGCATATCGCTATACCAGCCTGGAGTGACGGGCTCGCCTTTTGTAGTCGACACCGCCTAACTGTTACTTAAGTAGGACCATAACGAAACTCTACAAACTATTCGTAAATATGATTACCAACCGACAGAGTCGACAGAGACTCATGATCAAATGTTAAAATGTCGAAAAATCAAAACGGTATGTTTTTATATTGATTTCATAATATTGCTCTAGAAAATGTTTAAAGAAAACAATTGAAAGAAAGTGAATGACAAGAAAATTAAAAATTGATCCTATGCTTAAGTAGCCCATTTGAAAGATTGCATGTAATATTTCTAAATAGGTCACCAAACGTCCTTGTGTCCGCGTTATCCTCGTAGTCACATTCCCCAACCGAAATAGAAATATATGGATCAGTGATAAAACCTAAATTATTAAGTACAAATGTAACTAAACGGGCAAAAATCTATAAACTGTAAACCACCAAATGTGTCCCAAGTTGTTTGTCAATGGGGTCGGGAAATAGGAACGACAGCGAGCACATAGGGAAGGAAAAAACTTAAAGTATAAAAAGCCTTACAACGGAATTATCAAACCATCAACCTAACGTCCATGAAAGAAAAGTCTAGAACCAAGACAACGAAACACAATATATTGACAAAACAAAGAAACGAATTTAAATAAAAGATTTTAACGAAATGGATGCCATTCAGTTTTGAGGTGACCGAGAAATTCAGAAAGCTAAACAGTTTTATATAATTTTCAAGGAATATAGGTACTTATTATTTTTCTATATGTCAAGAGTTCCAATGAGTTTTTTTTTTGGACAAAAGACTTAATCTTCTGCAATCGCTTATTGTGGAACTTCCTTCTTGGTGAATGTTAAATGTTCAGTTCGTCTCAAGGTTACAGGTTACATCGACGTAAAAAAAAGTTCTACTCAAGTCGACGTTTTTATAAAAAATTAGTGTAAGTAGCTCAGATGCTTATATGCACAAATATATAATTTTATAAAACGAAATAATCAATGTATAAATTTCTACTAAATAATTTCACAGGAAACCTAGAGTTACCAGTTAAACAATTTAAGAATCGTATTAAATTACAACTTTGTTAAAAAGCAAACTATAGGATTAACGGAAATCTGAATGATGAAGATGGCTGATGTAAATATACCTTACTTATTTTTCCAATTCAAAAAACTTAAAGATTTTTTTTAATTGACCTATTGTTTGTTCTTTTACTATTATTTCTGTTTCATGTGTAAAACAAATTAAAATGTAAAACAAATTTCCACTGTCATCTTTTCGACGCAATCGAAGGAAAGGATATGAAAAGAAATGTTTGAAAACAATATAAGTAATAAAAAAATCGGTTGTGTCACCTCAAGACTTTCCCGGCAAGTAGCCTAGGTCTGATATTTACACAACGGATTTGCGCGGCGCGGTTCGTTTCTCGGCTAGCCTCGAGCGGCTCGGTGTTAATATTTGACTTATTATTAAAATATATGCCTGAATTTTAATATTATTAGTGTATCTTGTAATAAACCATAAAATTTCCCTAATAATAAAATAATAAAATAAAATATTATTAAAACAAAAATTATAACTTTAATTCCCCTCCACTTCCTCCTATCCCATTCCTAGGCGACTGTATATTTTTACGATCTTTAAGTGGAAACTTTTAACTGGCATTGTAGTCTATAAATAAAATTCAGATATTTCTCCTGTAATAGCTGTAAGTTAATAATAAAAAATAAAAATAAATAAAATCTTGCATATGAGATATTCCCAGCAAAATATGATTTCGGCCCAATAAGGCATATGTGTACCAAGTTTCAAGTCTCTAAGTCCAATATTTCCAGATTGATATACGACTAGTGACTACCCCTGATGGTACAACTTCAACCACAATCTGTTCAACTCTTGCCACGACCAGATGATGCCTGCACATCAAATTTCAGCTCAGCGTGGAAGAATACTTACAGACAGATATACAGGCAGACTTTAATCTGGAAATGGTCTTAATCGTCTCAGAGGCTCAACAGGGATATTCCCGTTTTCAACTCTATTTTATTTAGCGTGTTCACAATACTTTCCCTCCTCGTCGGTTGGTGGACTATGAAAGAAAGGTAGCTTCTTTTTTTTAACGGTACTTTCGGAGGTAGAAAATCATAGAATGCGTCGGAAAAGAATTAAACATTATACTATTATTGACTATTGACGTTCAGCATGTGTACTCAATGTATTTGATTCAATGATTATCAAACCTATTGCCGTATTCACGGCGCCAGCGAAGCACCTCTGAAATGTGTACAGCGAAGATAAAGACATTACGGCAGCGCTCGTGCAGGGGCGAATCGGGCGAGAGGACGGTACGGCAGTAAAAGTGCATCGGAACGCTGCCGCCGCCCGTACCGCCGCGCCTGCGACTATCTGCTATTCGCCGTCATGCGCTCGTAAAGGCGCCATACCGTGCCGACAAGATGACATCCAAATAATATTACCAGTAAAGTGAGGAAGCGCGGCATTGTCTGTATTGTTTTATACCGAACCAAACAGCCGGAGATGGGATCGCTTCTCTTTGTCCGTTTACTTGAACGCCGAGCGTGGCAGCAATATCGGCAAATGGCTGTTAAGCCCCGTCTATAGTTTTATTAATATTATTACAGCGACACCGGGAGCAGAAATCAGAGGTCTTCAGTTCTTGATTTCTCGCTCCTCGCTCATTATCTTTCGGATATTGATAATCTGACACGTTACCTAAGTTGTTTTTGGTTACCCCTGAGATACTAGAGGAAATTCAGATTTCTCAACAGCAACTCAGCCGATAACACGGACCGAGATAGCTTTTACGTTGAAAGGAGCTTGTTGAAATATAACTACCTCTCAAATCTAATAATAATAATAATAATATAGGTATCTTACAATGACCTTGCTGCCACTTGTATATTCTTGCAACTAACCTGCTATGAATGGTACATGCTTGTGTTGTGGAAATAATGACACTTAAGCAAAAAACTAACGATGTAGCAATAAATTAAATATATGTCTGTTTAAAATGAAGTAAAACTGCTATACTTAAAACTAAGAATTCCCTAGGAAGGGCGATTAAAAGAGGAAAAAGTTACTTCAGAGAGAAAGGTTAGGTGAGTCTTAAATTATTGCAATAAATCCAAGTGTCGTATATTCGTTAAGAGGTCGTTCATAGTCCTGCACCAACACTGTAAGAATAGTAGTAGAAATCAGTAGTATGACGAGGAATATTTAATAAATTATCAGAAGCTGACCGAAGAAAGAGAATATGGAAACTTAACAGTTCACAAAAGCTCGTAGAGATAAAATGGTGTTGATTGAGAGAGAAGACACTAGATAAAAGCAAGAATATGAACATTTCTCATTTGGGTATCTAGACCTGGTCTAGGTTTAGGTCTGATACAGAGATATAGTGATATTAAATATCAGGTTTTCATGTATTTTGTTGACTTTGAAAAGGCTTTTCCATAGGGTTAGATAAAATAAGATGGTCCGGGACGAAGAGCAAAATCTTGGCAACCAAAACATGAAGCAATAAATCACTACCTATGTTGAATATAGATATCAAAATAGGACTTTGATTAAATATAAATAAACAATTCTTTGGATAGTAAGTCATTAAAATCAGTCATCTCACGTAAAGACTCATGTAACGCTAAATTACTCGACAACCACAAAACAACCATTTCCCTGTAATGCATTCATTCACCAGTAAGATATTCAAAATTTAAGCTCCTACCAAATATGGAGCCCTAACTTTGCAAAAATATAGGCCACCCTGATAATTTGTATACATACATTGAAATTACTATGAAACTGTAATGTATAATTAAAGTTCCTGAAATGAGGCTGAACCGATAAATGCATAAATAGTATAGAGTAAAATAAAAATTTAATAGTATAATCGCAAACAAGTTGGAGTTTTAGCCGAATCGCAAATGGCGAATGCAAAGACGTCCCCTTGCGGTCGTCTGTGGATGTGTAACTTCGGACTTCACGAAAACTTCTGCATCGAGTTTGCAATTACAAACCCTTATCTAATCCCCAACAGGAAATTGCACGAATTTTGAGCACTTTCCACTTCCCATTCCCACGACGACTGCAAATGGATAACAGCGCGAAAGCGTTATATCAAATGCACGCGCAGACATCAATTGTCCATTTACGAAATGTACCAAAAACAAAACAAACCATTTTTTTATACGAGGCGCTGCATTAACTGTAGCATGCGGAACGGGCCATTACGCTGACTACGAATCAACGGTTGTGAAACTTATTTCCCAACCCTAGCCCTACAATAATGGAAGGCGCTATTAATTATTTTTTTTAATCAACTGATATCAACATTATCAATTTTATCAATTTTATAATTTTATTTTATCAATTTTAATCAACTGATATCAACTAATTTTTATGTAAAATGTGTAGAATTAGTAATAGAAGTATGTTAGCGATACGATTAATCGTAATTGGCTATTATTACCATTTAGTGATTAATCATAATCTTTGATTATTATCGCGATTATGTAAGGTTTACCATTTTTATATAAATATTATTTTGCGATCCATGAACGAACTATAATTTATTTATTTGTTTATTTAATAATTTCCATTAACACACAGCGCATACAATAATTAGCGTGTTATACACGCAAGATTTGAATGATTATATATATTTCCATACATATTTCTATACAATTCGACAGTTTTAAATAAATTTGTTAGAGACATATTTATTCGATTGATTCTAGGATTTTGTAATTATATTATCGTAGTGTTTACAAATTTTAAGTGCTTACCGTAGTGCGGACGTCTCGTGCGATCCAGTTAGTGTGCCGCAAAATATAATAATAATAATAAAAAACTCTTTATTTTAAATAAAAAAGGCGAGCTTATTGCCTTGCAGCAATGCCTATCAGCTAACCTATAGCTTAAGTTTATAACAAATTTAGAACGTTGGCTACGCAAAAGCACAATAAAAACACAAATGATAAAAAGAAACAAAGAGAAACTAGAAAGAGACAGATAATAAAAAAAATTAAAACAAATGACTAAAATTAAATAAGGACGCAGAGGAAAGGAAGGAGAGGAAGAAAGGAAAGGGAAGCGAAAAGGAGGGGGGATAGGTGGATTGGTTAAATATCATATAATACAGGGGGCTAGGAATGTTAATTGTCTCACTTCGTAGAAGGAAGGTCATCTCTGGCAAGCGAGGGAGTGTCGAATTACATGAATGGTCGAAATGACTAAGGGAGAGCAAATATGGGCTAAGGTCGACTCACCGTACGTGTTTTATACAATAAACAACGTTCCTAGTATGTAACAACCTGTTAGATTAATTAATGATAATTAGGTGTAATGATAATTAGGAAGAGACCTTACGTCCATTTAGCAAAGAGTGTATTGTATATATATTTAAAATATGCCCTCAGCAACAAAAAAATAAAATAAGTAAATAAGTTTAACGTACGATTTGAGAAGATTGTGAAGGCGTTATCCCTAATTAGGTCAACGGCAGGATGCAGCTAGGGAATATTTTTGAATTTAGTGTTTAACTTTAGTGTTTATTTTAAGATTTTTACTCTTAGAAAGAGGAGAGAGTGCGGAAGTCTAATGTTTCTGCATAAACTTCTTAACGGCGGGATAGACTCACCAGATTTATTAGAAGCGTTAAATTTCAACGTACCATCCAGGCGACTGAGGCAGCACTTAACATTTCACCTTCCCACTTCGCAGACAAATCAATCTTTCCACAATCCTATCTCACGTACATGCCGGTTATACAACACTATAACCGATAACATTGATTTCTTCAACCTGGGACCATTAGTAGTTAAGTCCATTATAAATAACGTATTATGAAACAAATTGATAATTTACCGTATGCTTTTATTATTTTATTCCAGACATTATTCGATCTATTTTTTTTTACCATTTAATTGTTTAACTGTTTTTCAGAATTCACTATAAACTTATTTCTAAAATTTTTAATTTTTGTTTTGATAATTTTTATGTTTTTATTATTTTATTCCAGACAATATTTGATCTATTTTTTACCATTTCATTGTTTAATTGTTTTTCAGAATTCACTGTAAACTTATTTCTAAAATTTTTAATTTTTGTTTTGATAATTTTTAAGGATATTAATTTTTGTACTGATAATTTTTGATAATTTTGATAATTTTGTAAATCATGAGATACGGCACATACGCAATTATAAATTAAGCATGCGGAGTACGCATATAATATTATACCCTAATTAGAAACAAAGTAAAAATGTTAGCGATAGCCATGTAATATTAGAGTATTGTTTGTGTACCTTTTATAATAAATAAATAAATAAATAAATAACGAAGAGCGGCTCGGTGTGCGCGTTGATCATATTGCGTGGGTCAAGAGGAGATTAAAGGACACTTCACCAAACCTGCGTTTTATTCGGTCGAGGACAGCGCAGACCGACACTCAAAGGATTCAAGAAGCAAACTGTAGTTCATTTCTCGACGGTACTGTGGCAAGTATAAGGAGTGCTGCTCATCCACGCTATTATCAAGATTTCAACGGTGTACTCGGAGTTTAGACTGCTTTACGAGGACTGTAGAGTAGAGCTTCGCGGTACAGTTTGGTTAGGTTTAGTTATTTTGTATTTGTAACTGGATTTGAGCTCATAAAAGATTTAATTTGATTTCATTTAATACATACTTAAACAGAAAAAAAACATTCTGCCGATAATCGTTTCCTGTCATAGTTACAGTTTTAAGAAATTCAAATTAAATATTGAGTTTATATAAGAAAGTCACTGAGGTAAGCAGAGAATTGTAAGTGATTAGGAAGAAGGAGTTGGACGATGGTATAAAGATATTTGGATATATAATACCGATACACCGTATAGTGAGTATATAGATATAGATATTTATTATGTGTACTGTTATGTTGACTAGTATATATGTAAATGACCTAGATTTAAGAATATTTATTGTACACGCTTAGGTATTTGTTACATCCTCTACCTAATCACGCCTTCTGGCTTGTACAACGAAAGTAAAAAAAAAACCGTAAAGCTAGTAGCGCTCGACGCGGCACCGAAACATGCGAAAGATCGCGATACAATGCGGCATTGAAACATGCTAAAGATCGCGATACGCAGCACCGAAATGCATGGAAGATGGCGACAGAACGCGGCCCTGAAACACGCTAAATATCGCGCATCGTGTTTTGGAATCGTAGCGGTACAACTATGAACTTTGATGCTGTCCACCCGCCTTTGACTGTTTGTTGCCCAAGCTAACTATACGGTAGAAAATCAGTTAAAAATGTTATATATTCTAAATAAAAACCTTTCAACTTGTAATTATAAAGAGCGATTTAGCAGTCTCGTTTGTTTAATCGCAAGATTATCCATTATTGAAATCGAAGACTATAGCGGTTGTTTGACATTACAAACAAGATAAAACGGATGCACTGCATGGTTTGTAGGACCCGACGTTTCGGCGTCTTTGCAGCGATGTGGACGAATTGTGTTTCGGTGATGTTGACCACGATGGTTGCAACATCGCAGAACGTTGGGTGCTACGAACTTCACGCGGTACGTCAATTTTCCCTTCTTTATTCTTCATATTTTATTAGCTTTGAATTAAAATTTATTTATAATTGTAATTCTAACTCAAACCGAAGCTTTCAATTCAATATTGCCAGATTTTGAAAAAATCGATAATTACATAGGTAAGGTCAAAATAATGATAATAATATTAGGAAGATGATTTCACCATTTATTAACAAATAAATAAATATTGCCTGCTTGTAGTAATCGTAAGTGATCCGCACCGACGTAGCATTTGTAGAGAAGACGGGATCCGGAGTCACCAATAAATCAACGCTCTGCCCGATCCCTCTTTGGGGGCAGGCCGAGACGCGTCTGTAGGCAAAACTGCTTGCGTTAAGACAATAATCCAATTTGGTGTGATTGATCCTGACCACACCAATGTCTTGTAGCGAAATTGTATTGAACCGTTGACGCAATTTCCGACCCATACGCATACGTGAGACCCATACAGGGTGATAGTGATAAATTATCAGATGGAAGCAGTGCTATGTATGTGCAAGTACAGCTAGCGGATACAGTCAGACTCGAAATTAAACAGGATAACTTCGTTAGGTGTTTTCTCTTTGCCTTTTTCTGAAAAGTGCAGTTATATGATTAATACCTTATATTATATTTGATTATATCGTGCCATCACAGCTAGGAGTCACTGTTACCATGTCCACGAGTATATATATTAGGCAGAACTATTTTATTTCAAACAATATTTAATATTAAATTGTTTTTTTTTCTTTTAATTATTTTCAGCATTTACTGTAAACTTGTTTATATTTTTATTATTTTTTGATAATTTTTAAGGAAAATATTTTTTATACTGATATTTTTTTGTGAATCTTCAGATAAACAACACAGAGGCAATTATTCACCAAGCATGCGAAATACGCATAAGATATTATACTCTAAATAGTAATTATGTAATAAGTGACAATCAATGTTTTATTAGAGTAGGTATTGTTTATTAGAGTAATAATTACTCAATGGAAGTGGGATTATGAGAATAATCGATCAGCTTTAAACAACCTAGAGCCGATTATGGAAGTGTGGATGAGTTAGGAAGTAGTGTTTGTGTGTGTGTGAGAGAGAGAGAGTATAGTAATGGTTTTCCTTCCCTCTCTTACAAATTGCCAGTTTGCGCAGCTTCATCATTTCCATTCCACTTTTTGGCTTGTATTTGCCAATTCTTTGTATTAATATTTTTTTTATATGTTCAACTGTTAGTAGTTGGAGATGATAGTATTTTGGACTGTTGTTTTATTTTAGCATCGTAATGAAGACATGTATTGTCCATAATTGTTTGTTTTGTTTTGTTTATATTATTTCATTTTTGAAATTAGGTGCCATTTCTTAAAGTTTTTTTTTTTCATAAAACTAATATTCAACATTTTAAAATAAAAATAATGTCATATAAAATTGGCATCATTCACATCGTTGGTCGCTGCCCAGGCCTCGCCGCAAAAAGACACAGTTTACTGGGACGAGCCTTTATCGAACCCAGCGATCTGCCCAACTTGAAGATCAGTGATCTGCTTGGACTGGTAAGCAGTACCGGGCTACTACCTGACCACAAAGCGGGTAGTTAGAAAAGATCTTATAGATCCAGGTGACATCAGGGGCTGGAAACGAGCCCCCACTCCGTTTACTACTACTACTACTAGCAATACACGACACGATGATACGCCAACAATTTTTTCCACTTTTTTAACCATTTCTTGAGTGACTGCTGTCGTAGGGAGACTTGAGGGAAGGTCGTTGTTAGTTCAAGTTCTTCCACCCTTAAACTCAGCACACCAACGTACAAACGTAGAATATGGGGGGGGGAGCAACTCATAATGTATCTCATAGGTCTTGAAATACTCGCTCCGTAGAAAAATAAAACAAGCGATGGTATTTAATTACCGAGCGAAATTCCATTTTTTTTTCATTTTCTCCAACGCTTTGACAAGTTGTTTCTTTGAAAAAAGCTCAAAACTTTGACAAGTTTAACATTCAAACTGTTATTTCTAAGAAACAAAATAAAATCAGTTTTTATTGTTTAGAATATATACCTATTATTAATAGATGTATTAGCTGTGCCAGTCAGTATTTATTTTATGTGGTTCCAAAGAGTTTGTAACCCATTATCACCTGTCTAACAGTTGATGTCTGCCTATGTGTGTTTCTGTGTGTAGTACTCCTCCATGCAGGCATCATTTGGTCATGACAAGAGTTGAAAAGATTTTTGTTGAAATCGGTCCACCAGAGGGCGCACTAGTCATATAGCATCCTCGAAATATTGGACTTTTGGAAATTTGGAAATTTGGTACACACATGCCTTGTTGGGCCAAAATCAAATTGTAAAATTTTGGAATATCTCATATACAAGCTGCACTAATAATATTTAAATTCGGCCATACATTGTAATCAAAAATTAACGCCGACCCACCCGAAGCTAGCAGAGAAACGAACCGCACCACTAGAAGTGGTTCGTATAACGGAACCCAAACGGGTTCATCCGCTGGTCGAGAGAGGATGCTCATCGATTTTATTTATAAAATTAATATTCAGATGAAATCTCTCCGTGGCTAGTTGCCGGGCGGCCTGGGGTACCTACTACAATCGGATTTTTCAAAATCAACAACCACCGCAAATAAAAAAAATAAACTCCAATAAATCACGATTTATCATTTGTATGCTAAAGAATTAAATCTGGTGTCTCCCCAACCTCAATTAAACAGATGTCCGTCAAGCAAATTACATCAAGCGAATGACAGCTGTAATGTATTCTGTTTACATTGTAAAAGATGATCTCACTCAATCTCAGGACGAACGAGATCACTCCCACGATTTTCATCTTGAAATAAAAAAATCTGTGACATCTCGGGTTACATGCGCTAAGTGAATATGCCGGTCTAGACCGCATGGCTCCTGTTACAGTTCCAACATGATTAAAATGACAGGAAGCGTATATTTATTATTTTGTTTCATGAATAATACTCATAACGACTACCTACATCAAAATGGTATTATTGAAGTCAATGAAATGAGAGAAATGCACTTTATCCAGGAGCTTAAAATGGCAGCCACTCAAGGGGGAGGCAAAGGCAATGGACGCTCGATTAACTACAGCCTCGAACTGCCGTACGATCTTATGATTCACTGTGATTTATAAGGACCGAAAGATGTACCTATATAAAGGCCATGATATTCGCTAAGATTTCATAGATTTTGGTGTATTTCATGTTATAATGTTGGGACAAATACATAGGTATAGAGTAAAATAGGTGTCGTAGGTTTCTACTGTTATTACTGTGAGACATATTTCTATTGGAAGAGTACGAATCGAACGAATCGAAAGAGTACAACTAGGGTTGTCGACTACAGCGGGCGAGCCCGTCACCTCAGGAAGTTTTAACGATTATTCGTTCTATCTCCCTGGAGTGAGCGCAGAAGACTTGGACAAAACAGTCCACCGTCTAGCTCCGCCACAAACCCGTAAGAGGCCAACGCCTTAACCGCGAGATAGCCAGGAGTGTTACCCAGCGGGCTTACACTCACGCCCTTACTTCTAATTGTGACCAGATTACTCCAGTCTCTGGATTGGTTGCAAGATAAAGGTCGCTTGCGCGGTAATTTCCCTTACGAAGCGGTGAAACGGTGTATACCGAATCTATCGCAGACCACAGCGTCCTTTGCCCGGCTGTTCACCCAGGATCGGGTAGCCGATGGTCGTTTCAAGAGCAGTCGCCGTAAGGTCCGCTACCACCCCCGCTCTATAGGAAACAGTACTGCTTCCAGACTCCCCCGACTGTTAGACAGAGTGCGCAATCGATTGGCTTATGCCGCACGGTGCGCAAACCGTCCAGAAGCCCCAGAAGGTTGATTCCCTGGGGAAACTAACCATAAGGCCAGAGTCCTACCCAGGCTCGCATTCCATGCGTGGAGGCCGTCGGATAGGTATTGACCCGTGAGTGTGACCAACCCTGGACAGAATGGGTCTTCGTGGCCAGCTCATAAACGGCCCATTAACTCCTAAAGTACTCGAAAGAGTACAATACGATCACTTCCAGCGACGCCCAGATGATCACATGGTGAAGATTGCCCTAAACCTGCCAACGACAAAACGTGCTCTTGGAAGACCATTTGCTACCTGGTTGACGATGTTTGAAAAAGACCTGATAGAAGCTTAACTCCACGCCGACACAGCATAAGATCGTTCTGAGTGAAGGAGAAGGACAAGGAAAGCCGACCCCAAGTGAATAGGACAGGGTCTAGGAAGAAGAAGAAGACATTCAATAATTTCTGTTTTTTATTAATTTACAAAGAAAACACATACGTTTAGGTTTAAAGTTTTAAAGTTTAATTTGATTATTACCTAAATATTGACACTAATGTACATAATGCCTGTTGGTGATAGTTGTTTTTGGACACATTGTCCTTACAAAATTGTCCATTGTCCTTTGCAATTCATGGCATGCGTCTTCGCCCTTGTCACTTTCTCTCCTGATTTTTACTTTAACTTTTATTGTTTCTCAATAAATGTCTGAAACGCTCAATTTGCCGGGTTTTATAACCATCGTTATTTGACATCTTAGTAGCGCAGTGTCATTTTTAACACTGCCACCACATTCTATTCGTATTTTAGGCACCTTTTATACAAACCGTATTTTAAGCATGATGTATTATATAAGCACCTTTTATTTTAGGCACCTAAAATACAAGATTATAGAAATGCGATTATACAATCGCCTTTCAGAATTCACCCTGTTTTTTAACATTTTTCTGTCTGAGTATTTGTTGTTTTGCCTTTTTCAGTGTTAAATATTAAACGTCTTCAAACCACTACTGGAAAAAAAATGTGTATCACACCCCCAAGACTCCTCCAGCAAGCAGACAAGGCCTAAACAATGCATTTAGAAATCCAGTAAAAATCGAAATCTAAATCGCGCGTCGTCGTTTAAGCGAAGACACGAACCACAGCCGCGGCTAAATAGTGACATAGGCGCTAGCCGCCCGCACCTTTACGCGTGATGAATTATAGCAAATAAAATATGGCTCACTTTAAATATTATTTGCGTCGCTTGTATACGAGATATACCAACTAAAAATTCGGTCGAACAAAGGCATCTGTGTACCGAATTTCAAGCTTCTAACAGCAATATTTCGAGATTAAGGTATGACTAGCGCGCCCTCTGGTGGACCTATGTCAACTAGGTACAATATTTTCATCTCTTGCCATGATCGAATGATGCCTGCATGCCAAATTTCAGCTCAATCGGATAAAGCGTTTAGGCGCTATCGTAGAGAAATACACACGCACAAACAAACATACACATAGACACACACACAGACTCACAGACAGACTTTAGTGCGGAAATGGTCTTAATCGACTCAGGGGGTGTCAACATGGATATTTCCGTCTTTATCTCGAAAAAAAATACCGCGTCCACAAAACTTTCACTTGGGCCGGGAAAGTAATATATAAAATGAGACAGTGTAAATTGGCCTTAGGTCGTTTGCTAACGAGCGTGACGGTAGTTGGCCGATAATAGGTTTATCCGTCGATTATTTTATGTTGCGTCCAAGTCGGGGCGCGCCCTCCGGCAAACTCACGCGCGCCCATGAATCTTCCCAGATAAAGATGTGTTGCGGGGAGGTAAGGAGGTCCGTTTCCCCTTATAGCCGCCCGCCGAGGGCTACATCATCCCGTGATGTATTGGGCGCCTGTAGTTTCTGCACTAAATTCTATTAAGGAAGTCGCGACGCTATGACTCACTTTTTTCTTGAGCGGTTTCCTGGAAGAAACGCAACGGAGGGGCGGATGCAGCAGAATGTAAATGTACTACGTAAATGTACATTAAACGAGGTTCACTTGGAAATGGGCTTGAGATTTTCTTTCTTTTCTGACTTATAACTTTAGTTTTCTCTTTATTTTAGTTTTAAGACTATTCTGTATGTCATTCTGTATTTATTCTAATGTTATGTACCATTTAATGCCGATTATTTAATTGAATTACGTTGTATTTATTACGTTATATTAGTTTTTTTAAGGACTTAATTTTTGGGCAGTTTAGTTTTATTAGCATCTTACTAATAATTTTACATAATTTATTGTCATATTAGAGTCCTGTCTGTGGTGACAGAATCAAATAAGCAAAAGGTTAAGGTTTTGCCATTCGGTTCCTGTTATTTTTGTAAGCATAATCAATGTTATATAGTAATTAATTCCTAAATAAATAAATATAATAAATACGATTTTTTTAACGACCTTAAATTATTGGTTAATATATTTGTTTATATTATAAATTTATTTATTTATATAATTACTAATTAGTGTTCTTATGTACTTAATATATATTAAATATATAATAATGGTTACTTATTTTTATATTTACGTTTTTAAGATTGAATAAGCGATATAATGAATGGAAGAAAAAAGAATCACCCCAGAACAGATACACAATCTAGTGGGGTGATAAAATCTACAAAAATGTCATCTTATATGATATTCAAAAAGAAGTTGTAAAACTATTATTGTATTACTTTTGTTTTTTTTAAATTATATATACTTTTATTTTTTTACCAAAATCTATTTTTATACTGGATAATTTTACACAAAAGGTACCTAAGCATCACATAGCTGTAGGTCTGAAACGAGGGAGATGTCTCGAATACACGGCACTTGATTATCTATATTGGAAGAAGAGAGCAATATTTCGCTCACAATTGCGTCAATTTTACGCAGACTATCTTTGTATGGTTAATGAATATTTTCAGTAAAATGTAAAAGATAGATAAAGTGAAGAAGAACGGCAGGCAGAGGACGGATAATAAAATATTAACGATTAAATTCCGCCGCCAGCGTTGACGAATTAATTCAAATGGAGGGCGGCCATGAAAGCAGGGCACTTAAATCATTTTAATACGCCAGATGGGAGAGCGGCTCTTAAGACCAACCCAGATCTGGCGATAAACTTGTCTTTGAATCGCAAATGTTTGGGACACTGGTTTATGGTCCTGTGTAATTGTTCCTCGTAAAGTGGCGAACGGAAAGGGCGGAAGGTGCGCACGGCGCCGCTCACAGTGCCATCAAGCCCTCTAATATTCATGACCGCATTTAGTGAAGCATAGATTAATAATGATGATAAAGGCGCTGTTGTTGCTCGTTTATATTGATTGACATGCTTTAGAAATATTATTTCTTCCCTAACACTTACACGGAGATAATACTTTATAGAGTCACAATGGTAAAACGGAAATTTAAATATATGGGCTCAATGCCAAGCAATAATGGCAAAATTGACAAAGATGTTACTCATAGATCTACAACAGTAGGGCGGTGTCGACTACAACGAGTGAACCCGTCACCCCAGGCTGGTATAACGATATTGATCGTTCTTTCAGCCGTGGGATGAGCGTAGAAGACTTAGGGACAAGACAATCTACTGTCTAGTTCACCAGCAATCCGTTAGAGACCGACGCCTTACGGCGAGGCACCGGGAAAGGTAAACAGCGGGCAGCCTCACCCCCTAACTACCAGTTTTGGCAGGATATCTCCGTCTGGAGTTAGCCTTCAAGATACGTCCGTCCTCCCGACTGGTTACTGGTCCGACGTCGCTTACGCAACCTCTCCCTATTGTATTACAGCGGTAATTCAGTTTGAATTTATCGCGGACCTGGGCGTTCTTTACCCGTAGTGCCACACGGGATCGAGTGGCCCAAGGACATTTCAAGAGTAGCATGATAACAGGTCCACATTCACCTCCGCTGATTAGGAAACAGTATATTTCCATAGTCTCCAGACCCCTTCAGCAATTAGTTAGAATGCACAGCCGATTGGCTTCGCCGACCGGTGCGCAAACCGTCCAGTAGAGCCGGAATGCAATCCCACCGGGAGAAACCGGTCCACCAGCTCTGAGGCCTGAGACACGGGAGTCTTACCCGGGGTAGCCTCCACTCGAGGCGGCATCTGAATAGGAGCTGAATCGTGAGTTGATCTTGTGTCCCAAGCTACTCGAAACCGTTCACCACCATAGATCTATAATCGGATGGATGAAGTGAAGACAACTATCAGGCGTTATGTGTGACAGAAAAATGCCCCTCAAGATCAAAGGGCACATGTACAAGACAGCCATTAGACCTGTTGTCTTGTATGTATCGGAATGTTGGGCGACTAACAAACACAGATACTTTTACTACTTACAACTTTCCCTAATAAATAGGACAGGGTCTAAGAAAAAGAAGAAGAAAAATGGTTAAACAAATTATGGTTATGAATGGTTAAAGAAATAAGCAAATTAAATACTACCCTCACTCTATCGGCAATTCAACACTAAAATCTACAAAAAGTGTAAGAGATCTAGGAATACTTCACGACGAGCACCTGACTTTTAGAGAGCATATCAACAATGTAATAAGTAAGAGCGAGCGAACAATGGGTTTTATATATAGGGTTCCTAAACCGTTTAAAAATATTAACTCTTTTAACTTGCTCTATAATTCTCTAGTACGCAGCCAACTATAGTTTGGATCCATAATTTGGAATCCATACTATGAGGTCCATTCGGAAGCCATAGAGTCTGTGCAGAGGAAGTATATCCGTATGTTAGCCCATAAAACCGGCCTATCGCGCACTCTCTGCTCTTATGAAGAGCGTTTAAATTATTTTAAGATTTTTACTCTTAGAAAGAGGAGAGAGTGCGGAAGCCTAATGTTTCTGCACAAACTTCTTAACGGCGGGATAGACTCACCAGATTTATTAGAAGCGTTAAATTTCAACGTACCATCCAGGCGACTGAGGCAGCAGCTAACATTTTTATCTACCTAACTTTCCACAATCCTATCTCACGTACATGTCGGTTATACAACACTATAACGGATTATAACCTATAACATTGATTTCTTCGAACTGAGACCATTAGCAGTTAAGTCCATTATAAATAACGTATTATGAAACAAATTGATAATTTACCGTATGTTTTTATTATTTTATTCCAGACAATATTTGATATATATATATTTTTTTTTTGTTTTTGTTTCTGTACCATTTAATTGTTTTTCAGAATTTACTGTAAACCTATTTCTAAAATTTTTAATTTTTGTTTTGATAATTTTTAAGGATATTAATTTTTGTACTGATAATTTTGTAAATCATGGGATAAACGGCGCATACGCAATTATTAATTAAGCATGCGGAGTACGCATAAAATATTATACTATATTTAGAAACAATATAAAAATGTTAGCGATAACCATGTATTATTAGAGTATTGTTTGCGTACCTATTATACTAAATAAATAAATAAATAAACGGAAATTGCCGTTCTTAAACTTGTATGCTATGTTTGTTTAAATAAAAGTCCCCGTGTCGCCAAATATTATACTAAACGTGATTTGCATTGGATCCTAAAACATTATCATTTTGGAGACATCCTATAATGTTTTCTTTTGGCACGTTAAAATCTACTTTTCGTACATGAATCGAGACAAAAGTCCATACCGGGAGATTTCATTTTTCATTCATAATTTATGAGTTTAAGCCGGTAATAAGGTCATTTCTTAAACGGTTATTTAACCGGCAATACAGCTTATTTTTTTACATGACTGCCCAACAAAAAAGGAGTATAATGTCTTCAGGGTTCATCTATGTATGTTTTCCGTTCGTCTCTTTATTGTGAATTATTTTCACAATGGGCAGATTTCTTGTCATACGATCTCATAATCTCTTACAACCAAACCTAATTTTTACCCTACTAACACCTCAAACAACCAACCAACCATTCATTGTCATAATTTCTACTACCAACCCTTCTATGAAGTGTGTATATATATGTGCAACATGTGTGTAAGTGTGTGTCTTGTTGCAATAGCATTTGATCGACAGAATTGAAATGCAATTTCGTCAATTTTATCCCATCCCGTCATTTATGATAACCCATTTTTCGTTAGGATAAAATTAACGATAAAAGTTGCGTTGCTCTATTTCTTAGTTTCTTACCTTGTTTTATTTCTCAGTTAGTTGCTCGATAGGTTGCGGGACTTTAGATGACGAAACATCATTAGGGCAGAATTTGACGCAGATTACAGTAACGATGAGAGCAGGGCTAGGCTAGTTTCGCCCACGTTTCGCCCGGTATCTGTATCTCGCCCTAGCAGCCCGGGAGCGACTCAGACCTAGCACAACACCGACTGACGCAGGCTATTAAACTGAATGCCGCCGGGAGATTATCGCTTAAATGAATTAAAATACTCTACGGGCGCCCGCTTAGTAAATAACAGCGCGGCCCGCGCTTCCTTTAATGCTCTCTTTTAAGACGTCCGTAAATTAGGTCGCTACGCGAATAAACGTCGCCGTTCTAATTATTACTGTCTAATTGAGCGAAACGTTTTCAGGTATTTGAAGATTTACTCGTTTCTTTGTTGTTTGAAATTTAATCGAGATTGTGCCAGTCGTTCTTCTAATGACAACGTCTAGATAATTAATACCTATAATGTGTTTTATATTATTATACACAAGAGAAATTTACTTGTAAATTTTATTAATGCTACGCATTTAATACCTATAATAGTCATCCCTTTTTACACGACTGCCTAACAAAAAAGAAGTGTAATGTGTTCAGGGTTCATATATGTATGTTTTTCGTTTATTTATTTCACCAACACTTCTAAGCGCTCAAACCGATTTAGAAGTACGTGATATTGTCGGAATCGCTATGTCATCCCGAGTGTCATAGGGAACCTTAACTGTCAAAATATCAAGTAAATAGTTGTCCAAATGTTCAAATCTTCAAATGTCAATAAATTAACATAAATATATCGTATTTAGTGTCAAATCAAAGGTCTGATTGAGTACATTCCGTAATTATATATTTTTTTAGATGGATAAATAGATAAACCACGATTAGTTCTTAAAAAAACAGTTAAAAAACATTATACAGTAGTTCACTGTTTGTAACAGCAGTCGTGTTTTTTATTCCTTAGAAAATATATTTACTTGTTAATGTTTGCTAATAAGTTCGATTGAGTTTTTTCGTGAACTTATATTTGAAATTAGTTAGAGCGGAATGCAAAATTAACGATTGTATATTTTTCCGCATAAAAACCACCTGCCGCACATAAAATAAATACCTGCCGCAGACTTAGAGACAACTAAAGTAGCCAACTACAACGGGCGAACCCGTCCTCTCAGGAATTTTAACGATATTAGATCGTTCTGTCTCCCGTGAGGTGAGCGTAGAAGACTTAGGACAACAAAAAAAACAGTCCACCGTCTAGTTACGCCACACGCCCGTAATAAGCCAAGGCCTTACCGCGAGATAACCAGAATAATCACCCAGCGGGCCGACACTCGCGCCCTTACTTCCAGTTGCAACCAGATTACTCCGGTCTCCCTTTCGCCTCATTTTGGGTATGCTAGGATAATTTATGGATAGGGGTTTTTGTTTCCTTTACCTACCATTAATGTTTGTTTGTGACGATTCTGTATGTACTACAATCTACATGGTCTGGTCTTTTTTTTTGTACATTACTTAATAAATAAATAAATGATTAAATAAACAGTCGATTTGCTGTTATCGCACTCACATCCAGACGCGTCCGCAGAAACGATTTTCGGGGGAAACTGATCCACCCATACTCAGTTGAAAGGGGCACAAGAATCCTAGTCCTGGGGCGCACCCAGGCTCGAAACTTCTGCGAGGAGGCTACGGGCTGGTTGCTGACCCGTGAGCGAATGAAACGGGTCCTAATGGACTAGCTTCACAAATCCCATTAACATCTGGTAAAATAAGACTAAAAAATATATAAATACACGACAAAACATGATCTGCCTTAACGAAAACTCGCTAATATTAATTTGGGTCAAGGCAACTTTACAGTCTTGCCATCCGTCCGTTCGCGTAGCATCAAGACACCTTTCTTGCGGCTCATTTTTATCACTTTTATAAACGGGCGGCCACCCCCCGTCACTCCATTAGCTTCATTTCACCTGCCTCAGAGCGCGACCACTTTTCTAAAGCCGATATTAAAAAGAACGGTTAATATTTCCTTCCACGGACCACGGATAATTAAAAAGGTTTCCACGCGCCTCTCTCTGTGAGAGAAACTTTTCACGCATTCAGGGAATTTTTAATTACGCAGCCTGAATTTAAAAATATGCTTGAAAGCCAATAGCTTTTGAATGAGGTACCTTATAATGATTACCATCGAGGAATGTAAATTCTGCCGCTGATATTCATACGTGAATTCCACGATCAAAGTATCAAAGGTATCTAAATAAATCGACAGTTGTTTCCTTGATTTAAAACATCTTTATCCAAATTCAGAAAGCTTCGTGATTCAAAATTTAGGTAAAATTTAATCCCGAATTCCTCAGATAATTAAATAAGGCCGTTTGTAATTTCATTTTCTTAGAACTGCCGAGAATGTCGCTTCCCTGCACTCTCCCGCAGTGACTAGTCGGGTATTCAATTTTATCGATAAGCAATAAAAAAATACTTATCGATAAAATTGCATACCCCTTGTAGGTATGGATAAAATACGTGTAAATAAAATATTGTAGGTATGGATAAAAAATGTGTTAAAGTCGTGAAACATGCAGTATGGCTAATAAGAGCAGACCCTACGTTTTGGCAAAAAGTATTTATATTGCAATATAGTAATTAGAGAATTGTAAGACTAAATAACCTAGGGACATATCTCAGTACCGTCTCCCAAGAGGCGCATTGTACTAAGACTAGTATTTCTGCTACTTTACTGATTTTATTACGTAAAAGCGACGTTTGAATAAGTTTGAATTTAAAGAAAAAAAACCATAGAGGTGCCCCGTTAAATAATTAATCATTAATTTTCACTACGATTGAGACAGGTAAGTACCAACAATTTGTGGTTAATCTATACGAAAAACCTCAAAATGTACCAAGAAGTACATCTAGAGACGCTGAAAATTACCTCTATCTCCGCATCGAATAGTTTTGTTCATATGTAACGCAAAAGTACGTATATAGCGATTATAAATAACAAAATGAATGCACTAACAAGAGCATATAACCCATCTAACATGAAGGTTAGTGTTGCCACATATTTTCTAATATTTTCTACTTTTTTGCCAAACTGTACGTATTTACGAACTTTACTTTTTAAATTAAATATTTATTGTATAAATTTTGCTCATTAAATAACTTTACGCATTTACATTTACATTTTTACATATATGCTTGTCCAAATTGTAAAACATGTAATTTAAAATATTCATTATAATTTTAACCGTCCTACTTCTGGGTTATTATTCAAAAAGTAGGTAAATCCTTGTTTTTTTATTATTAGATTTCTCAATAACAGTACTTGTTTGAAATATAGCAGATAAAATATATAGCGGTTTATATACGCGATTTTATATAGCGGTTTTATATAAATTTGTATAAATATAATTTTTATATATATACATTTTTCTATATGATAATATAGCGGACGTATCACGCACGTTCGTATAATTAGGGTGGTTAAAATTCGAATGCACACAAATGCATCAAACGCATCTTCAAAACTATCTGTAGAACTTACAGCCGTCCGAATACGTTTGAAGACATTTCGTGCGTTATAGATTCAGCTGCTTTATCTTTGGTGGGTAGTTTTAGTGCGGAAAAGTGACAACCGTTCATTTCACAGCGGAATTGCCCTGTTTTATTCACATGAACTAATTTTCGTTTTCAGTTCACGAAAAAACGCATATTGCGTTTCTTTGTAAACTAAAACTAAAATTAGTTCAAGCGAACGAGATAGAGCAATACGTTAGAGCGGAATATGAAACGAACGATCGTCGATTAAAACTACCTGTCCAACTTATACTCGTCCGAATAAATTTGAACACATTTCGTGCGGTGTTAAATTCAAATGTTTTATTTTTGGTGGTCATGTTTTAGTTTTAAGCCGTCAAAGTGACAACCGTTCATTTCACATTCCGCTCTAACGTATTGCCCCGTCCCGTTCATATGACTTATTCCCGATTTTAGTTCACGAATAAACGCAATCGAACCCAATATCTAGTTAAGATAGCAAAATTGCGATACCTACTCATACTTCTTTTTTTTACATATTTTTCACTGTTCATGCAGCTAGATTGTGAAACCAGCTCCCGTCATATATCAGAAACGTTATTATTGTTATTATATTATATTATTATTTTATTTAGAGATAGGATACCGTATAGGCGTGTTTAGAGCGACATGTATAGTGCGCCGCCTTACTGCCATACCACGAACGCCGCCATATTGAACCTACGAGAACGGTGATTAAACAGTGTTTGGAACTGTGAACCATCTACTCGTTGTGTTTCTTAGTAAAATCCTAGCTGCTAAAACGTAATACGGCATTGAGCAATCATATACACAATATAATACTAAACGCGTGAAATTGTTCACGTTTTGACATAGAGATACTCGACTTCAAAGAGCGCGACGCGACGTCCAACCACCCTCCCTATCATTCAGACAAAGCATGGGAGGGAATCCCATGATTTAATATATTACTCGGTCGATAAAGTGCACGCAGCGTTCAAGACAAAAGGAGAGAGTGATAGCGGTGGCGGAGATGTAAAAGTGTAATTAGAAATATTTGAAGGGAACCCCCCTGCTTTTAGATGGCGGGGCATGTTAGTGGTAAATGTGAAATGCCATCTGCCGGAATGCGCGCGAATTAAAACCTGCTTTGAATCAAAATTGGAGTCGGGAATGTCACAGCCTAAAATATTTAGGCTAAAAGGAATAAAAAACACGACTGTCACTACAAAAAGTGATTTACCGTATATATTACATACCTACTTGTTTTTAAGTGGTTTTTTAATAAATATTTATGGTTTATGTATTTGTCCATATTGACACATACATATTTTCGGAATATTCTTAATCAGACCACTCATTTGACACTAAACACAATATATCTATGTTAATTTATTGACATTTGGACATTTAGACAACTACTACTTGATATTTGGACAGTTAAGGTACCCTATGGCACTTGGGATAATATAACGGTTCTAACAATACCAAAAACGTTTAAAGCGTTTAGAGGTTATAGTGGAATAAAGAAACGGAAAAAGTACGCAGATAAATCCTGAAAAAAATACATTACACAAAAAATACATAACACAACAAACATCAAGTACCTCATTTAATTAGTTAACTTACCCTATGACACTCGGGATGATATAACGATTCTAACAATACCACAAACGTCTAAATCGGTTCAAGCGTTTACAAGTTATGATGGAATAAAGATACGGAAAACATACATAGATGAACCTTGAACACATTACACTCCTTTTTTGTTGGGCAGTCGTGTAAAAAAGTGCGGCATCACGAACGATTTCGGGATTATTTTTCTTAAAAGATAATGGGTAATTTCGTACTCACTTGCGAACTTTATTGTAACACTTTGCCACATACTCGTATACAAAGCTGTAACATTTCATTCTACGCAAGCTAAGCTGAAACACGTGGCTGAATAAAGTTAATGTGTTGAAATTGCAAAATGTTTTTTTCAATAATTACATTTTTTTGTAAAATAGCTTATTTACTCTGTTTTATATATACAATACAGTGGTTTAAACTACTTATATACACGGTATATAGATACAATATATAGAAAATATCACAAGCTATAAACGTATATCATTTATATCGATATCAACTATTAATATGTAAAATCACTGCATAGTACCGTGAGCGTACTTTTGCCCTACCCTGAAAGCTAAAGCGGTAAATAAGTTTTTGGATTAAAGAGAAACAGAGAATACATAAGATAGAGATAAACGATCAGTATACGAGTGTCAGGTAAGATTTTGCACCTGGGTCATCGGCATTCTTTTGTTTTACATTAGGGTTGTCTATACAAGTTTATCCATGAAACACGGTAAATAAGCAATAGACAGGTACTTAGTGATTGGGTGGCAAGTAAGATTTTGCGCCTAAGGCGTTGTCATTCCTTGGGTTTACATTGGGGTGATCTGAATGTTATACTGTTTTATGTGATTTTGTTTTTACGTTCTGGCTGTGATACGACATTTGATTGAATTTCACTTTACGCTTGGGTGTTCTTTGAACTATTGATTCAAATAAAGACTTCAGCTTTAAAGATATAGCTAGTCCTACATAATAAACCCTATAAAACAAGATTAAATGACTATTTTATTTCACAAAATCATCGAAACATACAAAATTTCGGGTGTGTATAATTCTAATAGGACATTGATTAATCGTAATAGTAATAAAAGTAAGATATCGCTATAGCTACGAAACCGCCATTTGTGCATAGATTGTCTTTTTTTATAACACCAGTGTAATATTAATTAAATAATGTTTTTATAACACGATAATGGTATTCTAATCTATTCTACTATATTAATGAGTTGAGTTTTCATAATATTACTTCTTTACACAAGCATAATTAATTGTCATAAGTCCCTAGTTGTTACATTCTGGGTACGCCTGTCATTAAAAAATCCTATTGTCCTTTGGAATAAGAAAAGTCTTCCTATTGAAATCGCGGCGATACAATCCCTAAAGCTTAAAATATCGGATATCGCATCAAAAAATCTTGAGAAATTTATTCAGCGAAATGACCAAGAAAAAGGAAAGATAATTTAATTAATCTCCTAGCAGAAATATTCTTCGGCGGCATCATCTCTATTGAAGGCGTTTTTACATTTAAGGCACTTTGAAAGTCAATCGAATTAAGTTGATTAAGTAAGTAGGCCTCAAGGCATTCTTAAATTAGGTAAAATAAAGGCACTCACCATATTACAAGATTCGTGTTCATAGCTCTGGTGGCATTGTATTAATGTGCTGCCGGATCTGTGAATAAAAGAGCAAATTTAATTATCTTTTTTGTCAGTTTTTTAAACCAGGTTTCACGTTTCTTTAACATATATAGAATAGAAATGTTACGAATACGTTATTTCCACGGTTTGTCTGAATACATTTCTTCTTATATCTATAAGTATTTTTTGTGTATCAAAGAAATGCATTTTGGCAATTTTTTACAAAATTATTCATTTACATTTTTAGGTTATATCGAACACAGTCGCTGAGGAAGTGACAATCAGCAGTGATGCCGCTGCTGTCGCTGAAGTCAAATATTTGTTCTGTGGCTGGGAGCTCTATGTTTTTAAATGTTTTTTTAACGAATTTATCTATAATATTGTTTAAAATACTATTAAAATACTTACATATATTTTTATTACACACATATATTAAAAACTAACAAAATGCAATAAGTTCAAGTTAAGTTTTTATTTTATTTCATTTATTTGTTACATCCTGGTAGAGAATTAACAAATAGAGTTGTCAACTACAACTGGCGAACCCGTCACCTCAGGAAGTTTTAAAGATTAGTCGTTCTATCTACCGTGAAGTGAGCGCAGAAGACTTGGACAAAACAGTCCCCCGTCAAGCTCCGCCACATGCCCGTAAGAGGCCAACGCCTTATCCGCGAGATAACCAGGTGTGTTACCCAGCGGGCTTACACTCACGCCCTTACTTCCAATTGCGACCAGATTACTCTGGTTTCTCAATTGGTTACGACTTCGAGGTCGCTTGCGCGGTCCTCTCCCTGACGAAGCAATGAAACGGTGTATACCGAATCTATCGCGGTCCACGGCATCCTTTGAGTTAAGTTAGAGAGAGAGTTAACAGTTTGATCGTACATATATAATTTGTAACTATTTATATAAGCAATAGGAAATGAACACAACCCATACGATCATACTAGACGAATGCCCAACTAGACCGAACAGATACGAAATATACTGCCTATGTTTTTTGAGTAGTACTGACGTTATTTGACTAATAGACTACTTTCAACACTAAGACTAAGATAATGGCATAAAATAGTACACAATACTGATAAAAGGTTAGTTACATTCACATATAAGCATATATACATTCAAACATACATACATACATATATGCATATATGCATATACATACATACACATACATCTACATACACACATATTTTAAATTATTGTATGAAGCAATTCCATTTCAGTCTTCGCGCGACCTACATCGTAAAGGAGTCATTTTTTTAACTTTTCTTCTAAATAGGTGTACATTTTGAACATTTTTACTGACTCTTCTAAAGT
This sequence comes from Micropterix aruncella, assembly GCA_944548615.1. Classification (NCBI taxonomy): domain Eukaryota; kingdom Metazoa; phylum Arthropoda; class Insecta; order Lepidoptera; family Micropterigidae; genus Micropterix; species Micropterix aruncella. Next base: position 22,044,312 of record OX155953.1, on the reverse strand, counting down.
ATTATTTTTTTTCGGGGCAATGAAATACAACTGTCTTTGGGTAAAGGTTGTATGTACGCGAGGAATTACATAGTTCGTCCCTTCAGCCATTCTACTTGGTCTTTGCTGCTGGCTTCGGGAACGTTATGTATAAATAATTCATTAACAGTCAAAATTATCCATTGTCGCAGTAAACTACCTGTAAATTTATAATTAAAAATAAAATAAATGAAGTAATATAAATAATAATAGAAGTTATGGTCCCTAACCAAATATACATACAGATCAATATACAGTAAAAATAAAATGATGCTCTGGATGAATGGGCAATTCAAGTGGTATAACCAAAAGGTATATCCTACTTTTGGTATAGTGAAATGACATTAACCGTATTAGAAGCCTTAGACCGCAAACTATGCCTCACGATGACCGCATTCCGAATACATTAACCGAAATCGTTAATGATGGGAATGTACCTATCTGCATTTACAATTAGAGAGCAGAGGATTATTTAATATGAAAAACCTTCATAAAAATCGTTTCTTATGCTTTATGTCAATCGCTTAGTACTTGTGGCATAAAAGGACGGGTAAATGTGCTAAAACCCTGCTAGAGCCATCGCAACTAAATCAGAAAATTGTATTAAAAAATATTCTCCTTAGACCATATTGCCATCCCACCAATGAACTTTATATGGAAGCTAAAGTCCTTGATTTTAGGCAACTTTGCCTAAAACATTTCCTCTTAATGCTATATTTGAAAAATAATTCAAATTTCCATACACTTCAAAACCGTAGACCAACAAGTTTTAGAAAATAGTTTAGGATAAAAAGGTTCAAACACATTTGAACATTACTATTTCATTCATTTGGACATTACATTTCATTCAGATGTTACTATTTAATTACGGTGATATTTACAACTTGATCAATTTGGAATTTTTTAAAAAAATTACAGAGTGCTTAAAAATAAAATAAAGAAATGGATCTCTGAAGAATCGGCCAATTATAACCGATGGAACAATCGTCGCAAATAGTACTGATATAATATTGGTCAACAAAAATGCGCGACAAGCTTATTTGATCGACATTACTATACAACATGATGATAAACACGACTAGGGGGAATTAAAATCATGAAGTATCACAGTAAGTAACACGCACACGTTAACTTAAATATTTGGGGAACCCATGGAACTTTATAGCACCAATAATCTTATCTACGGACGGCGCTGTAGTCTCTCTGAATATTTCAAGAGGCTGTCGCTCGAAACGAGTCTCAAAAAAGGTAACTCAGAAAGTGGTAATAATGGCAACAATCAGATTAGTGAGAAGGTTTTTGCATTTGTAGCTATTAATCATTTAGGCCTGGTTCGATAATGTAAAGCCTGCCTTGGTGGTCAGGTCCGGTCTAAATGGCCAAGATTTAAATATATAAGTAAATAATATTAAAAATAATAAATGTAGAAAGTCATATTTTAAATAAGGTTTAAGCATTTACCCTTTAAGGAATCGAAGTTATAAAGGTGTAAAGTTCCATATCTATTATTGTTTATAACTAAAGTATATGTAGGTTTCTATATGTTTTAAGGGTCATAATAAAATATGCCTTGGTTTGTATCGTTTAAATGGTTATTATCTTAAATGGCTATAAATTGTCTGTTTTATAAAACCAGCGTAATCATCATTAAGTTATGTTTTTATAGCACAATAAAGTTATTCTATTCTATTCTATTATCTATAAAGCTTTATATAAATGATATACGCGTTCTTAATTTACTCGCTGTTATGATTTTGGCACTTACCACATTTGTAACTTCTAGACCTCTAATAATCGTCTCTTGAGTTGTTTTTCTTTTAATTTTATTTCTAGTTTTAATCTTAAAGATATGTTTTATTAGGAATTCTTTAATCGAGTCGTCAAGTAGGTATGTTAAATATTTTTGAACTCCAGATACACAGAATATATCGTTTTTAACAGACTGGTAAGCCGATATGACCACCAATAATCTCTGAACGCGGAATGAATCTGTATCTTGAAATTTCTCACGATAACGTGGGATCCAAATGGCTGTTTTGCCTTTGAAGAAATATAGCGTTTATTGTCAGAATCATGACCCGCGCATAGGTATCTCTTATCGCACCATCCAGGCTCAACACTCGTTATGAGCGTTACGCTACCGCGTCAAGAAGAGAATTTGTTGGTTGTGGCTTCGCAAGGCAGTAGATTTACCGACTACCGATTGCAACGCAACGGTCTATTGATGTACCTAGGAGTTGCAACGTGTTTCTCAACAACATATTCTCGAAAAGTTAAAATTAATCATGATTGAAACGCAATTTTGATGATTAAATTATCTGAACGAATAAAATTTCGGGAAACATATTTCGCATCAAAGGTGTCGCTCGGCCGGCCGGTCGGTCAGTCGGCCGGTCTATCTGTCGGTCGTTCGGTCGATCGGCCGGCCATGGTTAGCCGGTCGGCCGACCGACCGATCGACCTGCTGAGCGGCCGACCGACCGACTGTTTGACCCACCGACCGACCGACCGACTGACTGACCGGCCGGTGGTGAACGGTTTCGTGCAGCTTGGGCCACAAGATCCGCTTTGTTCTTAAATCGGCTCAACTCACGATTCAGCTCTTATTCAAAAGCCTCCTCGTGTGGAAGTCTACCCCGGGTAAGACTCTAGTGTCTCAGGCCTCAACGCTGGTGGACCGGTTTTTTCCGGCGGGATTGCATCCCGCCGCAACTGGATGGTTTGCGCACCGTGCAGCGAAGCCTATCGGTTATGCATTCTGACTAATTGCTGAAGGAGTCTGAAGACTATGGAAATACCCTGTGTCCTAAGCAGCGGGGGTGGATGTTGACCTGTTGTCATGCCAATCTTGAAATTACTTTATGCCACTCGATCCCGTGTGGCACCACGGGCAAAAAACGCCCAGGTCCGCGATAAATTCGAACTGAATTACCGCTGTAATACAACAGGTAGAGGTCGCGTAAGCGACTTCGGACCCGTAACCAGTCGGGAGGACAGAGGTATCCTGACGGTTAATTCCAGACGGAGATATCCTGCCAAAACAGGTAGTTAGGAGGCGAGGCTGCCCGCTGGGTACCTTTCACGGTGCCTCGCCGTAAGGCGTCGATCTCTAACGGGTTGCTGGTTAACTAGACAGTAGATTGTCTCGTCCCCAAGTCTTCTACGCTCATCCCACGGCTGAAAGAACGATCTATATCGTTATACTAACCTGGGGTGTGGGTTCGCCCATTGTAGTCGACACCGCCCTACTGTATGTTATCGATAGCTCTGTTTATTATGGAGTGCTTGTTATTTTGTTATTTATTTTTGTATATTTTATTTTATTATTGTAAAACATGTTACAGCTTCTAAGTTTGTGTGATTGCCGCCGCGCTCTCGCTACTTGGGACGAGTTGTCGTACTTGCGGCAACGAGAGTTACTATCTACCGATGATCGCGTAAATCATAAGATTCTCATGCGCTTAATGCAGAGATCCATAGATCATCGCTTTCTCATATTAAATCCGTGCAAAATTCGGATTTCCAAATCTTTAAACATTTCTTCACATTTCCTATCCGAAAAAAAACAAAACTTTGACGGATAAAAACTTATTTCGGAATATGCATTATGGAAATTACATGCTTTAGAAATACTATTATTATTGCGCTTATAAATGATTATACACTCGGTAGCAGTACATCCGGATCACCAACATATAACCAACATAAACCTTAATATCTTTGAAAGTCGGAATAGGTGTAAGTTACTTAATTACCAAATTAATAATTAATATTAAATACCAGATACACTTACCATAATTTGGTTTTTATGACACAAGAGAAACACAAGCAAAAACAAAGCAGTGAATAACTAGATCGATCGTAAAAATAATCATTTATTTTGTTTTTGGTCTTTTTGGTGACATTTGTATATGGCAAACAATCGGTTTTATTTATTTTATTTGAGTACTATTCAATATATACTAATATTATTAAGAAGTAATGTTTGTACGTTTGTAAGTTTGTATGTAGGAGCTAATCTCCGAAACTACTCATCCGATTTCAGAAATTCTTTCAATAATGAAAAGGTCCATTATCGACGAGTGCTAAATGCTATATTTTTCTTGTGATAAATATTGATTTTCAATACGAAATTATGTAAATCTTTTATTGTAAATATTTGTCTATAATATATAATTATGTAAATATTTGTAAATGAAGTCGGAGAAAAATGAGCTGGTGAGTTGCTTTATTGAAGCACGGTGACGAAACGGTTTGTATATATGTGAAAACATTACACAACAAAAATATCGGCCTTAAAGAGATCTATAAAAAAGTGTAAGAAAGATTATATATCCCACTTTTATATTTAAGCTACAATAACTACTTTTATGTCTCAAAAAAATAAGAAAAATAAGTAGGCAGTTTGTGTTAAAGACATTAGCAATAAAATAAGAAACCTTATCAAAATAAATTATTTCATTATCACGGGTGTTAAATAGATATAAAATTAGTCATTTAATGTACGTTTGTAGGTGGTATAGTTATATAGATATCATGAAATTAGTAACGCGTGCAGGCACCTCGAAATACCTAGCGGGCGTCGGCGGCTGCTGGCCCAGCAATGTCAGCGCTTAGCGGAAGGCGGCGCTGGGTAGGTAGCGTGCATCTGAGCGGGGACGTCTTCCACTGTATTTCTAAAGGTAGCGTCTAAAAAGGCAAATAAACGTCACCTTACTTAAATTAACAAATCGATTCGAAACATTACGCGAAGCGAAGCCGCGGGCAACAGCTAGTAATCCTATAAAATACTTGTATTTGAATAAGCTAGGTTTTTTAGTTTCCGAGATATTAAGGTTTATGTTGGTGACCCGGATTCATTGCTCCCGATTGTATTTTATGTTTTTAACGGAAGCTCCGCCATTTTTTCCAACATCCGTTACTAACCACGCCAGCACTATAATTAGTAGTAATATTCCCACTCCCATTTCTAATGCATCATGACATCCCAATGGTCAGTAAATTAAATTTGAATAAAGATCATGGCGTAATGGTAAATGCGTGTACGTTCATAAAGGCACTCCTGATATAAATAACTATGCCCATATTATTCGTTCCCCTGGATGATCCGCCCACAAGTTTTCCATAATAGCTAATGCGCTCGTTAAGTCAAGGCACGACTCCGCCTGGCAATTCCTATTTTTAGGCCTGTTACTCTTGATGGGAGCGATTGCAATCCGCGATCATTCTAAGACTAAGTATACTAGCAAATCCATGCGCAAATGGTTCATATTAATATATTTCTAATGCTGGGGCCACACTAACGAGAAACACTCTTAATTATCGGGATGATGGACGTTTAAGGTTGGTGTAGCTACGACTTTTCGCGATAATTTTACAACTGCATTAAAATTGCAGTTTGAAGTTAGATAATAGATCGAGTGGCGGTACATCAAAGAGATTTAACGCGAGAATTAATGCGTTGAAGCGGTCACACTACGTTTTTCATTGTGCACCGTGAGCGCGACGGGATCGCAAGTGTTTGTCTTTGATAATATATGGAGTGGACCAACGTGAAAGTCATTGTTTTTCTCGAAATGCTGCAAACAGAGCCATGTTTGTGGGATCCGAGACACAAAAGTTACAAGAATCGTGCATCACAAAATTATGTTTGGCGACGTATAATGGTATTATTACCATTCGAAACAACAATCGAAGAAATTAAAAAGAACAAGGAAACCCCAATGGATAATTATAGAATCCATTTAAATGAATTTAAAATGTCTTTGAAGTCCAGCCTTTTTTTTCATCATTCGGTAATGATTAAATATGTGCATATAATTTAAAAAATCACTCAATAGTCAGAATGCACAATCGATTGGCTTACGCCGCACGCTGGGAAAACCGTCCAGGAGCGCCCGAAGGTTGATTGACTCCTAGGGGAGACTAACAACTATTTTTCATAGCAACTTATTAAACTTTTCAAAATGTATCTCGCGTAGATATAAAATGTCCTTTTTAGTATGTAGTTATCATCATTAGTTAAGTCGTTGTCGTTGAAAGCCCGAGCAGCAAGCGCTAAGATAAGGCTTCGGGAAACATTGTATTGTGAATGGTTGTCCTTTAATATTGACGTGTTGGCATCAAGAGGTACAAAGCCTACTTGCTACACTGCACTATTGGGTATTTAGAGAGATTTTATAAAACATCTACTAGAAGTCGACAAAATTATAGATTTTTCCAATGTTAATAAAAAAATCCGTCTTTAAATTAGTTAACCAATAATTTTGTACGTATTCCTTAATTGGAGTAGTTATGGATAGGAATTCGATCAATATGTGTGTGTGACATTATAACTCATTTTAATCTTTCACCTCATTTCCCATCCTGACTCCCCCCTTTTTAGGCGAAATAATATTAATATCCTATTGCATACATTTTGCTGACTTTTAATATTCGGAATCACATTACAGGATTTTTTACATTGAAATATCAATTTAAATATGCATTTTAATGTATTGTATGTAGGTGGTTCTTTTTGGTTTCTGAATAAAATATAAACATATATAACACACACAATAAATTTTAATCTCTTCTCGTGGGAAGCCGAGGAGGACAGCTTGTCAATTCATAAAAAATAGCGAAAGCAGTGCTGGCTCATTCCCCAAGTGCTTTAGATTCTGCCCGCGTGGGTGCAGATCGCATCCGGCGATAAGACGCGGCGCATCCCGCGGCATCCGGGGAACTTCTCCCGCGAAAATCCCGAAATCCGCGTAAAAGTTGTGCGGATCGCTGATTACGCCCCGCGAAATCCTCCCGGCTGCTGTCTGCTGCGCCCGCTCAAATCCTAGCAGTAATCCGTCTCGCCGCCGCCAAAGTGCAACCGCCATGATTACCGCCGCCGTGGATCCGCAAAACTTCACCGATGCCACAAGGATCCCCCGATCCGGTGAAATCAGTTTCATCGGTTCGAAAGCCCGCAGCGCGGCGGGGCGCATGCATTCTCCCAAATCACATCGACGCCCGGAGATGCGGCGAAATTTTGATACATTGCCGTGGATAAGATTCAATTCAATGAGGGCAGGAAACTGGCTACCGCCTACCCGCAGTGGCGTGCATGCCATAAAGGAACAAAAGCATTACCACCCAGTAGCAAAGCCTATATGATAAGGTTTTGTAAATAATCCGTTCATAGGATGATGATTCGCAGTAAAATAAAATTAGTAAAAGCTACTTGAATAGCAGCGGAGGAAATCCCAGCTTGGATTGGGAAACGCTTATGTTTGAATGAGATATACTTACGGATGTGCACGACTTTCGACTGTGTATGTTAGTTTATGGGTCCCTTTACCGTCGACGAACGATCACTCATCATCCGTATATCTCAAAATCGAGCTTTTCCTTTTGCAACACATAATACCTCCAATTGAGGCGAATTAAAGCGAAAAAACTAAAATAAAACACTTTGATCACATCGGCATAGGCCGTTTCATAAATGGAGGATGACGTTACGAAATAATTCAAAATTTCGAACGTTTCCAACATTTAAAATATGACATTATTAGGCTGCGTTAGTTATCAACGAGCCATTAAATCGAAATAAAAATAAAAAACCTACAATGCACAATGAAATGAAAGAAGATACTTCAATCTTAATTTCTGGCAGAGAAGTTTATACTAAAGACTATATAATAATATCAAAATAAGGTAAACTTGTATAAAATTGTATAACATTAGCAAATGTATAAAGAAACATGGTAAAAAAACTGTATAATATTTTTATATTTAATAAGGTTTTGTAAATAATCCGTTCATAGGATGATGATTCGCAGTAAAATTAAATTAGTAAAAGCTACTTGAATAGCAGCGGAGGAAATCCCAGCTTGGATTGGGAAACGCTTATGTTTGAATGAGATATACTTACGGATGTGCACGACTTTCGACTGTGTATGTTAGTTTATGGGTCCCTTTACCGTCGACGAACGATCACTCATCATCCGTATATCTCAAAATCGAGCTTTTCCTTTTGCAACACATAATGCCTCCAATTGAGGCGAATTAAAGCGAAAAAACTAAAATAAAACACTTTGATCACATCGGCATAGGCCGTTTCATAAATGGAGGATGACGTTACGAAATAATTCAAAATTTCGAACGTTTCCAACATTTAAAATATGACATTATTAGGCTGCGTTAGTTATCAACGAGCCATTAAATCGAAATAAAAATAAAAAACCTACAATGCACAATGAAATGAAAGAAGATACTTCAATCTTAATTTCTGGCAGAGAAGTTTATACTAAAGACTATATAATAATATCAAAATAAGGTAAACTTGTATAAAATTGTATAACATTAGCAAATGTATAAAGAAACATGGTAAAAAACTGTATAATATTTTTATATTTAATAAGGTTTTGTAAATAATCCGTTCATAGGATGATGATTCGCAGTAAAATAAAATTAGTAAAAGCTACTTGAATAGCAGCGGAGGAAATCCCAGCTTGGATTGGGAAACGCTTATGTTTGAATGAGATATACTTACGGATGTGCACGACTTTCGACTGTGCATGTTAGTTTATGGGTCCCTTTACCGTCGACGAACGATCACTCATCATCCATATATCTCAAAAATCGAGCTTTTCCTTTTGCAACACAAAATGCCTCCAAAGTAGCAAGCAATTTTACATTTTGACAATGACAATGTTATTACCCACAGTGGCGTGCGCGGTATGAAGGCATAGAAGCAAAAACCTTGCTAAATATATTATTTTCATTTAATTTAAAGTGATTCCAAAATTAGCTCTATCAGTTAGAGAGACGCTTTTAGGGGCTATGTTTTACAGTTGTTAGATATGAATCGCTAACAACAAAAAGGGAACGATTGCCTTGTTTTACTTTCCTGGCAAGAAAAGTATTGTGAACGTGATTGTCTGTTTATCTGTCTGTGAGTATTCCTCCACGATAGCACAGTATAATAACACCCAGTAGGTTCACTCAAGAGCTACAAGGCAATGCGGGAAGAGGGTGCGACGATGTGGGGCGAAAGGTAAGTCATGTCGCATCCTTAGGCACATAGTTACGGTGCTGTGGGCTGTGAACGCTGTGGGCGCAGTTTGTGTCCGCGTGCAGATGTGCAGATTTACGAGCCGACGCCATATGGTATTCTCAGAACAAATCGGTGGTATCTGTGTCGCCGGGCACCGTAAATGTGGCCGGGACGATGCTTCAAGAAGAAGACGAGTAATATTACGATTTGTGGTAGCCCTTAAGATTCTTGACGTCACTTGCTTTGATTTCAATTTTGTTCTAGGAGAAGCTACTGTCTGGTATACTGTGACGATAGTGCCTAAACACTTCGTCCATTTGAGCTGAAATTTAGCAAGCAGGAGTGTTTTGGTCATGACAAAAGTTGAAAAAATTGTGGTTGAAATCGGTACACCAGGCGGCGCGCTAGTCATACTTAAATCTAGAAATATTGAACTAAGAGACTTAAATTCGGTACACAGATGCGTTGTAGGGTCGAAACCATATTGTTATATTTTGGTTGCAATATCTCCGGTACAAGCGACACACAATAAAAACGACATACATATTAATCATATAATAACGTCGAGCCTCCCGAGGCTAACCGAGAAACGAACCATATGGGAAAAATAGCCATTTTAATACCACGGAAATACTACAAAAATACTGGATTTGCTGTCGGGAAAGGAGGGGGAGGGGGGGGGGGGGGTAGTTGGTGGTGGGGGGTCGAAAATATTCTTTTTCTACCGATATTTTTCTTCTTCCGTGGTTTCCTATCCCGCCTTACCTATAGTGCTTTATTAAATACCTACCCATATGCTTAGGATGCAAAAGAGGCTTTAGAGGGGAGGGGGGGTGTTAGGGGGTGTTGGGGGGGGGGGGGGCAAGTTTAGGGGGAAATAAGAGGGCTATATGCGGAGGGTAGCGTGGGGAGGGGGGCTGGGGTAGTGTTAATAGGGGGTTTGGAAGTGGGGTTCAATGGAGTTGTTGCCCTCCAAACACAATTGAGTGGAATATGGTCCGGCTAATAAGTATGCCATGGTTTTTCGCCCAGAGTGATAGGTTTTTAACCAGATAGGTGGTACAGATGCGAAGGTGTTAGTTTTATATCTAGGTACCACCAAAATAAATATCATAAAATTAGCTCAACTATTTTAGAAGATATTTTTTAAGATGATTTACCTACTCGATCAGTTGAGGAACCGCAGAACAAAACTAGTTACGTCCAGCCCTCTGAACAAAATAGTTTTTTATTCGATTTGAATGATCTTTTTAGCACATTTAGCAGAGCAACGCTGAGCACATTGCACAAGTAAATTACACTTTTCTATAGGTGTGAGAAGCGATTTAATTTAAAAAAATAGTGTTGAGAATGTAAAATAAACGTTTTTTGGTTTCTATTTCTGAAAAATATTATTTAAAATCAAATTCTGTTATTTTAACAATTATGTTATTTTATGCATGTATTGGTTTTTTTAATAAAACGAAAAACACTAATATATAAATAATAAATCACAATCTAAATAATAGCATTCGAAAGGTTCATTAAAATTTTTGTACAGAGAATGATATTTGTGATTATGCATTCTAATTAAATGATTGATTGTGCAATCGAATGAGAATGATTTATGCATTCTAATGATACATTTTCTCAAAAGCTTAATAATGATATTTTCTCATTTCCGAGAAACTATCTACCTACCTATTCCGACATTTCGTTTTATCGAAATTATCGCTCTTGAGTTCACGATACGCCATCTCGTGGCAAAAGCTGTAACTACTTCTAAATGCACCGCTTGACTCGCAGTGCAGCGCAGTCTCGCCATTCGCGCTGGTCCTTCCATCCGCAATCGTTATTGAAACGGCCGCCAGATGACACTTTTTTTTAAGTAATAAAATCATTGAAATATTTTTTTTATCTCAAATTACAGTCATATTATTACTATTTTATTTTTAATTAAATATCGAATATGTTTTCAGTAATGATTTGCTACGTAGGTACGCTTCGTGGAATTTATAGAAACAAATAGGTATACTAAACGGATAAATGGGCATGTGACACTTTGGGCGGATGTGATAAATGGGCGGATAAATGGCCAAGAATGTAGATTACTTTAGAACACAGACGCCAAAAGCATCTAAACCAAGAGTACTTTAGTAAACCAACTAAAAGTGTATAAATGATAAACGGGTAAAGAAACAAACACTAGGTAACAACATTCATGTGTCGCTTTCATAAAGTTGTATCAGTTACTATTATTTGTAATTATTATTATTAATATCACTTATATTGTTATACCGATTTTTTATTAATAAACTTTAAAGGACAGACTACATACCTATATGACGCTTTAAATATTTCAGACTATGGAAGAAGAATCTTCTCAGTCAGGTAAGTTTCGGAATTTTCAGGAATAAATTGCAATCGACTGTGTTTGAGTTATCATAGTAGGTATTGATAATGTTTATGAAACTAAAACACGTAAATTCATTGTCACGAAAAAAAGTTGCGCAAGAAATGTTTACCAATGACTGACACGGCTGTTCGTACCTTACCACGCAGTTTTATATTTTTTCCCCATTCCTTTGAAAAATGTACAAAGAATTGTATTTCGGCGAACCCAATGTTATGTAATGGCGACGACAAAGTTATTCATTTAATAAACTAAATTAGTCATTTATTTTACTTAAAATGACTATTCTTGACGTTAAAATGACTAATCTGAATAGCTTCAGAACGCCTCAATTAGACGAAATTAAGTTCGCCGAAAGCTAATTTGTACACGACTGCCTACATAACAAAAAGAAGAGTAATGTATTCAGGTTTCATCTATGTATTTTTCCGTTTCTTTATTCCACCATAACTTCAAAACTCTCTAACAGATTTAGAAGTATATAGCATTGTTAAAATATCTATGTAATCCCGGGTGTTATAGGATACCTTAAGAGTTCAAACATCAAGAAAATAGTTTTCTAAAAGTCTAAATCTCCAAATGTCTATAAATAAACGTAAATATATCGTGTTTAGTGTCAAATGAAAGATCTAATTGAATACATTACGAAAATATGCATGTCATGTACTTATCTATATGAATAAATACATAAACCACAAATATTTCATTAAAAAAACCGTAATTGTTCCGTAATGCGTAATGTTTATATTTTTTTAGTCACCAGATAGTATTTATGACATCAATATGTTAGAAACGTACGAGATACGAAAAACCCTTCAGCCACATCATTGATTATGAAATATGTAGCACTGTACATATAATCAATGGCCACATATTCAATGCGCAATAAAGTTCTGACTGCACCCAGCTAACCGCCCAAAGTGCAATTAACATGATGAGCAATACGTATAATTTTGCAAAAACACTGCGAAATTCATTGTTGCCCGTCAAATGTTTAGCAATGAATACGCAGCTTTAGTTAGCTCGAGCCTCTGGCTCACCGCTGCACCGACCCACCGGGCATTTGCCCGGTGGGTCGATGCCCGTAGGAAGTCCGAACTTGCTCCCTTGCGAAGCCATATTGAAATGAAACCAGCTCCTTTTGGCATTTCTAAATTTTGCGGATATCAGTTGGGGAGTCAGCGTCAAAAAAGTGCAAGACTTTTTTAAAAGTGATACTTTCAGATCAGACAGTAATTTGACCATAGAATGCCTGGGCAGAGTCAGCAGGCCAGATTCTGGGACACCTGACGCTGGCGTACAAAGAAAGGTGTAATTTTAATTAGTACCCCTAAAGGGTTTTGGAAAGTGTTCAAGTTCTTTATTGAATCCAATGGATGCAACAAAGAACTGAAACCATATGGTCAGACTGCTTAAAAATAGAACGTGGCGTCAGCATTACTCTATATATGTCCCTGCATGTTGAATTGTTCCAGTCAGGAAGTTCCGCGTGAATTAAAGTCCTAGCAAAAATGAAAACGGGACGCGATGAGAGAAAAAACACAGCTACTTAGTTTGAGGTTACAAACTTTTATTGTGACAGTTCTGTGCTAGTGTTGCCAGACTTGCAACGAAAAACCATAATATTCAATACTGCAACTACGCCGATACGTATGTATTTGTCGGTAACTATTACGAATCGGTCTAATGTGCCGTGCAATATAATGGACTTTATTTTAGTGACATGTATGTAGTAATGCTAACGCAACGCAATGCACCATCGATCTAAGGCAACATATTTTTTCATTGCAAAAACGGGCCATTCGAATTTTAAGTAATCTGGGTTATGTAGAATCATGCCGTGGTCATTTCAGAAGGCTTAAAATCCTCACCCTTCCATCTCTATACGTTTTAGAATGCGTTAAATTGATCACAAAAAACCTAGCTCAGCTGCCGATACATTCAGATACCCATAAACACTTTACCAGGGGGAGAAATAATCTGATTCTTCCTCGTCCAAATCTAGAACTTTTTAAAAGGAATCCGAGCTACGTCGGAATTATATGCTACAATAAGCTACCCTCTAGTATAAAAAATATATGCCGCGAAGGAAAAATGCTCCAATTTAAAAATAAACTCAAATTATATCTAATTGAAAGAGAATTGTACGACATTAACGATCTCTAAAAACTGTCTGCATCTCGACTATATCTCTTTCTGTAACAGGTTTTAAAACGATTTTCAATTTGACTAAAACGTATTAACTATTTTTTATTATTAGGTAGGCACATATTAATTATACCTTGACTATTTTTATTTACAATATAATCACTAAGACATTTTATTTTACTTTTTGACAACCGTCACTTTTTTTATTTACAATATAATCACTAAGACATTTTATTTTACTTTTTGACAACCGTCAGTTTTTTTTGTTATTTTTGACATTACATTTATTAATTTTATACTAAAAAAACTTATTTTTATCGGTATTTTAAAGAATAATTTACTCTGTGTTTTTAATCTGGTAAACTAAATGGTGAGACTCGATTTTATTCTACAATAATACCTTCTTCATTCTTACGAGTAACCTTTTACGTTTTGATTAGTAGTAGAAGAATTTGATCATTAAAAAAGAATTCAATGTTATCACGGCCAAATGTAATACTACTGTCTATACAACTATGTATTAGTTTTTAAGACAATAAACAATTTGATTGATTGATTGATTGATTCTATTGTTAAACAGTCTGACCATTTGTTTCGAGTTCTGTATTGCATCCAATGTCTACAAATGAATTTTCAGCTTTTCCAAAACACTTTGGGGTAGTAATTAATATTACACATTTTCTAGTAGGTACGTCAGCGCCTGTTGTCCTAGAGTTTAGCCTGCTGACTCTACCCCAGCATCTATAGCAAAATACTGTATGATCTGAAAGTATCAGATTTTACAAAACTCTTGCACTTTTATGTCCCTGCATATTGGACTATATATTCTATATATGGACAGAATCCAGGCCGCGTTCCCCCTGAAAAAGTAATAAACATTTATGACACCGCAACTAAAACTAAAGTCTTGTCTCTATTAGGTACTTACATGCCTATGGCAATGTTTCAGTTACGTATTCGTATATGCAATTAAAAAACAGACTAGTTGCAACATCGCATGCGTATACACGACTCTGCTCTTCCCACCCCTAAGTTCCCCTCGGAATGCACCGCGTTTTAATCAGGGGTTGCGCTAGTCCTTAAATTATTTATAGCACTAGTTTGAGCGGGGTTGCTATTCTAAAGATTACAGCTGCTTCAACCAAACTCGCCGGTATATATTGAATTTGCAGTGCTGCATCTTCAGGACATACATGCCCTCTTTCCATTGTTTTCTTTTAAATATCTGTATATGTAAGGTTTCTGAGAAGAACAAAATCCTAAATAATCATAGTTATTCGGTGTATTCGCGAAAGCACGACAATCCTTTAGATTGATAACTCTGTATGTGAATCTAAACAAGAAAGTAGATTTTTAATAAAAATATTTTCTCTTTTTTTTAATAATATTAGCATATTTCTTTTTTATTATTAGATGAGAACTACTGGAAGCGTTACATGAGACTCATATACAAGTTATTTTAATTTAGGCCTTTGTTACTTAATGTAATGAAAAACTGAAAAAAATATCTGAATATCCGAAATTTGAACATAAACAACCCATTTCCTCGGTAACAAGGTCTAATTGCAAGGTAAAAACAAGATTGTAGATGACTTAATTAACTCAATTTTCGTACACGCAGTCAGGATTTTTTTCCGAACGATCGTCATTTTTTTGTTTTCTGTGTTCAGATTGATTTACAGAATCGCCCCTTGAAAAAACATATCTTAGATTTCAAAACACTCCGTATATACCGCTGCTATATGCTGTAATTGAGCACGTTATGAAGTGTCTAGCCACTTCACGAAGTGTCTAACCATGTTGGACAGATGTGTAATATATTATTTTCATCTATATTAACCCTATCTGTCTAGAAATCTTGGACACATCGCGAAAGGTGACATGCTGTAACAGTCTAGTTTAGCGATTACCACCGGCATATAAGTAAGATCTATATTTCTCCAACGGAACATAGTTTTTGACGTCTGACACCAATAAATACGCGTGATGTTATAAATGATGGCCACCTGTAAGATAATTGTCGTTAGTGGTTCGTTACCAGTAGGTACAAAGTGTTCAAATTTCATATTGCTATTTTAAATCACTTCTACATATCCGATTATGTTGAAACTTTGTAGATAGGGTTGGGTTTTGAATGTTTCATAGGATTGTTGGTACTTCGCCCAACATATTGAGTCAACAAAAGAATTAGATTCTAGAAACCCATAACCGCAAACACACTTAATATTACACGCGGCAACCTACATTGAATTCTATATAATTTCGGCAATTAATGCAGACACAGACGAAAGACTAATATCATTTCTCCTAATCGATTCAAATCGGACATAGGTACTCACTTCCCCCACGCCACACTATTACATCATTTAACGCGCTATATAAACCCATACATTCGATCGATTATTTATCATCCTCTAGCGGCAGTCAACCGCATCGTTCACAAGTACTCGCGCTCTTCAACATCTTCTGGCAGTCAGCCACTCCGGACATTCTTCAAATCTATCGCCGCGCTTCACACTTCGGCCACGAAACTGCGACATTACTTTCGAGCACACACTATCTACACACACCGCGACTTATCATTCGAGCCGTTACAACTGGCAAGCATCAAATACCTTCTGCAATAAACTACTTCAACTGCAACAAGACGACTTTTTACTACGGAGAAAACCCCTGATGACACCACACCCTCACTCACGAGCAATTGGAGTCTAGTGAGGGGTGGTCCCTCACAGGATACAAGCTTTACGCTAAAATAAAACATTTTACAGACGAATTTCTCAAAAATAATTGAAAAGCAAATGGAGTTGTCAACTACAACGGGCGAATCCGTCACCTCATGAAGTTTTAACCAATAGTCGTTCTATCTTCAACTTTTCTACCTGCTGAGCAACACGGATTTCTCAAGCAGCGTTCGGTAGTATCAAACTTGGCGGAATATACTAACTTTATCCTAATGACCATGGACGGGCGAAAACAAGTGGACGCCATCTACACAGACTTCGCTAAGGCATTCGATCGGGTTGATCACCCGATTCTTCTTTATAAATTAAGGAGGCTGGGAGTGCACGGAGACCTTTTTAGGTGGATTTCCTCTTATATCACAAACCGGCACCAGGCTGTAGCAGTTGGTGGTTTCAGGTCTAACTTCGCGACAGTCCCTTCTGGAGTTCCGCAGGGCTCTCATTTAGGTCCTTTACTGTTTAACGCTTATATATTTGACATTGGCTTATGCTTCACCAGAGGACGTTATATATTATACGCGGATGATCTCAAAGTCTATGCTCAAGTGGATAGCATGGCTGATTGCCTCCATATTCAGACAGATATTGACCGACTCTTCGAATATTGCGTGAAAAATAAGCTCACTTTAAATGCTACCAAATGTAATAGCATTATATTCAGTCGCAAAAAGGATAGCATCAACTTCAAATACCGCGTGAATGGTGAATATATCCCTGAAGTTCAGTGCATTCGAGATCTTGGGGTACAACTGGATAAAAAGCTGACGTTCGAACAACACATCAACTGTATTGTTAGCAAGGCGTTGAGGACACTGGGTTTTGTTAATAGAATATGTAAACCATTCTCGAATATTAACATCTTTAAAACGCTTTACTTTTCCTATGTTCGTAGCACCTTAGAGTTCGCATCGCAGATTTGGAATCCGCAATATGGCGTGTATAAAAATAGGGTGGAGGGCGTCCAAAGACGTTTTACTAGATACCTGGACTATCGTGAGCACTTGGGACTTGGAACCTACGAGAGCAGGCTGAACTATTTCAGTATGTGTTCACTGGAAGACCGCCGCACAGCGGCTGATATGATATTATTGCATAAAATAATTCACAACAAAATTGATAGCCCTCATTTGGTAAATAAACTGTCGTTGTTAGTTCCACCACGAAAGGTTCGCTCTCCTCGTACGTTCGAAATCCCTCGTGTGAATACTAGTTACGCCCAAAACTCTGTTATGCACCGCTTGATGACCACATATAATAGACGATTCGTAGATATCGACATTTTTTACCTGAATCAACCTAAATTCAGCGAAGCTGTCCTTAGCTCACTAGGCGTCTAGGAAGTGATTACACAGTGAATATAATTTGAATATCTATATCCTATCCTATATATATTCCATCCCTCTCCTTTCCTATCCTTACAATAGTTCAATTGCAATTTAATTTAATTTAGTGCAATGCAATTTTTGATCTACCGTATAAGAAAATAATGTAGGAAACAATTAATCGGCCAGCGAAACTGTGTATTAGAATAATTAGTAATAATTAATGAAGCGCTGTATGTTTCCCGAAATAAATAAATAAATAAATAAATAAATAAATCTTCCGTGAAGTGAGCGCAGAAGACGGACAAAACAGTCCACCGTCAAGCTCCGCCACATGCCCGTAAGAGGCCAACACCTTAACCGCGAGATAGCCAGGAGTGTTACCCAGCGGGCTTACACTCACGCCCTTACTTCGAATTGCGACCAGATTACTCCGGTCTCTCGATTGGTTACGAGTTCGAAGTCGCTTGCGCGGTCCTCTCCCTACGAAGCGGTGAAACGGTGTATACCGGATCTATTAGGATATTGAATAAACTAGGGATATTGACCGTATATGCAATTTTTGCTCAAGAAGCTCTTTGCGAATTCTATTGCAATAAGAGCTCGGCCATATCCCACGAGGAAGTACATCGGCATGACACCAGGAATAAAACCCTGTATCTCCAACCGTTCGTAGCACGTACTGCCAAGTTCCAGGCGACTAGTCGATACTTAGGCCTCAAACTTTTCAATAAATTGCCCGAAAGATTAAAAGAAATTAAAAACATCGATATTTTCAAGAGATCCATCCGAGTCTATCTGCTTAAAATCAACATGTATGCCCATAACGACTTCTTAAAATATTTTGAAAATACATAGCATCGTATCTACCCATTTAATCTAATACATATTATTTACCGTTAATTGTTTTGTTGTAAACTGTTATCATATAGTCTATGTTTTTGTAAATTGGTAAGTTTAAAACTATATATTGTATATCATCTCTTGTCTAAATTGAGTAACTAATTTAAGATTAATTACTGTCATTCCTACACAATTGTATGGTTGTATTGGAAATAAATACCTTTTACTTTACTTTACTTTTACTTTATCGCGGACCACGGCATCCTTTGCCCGGCTGTTCACCCAGGATCGGGTAGCCGATGGTCGTTTCAAGAGCAGTCGCCGTAAGATCCGCAATCACCCCCGCTCTATAGGATACAGTAGTGCTTCCAGACTCCCCCAACTGTTAGTCAGAGTTCACAATCGCTGGCTTACGCCGCACGGTGCGCAGACCGTCCAGGAGCGCCAGAAGTTTGATCCTTAGGGGAAACTAGCCCTAAGGCCAGAGTCCTGGCCAGGCTCGCACTTCATGCATGGAGGCCGCCGGATGGGTGTTGACCCGTGAGTGTGACCAACCCTGAACATAATGGGTCTTCGTGGCCAACTCAACAAGGGCCCATTAGCTCCCTAACTGATTGAAATGCAGACATAATTGAAAAGCAGTATCTTTTTCTGATAATTATTTATTTCAGAATACTTCAAAATTATATATCTAAGAACAATAATTAAAAAGATAAAAACACGACCGCCCGGTACAAAAAGTGAACTTTTGTAATTATAATTATAACAAAAAAAATGTTCGCACAGAAAATCACGTTTCTAGGAAATAAAGTTCTTCATTGAAACGATATCCGTTGAATCAAAATTTATTGGACGCTCCGTTACAGCCCCATTGACGCGTGATTCCTCTGTAAACATCCAGTACTTAAAGAGGATTGCGCATTCTGTGATAGTTATGACGTCCATAATCTACTCAGTCAGGCCTTTCATTTGATAATGAACACGATGTATTTATCTTAATTTATTACCATGTGGACTTTTAGACAATTATTTATATGATATTTGGACAGTGTAGGTACCCTATGATACTTGAAATGCCATAACGATGCTAACGATACCACAGACTTCTAAATCGGTTCAAGCGTTTAGAATCTATAGTGAAATAAAGAAACGGAAAACATAAATCCTGAACACCTTACACTCCTTTTTGTTGGGCAATAGTGTAATAAATGAGGTATTTTCCACAAAAAAATCTGGGTTTCATACATATCCTACTGGTTTTTTTTGAGTAAAATTACGTCATTTTATAATATTCCAAAATTTCAAAATGGAATAAATTCGTAAGAACCAAATACGTCACTAACTAAAACATTAATAATATTATGTGGAGTGTAATAATGAAATATTTGTAAAATCTATTTTGCTAAATTAATATTCCAAAAACTTCCACTGGCCCTAAAAGTTTTATTCCTAGCGGCCACTACGAAGAAAAAGAACGAAAAAATGGTCTTGGTGTACTGTCCCTCCAAATCAATTATTTTCAGGAATTAGAATCCCTTCTGGAAGATCTAGTTCCTCAATTTGATCACATAGTCATGATGGGAGATCTCAACATTAAAACCAGTTACAGGTCTTCTAAACTTCTCCAAATAATATCTTTGCCAAATCTCAACTCTCTCCCTCTCAGAGCCACCCATCATGAATCATCTCACACCTTACTTGACCTAATTTTAACTTCCTCTTGGGATAGGATTAAAGCCTATGGACACTATACCGCATCCGGTTTCTCTCACCGTGAACTCCTCTACGTCGCATATAAAATTCGCAGCCCCAAATTTCCTCCATGGTTTCTACATCGCCGCGATCTCAAGTCCATTAATTATGCCAGTCTTATCCAGGATGCCAACGAAGCAGATTGGAGTATTGTTATTAAATTACCGACGGCAGATAAATAGGTGGACATGCTTAATAACCTTATCATCGGGCTATATGACAAATATGCACCAATTAAAAGTATATGTGTCAAAAATCGTCTGTTCCCCTGGGATATCGAAGACTTTAAAAAACTTATGGCAAAGAGAGACAGAATAAAAACAAAGCACAAAACTGCTTCTTCTGACGCTACATGGAATTCATCTACTCGTATGGAAAAATAGTTTCTGATCACACGAAGAAGCATACTGGATTGCTTCTTACATTACATTTTTGTTATTACGGTTTTATACAGAATAACGATGTTTTAATCGTAATTTTGTTAAACTACAAGGAATTTTGTTAAAACTTCATTACTCGGTTATATGTATTAACATTTTCCTTGGGGTTAATACAAATATACAAAAAGTATACTGTAGTTCCAACATGATTCATAGGGGGTCCGACTATAACCGTACTACATGGTGTTATGTTAGAAGCGAGACCCCAAAATCGCGATGTAAGGAAATAAAAATATGTTTTAAGATAATGCTATTTCTACCGTCCTACCGTCATGCCAACTACCCTCACGCTAACACCGCACGCGTCAGGTTAATTCATACGTATGGACCACAGTTTGCGATCAGTAATCCTTGTTGAAACATACCTATTTCCGTATATTACATCGTTATGTTTTTCTCAGTGCACCCTAGATTAATAATTAGTATTCCCATACATCATAAAACGGAATTTTCTTGCGATTTGAGTAAGTGATAAAAAGAGTGGTCAGACCCTGTAAAAGTGGATTGTAACAAACAGCACGGGTCCGACCCGTTGCTGGCTTTTCACGAAGGTTTCAAAATTTTCTAACAAATGGTGTTATTATCAATGAGAAAAATTAAATTACAGAATTCTGTCCAACTCGGAAACTTGGCGAAGTGGCTAAACACTTCATGAAGTGCTCAATGCGACATAAAAAATGGGAATAAATATTGAAGTTTTATTGTTTTCTAGAATTCCATTATATATTTTTTGTTTGCTTCAAATGACTTCAAATGACTTTTAGGGCATTAAAAACTAATGTTTCCCTACTTTACTTTCCCTATGTTACTTTAATTTGTAATCCTTCAATTAGATGTTGGTAGGCTATAAAATAAAATTGATGCATTTGCAATAACCGTAGATACCTCAAAATGCGTTTTTCAGCACTACCTTTCAATTATGGTACTATCCACGTCATTCGTGGTGCAATATTTTTAAAGGCTAATTATTTTATAAGCCTATAAAATTAGTTAATGCCCGGTTGGCGTTTATAATGAGAGTATAATAACCATAAATAATGGTAATACTAAAAATTAAATAAGTAATAACTGCAGCAAATGGTTCCCAATTTGTGGAATAAGCAAACCACAGGAATAAAGCTATTTAAAAAGGCTAATTAAGAAATGGGCAGTGCCTACGGTTCCGGTACCCGCAATGCCGAAACCCGAAACAAATCGATACAGCTAGCACTCGTAGAGTATCTTCCGCCGGCCACCGATTGATTGACCGTCTTTTCTGATTTTTGTGTTTTAATAGACAAAATATAGTAATAGCATTGATTATATATTGTATACCCTCAACTCCATAATACGATTTGGCAACCCTTCTGGGCTGGCTAATTGCAGGTGCCGTTGATGCTTTAGGGCGACAATGCTGGCGGCGAAACTATACTCAGAAAAATATGCCTGCGAAATACGGATGTTTCAAAAGGGATTACGCATATAATATGTACTGTAGTACGTACGTATGTATCAACATGACGCGTAACGGTGTAGTAACCATGTCACGGGTATGGTAACTATACACCGCGCATTCACTACGGCGTACAACGAGATCTTGCTTTTACCACGACAGCATGTTATTACATAAGTAAGGTTATAGTCAGTTACAAGAATCATGTTGAAGCTACATTATAACGATATTTTCGTATTACCCGTACGGAGCATGGTGAACCATATAATCGAGTAAAAGGGTTTCAACAAAATTCCTTGTAATTCAAAAATTACGATTGAAACATCATTATCCTGTATAAAACCGTAATAACAAAATGGTAATTTAGGAAGACATCCAATATTTTTCTCAGCTTAATAACAAGTTATTTGGCCATCTATAACATTGATAATAAATGTTCCTTTATAAAATACTGATTGATTATAAAAAACAATAATTTTACTAATGATAACAATAATAACACTCAATTATTAGTACCATCTATCGCATTTTTATATAGGCTAATTACATCACAGAAATAAATACGGAGTGATAGAATGCCATCTATGTCTATTTATAAAATAGCGTAATTACGCATTAATTACGCGTAATTACGCATTAAAACATGTACACTAAGTTAAAAATTGACATCTTTATTTAAATAATATTAGAATAATAATAGCTATGATTTAAACATTTCTTTTTTTATTATAATATTGTTTTATATCGTATAATCGTATTTACCATCTACAGTGCACCGCCATACTGTTATACCGCGAATGTCCTGATATTGTACATAATAAGAGAATAATAATCAATTTCGAAACTATGAGTGCCATCTATGCGTTGCGTTTCGTAGCAAAATCGTAGCTGCCAAATCGTAGTACGACGATGAGCAGTCTAATACGCTATATAATCAATATCAACATCGTGTTAATAACATTTGATGAAAACGATATTCGTTTATCCGCTGTACATGGCATATTTATACTATTAAGATTGTTTATTCTGTTGTGCTGTTAAAAACCGCCTCTCTAGTGTATAGATTTTATTAGGAGGTATTAGGTGAGAAGATTGTCTTCTGATTACTAAGTGCTCCATGTGAATTTAGAATATTTGTTCCAAATTCAAAATCCCTCCCGATAGATACGACCGAACATCGCATGCACTCCTGATACTATTTAAATGAAACTACAAAATTTCCTTGGTCGAATTTCTAGCTAACACCTTACATTTGTAAGGTGCCGTGTTCGATTCCCGGCTGGGTCACAATTTTCCGTTGGGATCAAATTAAGGGAATTGCATTTTCAATTCTGTCAATCCAATGCAATAACAAGACACACATATAAACACTACATAGTAGGGTTGGTTTTAAGAGATTGTCACATGACAATAAACCCGCCAATTGTAAAATTTCCCAATAAAGAGTACAATCAAAGTTTCTTGTTAGTTCACTCCATATATTATCGAAGACAAACACGTGCGATCCCGTCGCGCCTACGGTGCACAATAGCAAACTTATTGTGGCAGCTTCAACGCATTAATTCTCGCGTTAAATCTTTTGATGTACCGCCACTCGACCTATCGCCTAACGTTGACAGGCAATGTGAATGCCGTTTTAAAATTATCACGATAAGTCGTGGCTACACTATCGTTAAACGTCCGTTATCGCATTAATTAACGGCGTTTCCCGATAGTATGGCCACAGCATTTTGTCTTAACATTAGAAATATTCCAAAACAATCTATGATTTTATAGTGGATGTTTTATAAAATTTGCCTGTAAATGTCTCTGATTGGCTGTGTCTCTCACCTCCTGATCCAACGCGTAAAGTGTCTCTCACCTCCTGATCCTATCGTAAAGTGAAGCCGTAACCGGCACCCGAGGCGGGGATATTTTTTCTTTAAGTAAAAGAAAACAGGTAAGACTAAATACTTAATTTCTATACCAGAGATCTTTGTAAAGTTTTTTTAATAAGCATACACTGCATAGAAAATCCTTAATCACAAGTTGGAGCATATCATTTCTGTTTCATTTCAGAATAATAATAACAATAATAATAATGATAATAAAACCCTTTATTGCTCCAGCAATGGCCAGCTTATCACACTAAGACATTTTTTTTTAATATTGTTATTATTCCAGACAATTATAGTGTCTTTGAGAGAGTTGCAGGGTGGTTGAGATACACTGAAATCAAAATTTCGTTTTTAAGAAATCCGTATTGCTGGCTTCCAATATTTTCCAGGTGGTTGCATTGAAAATAAGTCCAAAACATTCTACTATACAAACACATCTGTAAACTGCCACTTTTAAAGGTCAAAGTTTCAATTATTTAATGGACCCACGCAACATTTCATAAGCCAAAGTTTAGCAATATTTAAATCAAACGAAATCTAATTAAGGTAGTGAACATAAATTTGCTACACGAGTGTTAGCAGTTCTTTTTGGCGCTATGTAATTTTCATGCCAATCCTTTCAAATTAAATCTAATATTTTACGCGTTATTAGAATCAGTAGCTGCTAATTTTCCGAAGAGAATTACTGCTGCTTCAATAAAAAAATGTTGAAACAAAGTTTACTTTTTCTTCTTCTTCAATTGACGTTATTTTCAATGTGTTCGAGGAGGAAACCTCCGCTTGAGGATAGAGGTCTTTACAATTTCTGTGAGTACTTCAACATTTTCGATTTTTTGATGCCGGCACCGAAAAAACGTATCCTTCAAAAAGTATTTCTCCATTTCAAGGCTACATCGGATCGCTCAACAGAACGATACCTACAGACGTCAGGTCTAAAATATTGGTGTGGTCCTTAAAGCCCGGAACCGTACACTCAGCACGAATACCATTAGAGCAGATTGAGTCACTAGGAAGAGGCAGATATGGCCACTTCAATTCTCAAAAGAAAATACTGATTATCGTCCACGGCTTCATAGAGAGATATTCGTTGATATCTCCTACGATGGATATTGCTAAGGCATATTCGCTACGAGGAGATTATAACGTGTTGGCGATCGATGTGCATAAAATAATTGGGATATTTTATATTATGTAAGTACATGCTTAAATACCTATAAAATATTAGTTGTCTGGTATTAAGTTATACGAAACAGTAGTTAGTTGTTAATGTAACTCAAATAGAAAAACAACCGATTGTGTCACCACAAGACTGTCCGGGCGAGTAGACAACACCCCCCCAACGCCGCGCCAACCCAACCTCACCCATTACGAAGTATATTTGCAGTATTTTCCGTGATATTAAAATGGTATTTTCGAAAATGATCTAGTATTTTCTTAATATGGCGGACTTTAAATATTATTTGTGTCGCTTGTATACAATATATTCAAAGTGTATATGGCTTGTATACAATATAACAAAGGCATCTGTGTACATTTCAAGTTATTAAGTCCAATATGTCTAGATTGATTTATGAATAAAGCTTCTCCTGGTGGACCGATTTCAAACAAAACCGTTTCATCTCTTTCAAACGATGCCTGCAAGCCAAATTTCAGCTCAGTCGGATTAAGCGTTTGGGCGCAATCGTCTATGAATACTTACAGACACACAGACAGACTTCCATCTGGAAATGGTTTTAATCGCCTCAGGGGGGCTCAAAATAGATATTTCCGTTTTCATCTTGAAAAAAAGCGTTCACAATACTTTCCCTCCTCGTCGTTTGGTGGGCTGAGAAAGTAAGACACGGCCAGTTATTCACTCATATTTTTTGTTCATTACAGATCGGCAAAATCCATTTACAAAATCGCCAACGTGTTAGCGAAAGCGATTTACAGACTTCTAAAATCGGCTAATATGAAAGTGAGTGACGTAAATATGCTCGGCTTCAGTCTGGGCGCTCAAATCAGTGGATTAACTGGAAAGGCTTACACAAAGTTATTCGGTGGCCAAATCAAGCGAATAACAGCTATCGACCCAGCGGGCCCATGCTTCAGAGCAGTCAAACCCAAGCATAGGCTGAACAAAGATAACGCCGAATTCGTAGAAGTGGTGCACACAGGATCGAAGGCGTTCGGCACCAACCTCCCACTAGGACACGTGGACTACTACCTAAACGGAGGTCACTATTCAAACCACCTACCCAATACCATTATAATCAGTCACTTGAGCGCCTGCTATCTTTGGATGAAGACATTTGTGTTGGAACCAGTAGTGGCAAAACAATGTAATGATATGGAAGAGGTTGAATCATTGACATGTGAAGGCAAAGAAGTGCTCCTAAAACCGGAATCCAGCTCGCAAAGAAGAGGACTATATTTAATAGACAAATCGTCATTAACTTTCGACGATTATTTTAAAATAAAAATGGCATGCAGGTTCAACAAATGCAATATGCACAAATAAACGCAACGAAATCGGCTTATAGAGGGATATTATTTATTTTTTCATTCGCATTAATAATTTTATATTTGGCGGAGCTTTAAGACGATTGATTTATGATCGCTGGCTTGCTTTTTAGTTTACGCTACCTCTAACGAGTATGCATATGAAAATCTATGTGAATTATCATCCCTAAACAGCTATCGTAATGCAGGCACAAATAAGCGCTATACAATCGGCTGAGGGAGTGATATTTCATTTTTTTCTAATTGCATTTTAAAAAAAATATAGTTTGTAGGTACTTTGAGACGTTTAATTTATAATCGCTGCCTTGTTTTTTAGTTTGATCACCTTAAACGAGCATGTATATCGAAAATCTATGTGAATTATCATCCCTAAACAGCCATAGTAATGCATGCACAAATAAACGCGAGGAAATCGGCTAAGAGAGGGATATGTCACATATTTTTATTTCCATTTTTATAATTTAATATTTTGTAGGAGCTGTGAGACGATTAATTTATAATCGCTGGCTTACTTTTTAGTTTACACCGCCTCAAACGAGCATGCATATCAGAATCTATGTGAATTATCGCCTCTAAACAACCATAGTAATGTACGCATATAAAATCGATATGAAATCGGCTTAGAGATATTAATTCTTTTTTTTTTGCATTTTAATATTTTAAATTTTTTAGGAGCTTTGAGGCGATTAATTTATAATCACTGCCTTTATTCTAATCACATTTTTAGTTTGAGCGCATCTAACGAGCTTGTATATCAGAATCCATGTGAATTATCATCCCTAAACAGCCATAAAATGGATACCCAAATAAACGCTGTGAAATCGGCAAGAGGGATATTTCACTCATTTTTATTTGCATTTTTAATATTTTATATTTTGTAGTAGCTTTTTTAAGAGACGATCAATTTATAATACCTGACTTGCTTTTTGATTTATACCACCTCAAACGGTCGTGCATATCAGAATCTATGTGAATTATCATCTCTAAACAGCCATATGCACAAATAAACGCTATAACATCGGCTCAGAGAGGGACATTTCAATCTATTTTATTAGCATTTTTAATATTTCATATTTCATAATCACTGCCTTTATACAAATCACATGTTTAGTTTGAGCGCCTCTAACGAGCGTGCATATCAGAATCCATGTGAATTATCATCCCTAAACAGCCATAATAATGGATGCACAAATAAACGCTGTAAAATCGGCTTAGAGAGGGATATTTTACTCTTTTTTATTTGCATTTTCAATATTTTTAATTTTTTAATAGCTTTAAGAGACTATTAAATTATAATACCTGAATTGCTTTTTAGTTTACACCGCCTCTAATGAGCGTGCATTATCGAATCTATGTGAATTATCATCTCTAAACAGCCATAGTAATACATGCATAAATAAACGTTATGAAATCGAATTAGAGAGGGATATTTCAATAATTTTTATTTGCATTTTTAATATTTTATGTTTTGTAGGGCCTTTGAGACGTTAAAATTATAATCGACGGCTTGCTTGTTAGTGTACACCTCCCGTATAAAGCATTTATGTATATCAAAATCTATACCATTGATTTTATAGATACGAATTATCGTCCCTAAACAGCCATAGTAATGTAAGCGCCAATTTATGAATTTTACAGAAGGAAATAAAAAGGACAATTATTTGGCGTTTACAATATTTTATCACTACACGGAGACAAAGGGAGACATGTTTTTTTTATTTAATGCAAAGCCAAAAACTAAATAATTAATCTACGTCTTCTAACAGTCCCTGAATAATTGTATCGCGTATCTTATGTTTTATTACTGTCTTCGTGTTATATAAAAGTAGACTTGATTTGAAAAGTAAAATCGTCAGTTTTCCGTTTTTGCCATTTATTCATACTTTTTTAGAATACGGACTTTTGTGGTCGCCTTATAAATAACAAACCAGCTTTAAAAATGTAATTCTCTGGTAAAAGTGGCTCATAGATCTCATTGAATCAATATACATTATATTTATTTACATAATCGATCAGAAAATAGTATTAATTGGCAACCAATTTGAGTGATGTATTGTAAATTACTATTTGATCCGTAAGCAATATTAAATAGCGTCTGAATATTATTGAATCCCAATATTAGAAAAAGTCCGCTCTTGTGAATTTCCACTGAGACGTGAAGGTTTAGTAGATCCAGAGATCAACTCATCAGTAGGTAGGTTCAGTAGGTTCAGTAGATCCAGAGACTTCCTACAACCTCACAAACTTTACCTCTTAATAATATTAGTATAGATAGATTATGACACGGTCGCGGTTTTATGCCTGGGTCGTATTATCTCTTTAACTATTTATGCAGTAAAAGGGAAAAGTCTTTTGTTTTAAACACTTGAGACGATAAATTTACTTATTTTGATAAGAAATCATAATTGTTGATAATATGACCAATAAACATGACCATGACCATGACATGATTTAAATAATTTTTTTAATATAAAATACTACTTTTTGTGAGTTAAATATAAAATTTAGACATATGCTGTCCCTGACGTTTTTGTAGTCATTATCAAGCTCTACAACTTTTCTCTAAAACTCAATCATATATCTCTCATCGTTAAGGCAGCGTTCGTAAGAAACCTTTTCATTCGACCGTTTTTTCTCCGACTTACTTTGCAAATACTACTACCACGAAAAAGTCTTTTGATTTTTCGGATTAATATATAACCTATGACACTCACAAATAACGTGGCTTTCTATTGGTAAAAGAATTTTCAAAATCGGTTCAGTAAATCCAGAGATTACTTCCTACAACCTCACAAACTTTACCTCTTTATAATATTAGTATAGATAATCACGTTTTGTTTTATTTCAGGCGAAGAAGATCCTGGGTTTAGAAACGTTCCAAAAGGGTGTTCAGAACAGGCAGAATGTCAAGAGCGTAATTTTAGACAATCTCATTAAGCACGTTTGCTCCGAAAACGAAATAACGTCTTTAAGACACGATACGTCATTAATTATTTGAAATGGTTGCCACCGCTCTATTGGAAGCATAACGCGTATATGTCGTGGGTCGTTAAGCGTGTTAATAAACTGTCAACGCATATCAAACGCGGAAAATTTGACAAGCCCAGGTCACATACGGTTAGTTCCAAGTGCTATGTGTCAAATCTGAGACAGACAGATGTCTCCGTTTACATCGGGCATGACGCTGAAGACATTTCACTCGTAGACCGAATCTTTTTAGGGCCTTATCAGGCGACAGGGATCGCAAACCGTCCGGGTACATGGGCGCCGGCAGGATTTTTGCTAGGTGGAGAGAGTATAAAAAATTAATATTCCTTATAGCAATAATGACCTTCTGGCAAGTTTTTAGGTACATAGTAATACAAATATTGTTTTTCGTACATAAATATAATAAATACATATATACTTACATTTAGAAAAGATAGTTAAATCAGTTTTATTTTATGTGGGTATACAAAAATGGGTTGTGTCCCCCAAGACCATCCGGGCAAGTAACCAAAAGCCAATTTTGTCAGAATATTAATTTCATAAATAAAATTGATGAGCGTGCTTTCTCAACCGGCAGACGAGCCCGATTGGGTTCCATTGCTACGACTCAGGTGACGCGGTTAGTTTCTCGGCTACGTACGGGTTTTGGGCCAAGCGCCAACAGATGGCGCTAATATTTATTGTATGCATGATGTAGCTAATATTATTAGTGTAAATTGTGGTATTAAAATGATATTTTTCCAAAAATGATGTCGTATTTTCTTAAATATGGCGGACTTTAAATATTATTTGGGTCGCTTGTATACGAGATATTCCAACCAAAATTTCACAACGTTTCGGTCCAATAAGGCATCTGTGTGCCGAATTTCTAGCCTCTGAGTCCAATATTACAGAATTGAAGTAAGATTCGTGCGCCCTCTGGTAGCCCAATTTTAACTACAATCTATTCGCGAGTCAACAAACATACAGTCGGTATAACACAGCACAGCCAGATACAGACCTTCTAGGTCTAGTTGGTTGTGCGATTTCGCCTCATTTCGGATATGCTAGCATATTTATATGCATAGAGCTATGTATTTCGCTATATTTATTTATTATTTATTTATTTAAGAATTAATTACTATAAAACATTGATTAGCTTACAAAAATAACAGGAACTGAATGGCAAAACCTTAACCTTTTGCTTATTTGTTTCTGTCACCCAACTGGGACTATCCCGTTCTAGGGTGGACAGGACTCCAATATTACAATCAAGTTTGCTTGATTGCTTGGTTGCCTACAAATGTACAAGTTTTAGTAAAAAGCTAATGACACTAAATTGCCCTAAAATGTGGTCTTCAGAATAAAATAAAAAATAATAATATTAAAAAATATTAAAAATATATAATAAATAAAATGCAATTCCATTATTAAATCGGCAATAAATATAATATAAAATTCGATTAAATAATATAAATAAAGTTATATGTGAGAAAAGAAAGAAACAGTCATTAATATTTAATATTATGTTTTAAGTAATATAAGATTTAATATAAAAATACCTAGTCTAAAAGTATAATTCATTGGCAAAGTCAAATATTTTTTGGTAGTTAGTTCAATGTTAAAAAATACTTAACATATAAGTTTAAAAATATGTTAATAATTTGTGCACCTAAGTTTTATTATACTATTATTTCTAACATTTGATGTACGATTAGTCTGTCATGATTCGATAACCATTTCTTTAATTTATTTTTGAATTCCCTAAATGTCAAATTCATTTTTATTTCCATGTTGATCAGATTGTAAAATCTCGGCGCAATGATATTGATGTTTGTTTTTAATGAGTCTTCGAATGTACAAACAGTATGAATATTCATGTTTTTTTTTGTACGTTATTACCAAAATAAAATTAAAATAAAAACTCTTTTTATGACCAAATGATGCCTGCATGCCGAATTTCAGCTCAATATACCGATGACTTTATTTTTGTTCATTCAATAGTACATATTTGACAAGAGTAATCCCCTTTCCTGGTTCCTCGACCCTACATATCGTTTACCTCTGACCATTGGCATGCGTTCAGAAGGGGAGGTTCGTTTGATTAATGTTATTATAACAAATCGTCCCTAATCGTCTAGTAGTAGCAGTAGTAAACGAATTGGGGGCTTGCTTCCAGCCCTTGATGTCACCTGGATCTATAACATATTTTGTAACTACCCTTTTTGTGGATGGGTCAGTGGTCTGCTAGTAGCCCGGTACTGCTTACCAGTCCATGCAGATCAATGACCTTCAAGTTAGGCAGATCGCTGGGTTCGAGAAAGGCTCGTCCCAGTAAACTGTGTCTTTTTGCAGCGAGGCCTGGGCAGCGACCAACGATGTGTATACTGTGTTAAGGCTCTTCGCCACATAATCGGCAGTTCTAGCTTTCGGTCAAGCCAAGGTTGAATAGATGTGCTCTAAGGGTCGTATATCCGGTGAGGAGACCGAAAGTGGTTCTATCGTTTAAATATGAAATAATTCTGGGAATTACGGTCACGGACTTAGGAAAGGTTTTCAAAGTAAGACTTGCTCATTAGCAGAAGCGCTCTTGATTTTGTATCCGCGACGTCATCATTAAAGGAAAGTTGGCGGATGAAAGTTGAGTGTTGTGGCTTTATATTGTAATATACCAGCTTTACCCGGCATGCGTTGCAATGTCTCTCAAATAAAGAAAGTGTTTTTGTTTAATTCTGTTTATCGAAGTACTTTTGGATACAAATTTTTTACTTTACCAGCCTACTAATGGACGAGAAGGTAAAGTATTGTGAACGCGCAAATAATTTTTTTTGAGATTTTGACACCCCTCCTCCCTTCCCTGTCTCCTCCTCCCCTTTCTTGTCTTTCCCCCGAGACGATTAACTTCATTTCCAGACTGAAGTCTCTCTGTGTGTTTGCTTGTCTGTGCGCCCAAGCGCTTTGTCCTATTAAGCTGAAATTTGGCATGCAGACAACATTTGGTCATGGCAAGAGTTGAAAAGATTGTGGTTGAAATCGATCCACCAGTTCAATATCGAAATTTAGTTGTTCCCGCGGCTTCGTTCGAGCTGGAAAACGATTTTTGAAATGAAATTAATATTCAGATGAAATCAGTCCTTGCTTACTTGCCGGGAAAGTCTTGGGGTGACACAACGGTTTTTTTAGGAGGACTGTACACGTGACTACTGTCGCTATGGAAAAACATCGCACTATAATTCTGATTAGTACGCGACCATTCGCATGCCAGGAGTTTAAAAACTTAAGTTTAGTGGTTTTAATGTGCTAGTTTAGTGGTTTTAAAGTGATTGTGTACTAAACGCTAGAAAATAATTATGGCTCACCAATCTGAGGCGTTGATCAGACTATAAAGCTTTCTTTTGTTGGAGCTTGGAAATCATATTATATCATATTCCGTACAAGGAAATTACATTAAATTTTGGATTAAATTAAAAATACATCATAAAAATAAAGCTGTACCTACACTTAACTATATAACCAAAGATACAATTATTTTATTTAAAAATAAATATATAAATATTGATGTTTGACAAACATAATAAAAAAGATAAAACGGATTTACCGCTTGAAGTTTGTAGCGCCCGTTGTCTTTGGTTAGGTTATCTTGTTTATAATGTCAAACAACCGCGATAGTGCTCAAATTCATAATTGACAGACATTTTGCAAATAAAATTTTAGTAAGGAGTTGTTGATTCAGGAAAGGTTGTGTACCTCTTGCTCAAAGAGACTCAGAAGATATGAAAAGGACGCCAACTTCATAGCTTATTTAATAGCTTTTTAACTGTCGAACATATTAAAATTTCCGGAGCATGAAAAGCAACTTGAAACGAAACTAAGTGCTCCGTCATAGCTCCTAAAAACTATAAAAAATCTCGGCAAACATCGAAATAAACATGAAAGAATACTCGAATATATGAGTTTAGATGGAAAATATTGGCATGCCCTTTTGAAATATCATGCTTGCAATTCAGCTCAAAATGCCAGCGATTGCTCCCCTGTCGCCACCCTACCTACTCATATGCTATTGAGACAACGAGTGTCTATTATATTCGCTTATTACTTAGGAATATGACGTAAGTACTTGGGAGATTATAACAGAGGTACTACAACTGTATTTTTACTTGGATATTTCAACTGTATATCATGGTTTTGTATCGTCAGTTCAGACAGTCTACTAAGTATACAAGATAGACGCGTTCTACTAGGAAAATAATGCAATTATCAAAAAAATATTTTTAAATTGAAACATAGCATCTGAGTACTATTAAATATATAATTTAAAACAAAGCCCCCTGTGGGATCAAGTAAACGGCGTGAATCATATTTTTAAATATTTTATTTGGTAATTTACAATTATCTACAGTAAATGAACATATGCATATAATATGTATGAACCAATATATTTAAAAAAGTAGCAGAAGAATATAGAAAAAAATGAGAGAATGTAATGAATGAGTGAACACTAAGTTATTATAAATTCTTACAAGCTGGACAATCAAAGTAAAATTGATATAAAAATTCTTCTTCTTCTTCTTCTTCATCAGCGCGTATTCGCCCACCGTTGGGCATACGCCTCTCCAATCACTCTCCACCCGGATCGGTTGTCCGTTTCCCTCATCCAGACTGGTCCAGCTATCTCCTTGATGTCATCTGACCATTGGGCCGGTGGTCTGCCCACACTTCTTCTGCCTAGCCGGGGTCTCCACTCCAAAACGCGCTTGCTCCACCGTTCGTCGTGTTGTCGGGCCACATGGCCGGCCCAAGCCCACTTCAGCTTGGCCACTCTTTGACCCACGTCGACCACCTTCGTGCGCTGTCTGATGAGCTCGTTTCGGACTCGATCGCGCAACGATATGCCAAGCATGACTCGCTCCATGTTACGCTGCACCACCTTAAGCTTGTAGATCATCCCAGCAGTCAGTGTCCATGTCTCACAAGCATACGTCATAGCCGGTAACACACACTGATTATACACCTTTGTCTTGAGCGATTGGGGAATTCTGGACTTCAGCACGAAGCTCAGCTTCCCGAAGGCTGCCCATCCCAATTGTTTCCTTCGCTTTATCTCTTCCATCATCGAGTCCCGGCCGAGCTTTATCACCTGTCCTAGGTATGTGTACTCCTGCACCTGCTCCAGCGGTTGTCCATTCAATGAAATGGGATTCGGTGTGAGATCGGCTTTCGCCATAACCTTTGTCTTGTCCATGTTCATCTTAAGACCCGTTCGCAGGGACGCGTGATATAGTTGCTCCAGCATGAGTTGTAGGTCTTCGGCACATTCAGCGATTATAACTATATCATCCGCGTAGCGCAGATGATTGAGATACACGCCGTCAACGTTGATTCCCTTGCCACTCCAGTCCAATGTCTTGAATATATCCTCCATAGCGTTGGTGAACAGCTTAGGGGATATAACGTCACCTTGTCGGACTCCTCTTTGGATTGGTATAGGGTCTGTTAGTTCTTTCAGCTGTACGGTCATTGTTGCCGCTTTGTACAAGCTCTTCAGGATCTGTATATACCGGTAGTCTATATGACATCGATGTAGCGATTCGGTGACTGCCCAGTGTTCTATGGAGTCGAATGCTTTTTCATAATCGACGAAGGCTAGATAAAGGGGCCTATTGTATTCTTCGGACTTTTGGATAACCTGCCGAAGTGTGAAGATGTGGTCGATCGTTCCAAAACCCTTTCGAAATCCTGCCTGTTCCCTGGGTTGATATTCATCCAGTCTTTGTGTCAAGCGTGTAGTCAGGATTTTGGAGAATACTTTGTACCCCTGACTTAAAAGTGAAATAGGACGATAATTTTTCAGAAGGGTCTTATCGCCTTTCTTATGGAAGAGCACAACGATGCTGTTAGTCCAATCCTTGGGTACTTCACCAGTGAACAAGACCTCGTTGAACAGCAGACTTAGCTCCTTTACGATAGCTCTGCCTCCAGCTTTTAGTAATTCCACAGTAATGCCGTCCTCACCCGGAGCCTTGAACTTCTTGGTGCGCTTCAGTGCTTGCTTCACTTCATACGTACTAATTTCAGGAATATCTTCCGTGTAGTGTCGCTTGATAGGCGCACGCCTGTCGCTTAAATCAAGGGCAGTGGGCTGTTGTGTGGTGGTTGAGTATAGATCACTGTAGAATTTCTCTGTGATTTTCTTGATCTCACAGATGTTACTTGTCGGGTTGCCGCTGTTAACTCTCAGGGTGTTTAAGTCGTTTCCTCCGTTATTTCGCTGGAACACTTTTAGACCCCGATTTTTCTCTATGAGCTCCTGGATTTTTAGTGTATTCTTTTTACGAATTTCACGCTTGAGAGTCTTGTGAATTTTTCTGTTTAGCTCCCGGTGTGCATTGCTATTGAAGTCATCGGCTGCGAACTTACGGCGTTCCTTCATCATGTTCGCCACGCTTTCTGGAAACCCAGATGATGGTTTTGTTACTCGCTTGAACTGTTCTTTTGCTGTATCCGTTAGGATCTTTGTAAAACGGTTGTATTTCGATTGGAGGTCATCTTCGAAATGTTCGATCGCTGTTCTTTTCAGGGATTCTTCGAGGGATTTCTCAAACCTTTCGTTGATGCCATCTGGAACATATAGCTTGCTCAGCTTTTTTCGAACAAGTTTGGCCCTTTCCAGCTTCGTGTTTAACACGATCGTTCCTCGGACAAGTCTGTGATCGCTGCCTATCTGGAATCGATTGAGCACTGTGACATCAGTGAAAATGTGCTTGTTGTTGGAGATAATGAAATCTATCTCGTTTTTCACATTTCCGCCCGGGCTCACCCATGTCCACTTTCTTTTGGGCTTCTTCTGGAAGTGCGAATTCATCGCAAATAAGTTGTTTGCTGCGAGATAGTTTAGTAGCGTTTCTCCACGTGGGTTCCGAATGCCTATTCCATGAGGCCCTATACAGGTATCTACCCCCTCTCGTCTTGTGCCAATCTTAGCGTTGAAATCACCCATAATTATAACGTAATGAGAGCGTCCTTTTTTCATCGCTTTGGATATGTCTTCGAAGAACGTCTCTACTTCTTCGTCACTATGTATGCTGGTTGGTGCATACACCTGGATGATTTTGAGGGAGTACTTTTTGTTAATTTGTACGACAGTATAGGCTACGCGAGATGAAATGCTGCTAAGTTCGGTTATGTGGTTCGCAAGATTGCAGCTTACTATAAATCCCACACCGCCATATGCCGAGTTTTCCTCACCTCTGTAGTAAAACAGGTCACCCGACTGGAGCCTTATGGTCCCTTCTCCCTGTCGCCTAGTTTCGCTCAGTCCGACTATGTCGTAGTTTATAAGTGCTAGTTCTTTCTGTATCTCCTCTAGTCTTGCTTCATCTCTCAGAGTTCTTACATATTAAAAATTCTTAACCATAGCATAATCATAGAAAGAAATATGCTCAACTAGCTAGTATTGAGATAATTATAAATGCTTAAAAATAGAGTGAGGTAGTCAAACTTAATTATAAATATTAAAAAATAGAAAAAAAATGGAAATTAAAATATAAAATGAGACGAAAGATATATATTTTGTAACTATAGCATAATGATAATAAAAATGATGTATAAGTAGAAAGTATTTAAGTTATCATTATTGCTTAAAAATAGAGTAGGTAATATAATCAAACCTAATTATATAAATTAAAAATAAATGAAAAAAATCAAAATGAAATAAAACATTCAAAAATAAATATATTGTCTGTTCGAAAAAGTTCAAACAACAAACGAATACCAAAACTATTATAATGATGTGGGGACAGATTAGTAAATAATGCCTAATATTAAATCAAGAAAAAATCAAAATACTTTGATAAATATCAAAATGTCATCGTTCTAGGAATTTGCAAATTGTATATATTATTAACTTTAATTGAAAGCCAAATTTAAAATCAATTTATCTATAGTAATTAAAATATGAGGGTAATATCAATAATATATATTGATATTATATCAATAATTTTTTTAATTATAATTTTTTTTTGAGAATCACAATTTAGGGCAATTTAGTTTTATCAGCATTTTACTAAAACTTTTACATAATTTATTGTATTATTAGAGTCCTGTCCACCTTAGAACAGGCTAGTCCCAGTTGGGTGACAATCAAATAAGCTAAAGGTTAAGGTTTTGCCATTCAGTTCCTGTTATTTTTGTAAGCAAAATCAATGTTTTATAGTAATTAATTCTTAAATACATAAAATAAATAATTCTAAAAATAATGAAAATACTGAATGATCGAGAATAGTCAACAATAATATTGTTGAAAAAAAACATACATGGCTTAAAAGGCATAGTGTCAATCATGCAGTCGCAGTTGCTCATGTGACTATTTTATTCATTTGAGAAACGGTGTTATTTTCCCCTGCAGCATCCCCATGTTCGTCATAAGTGTCCGCGCTGTTTGCTGCCGAACGGACAGGGTGTCGACGGGCGAAGAGTATTTGCACTCTAAAAAATTGCCTAGTGAAATTTCAACGAGCCCCGCTGCATATTTGCAGACGAGGTCCATTGTTTCGCCAGCGAGCACAAAGGCTCTGTTCGATCGGTGCGATGAGAGAGAATGCATTCCCGGGACGCGGCCCAGCCGGCATTGGCAGCGGATCGCTTCGTCGGAGGCGCGAGTCGAGAGCCACGAACCGCGAGCCACCAGCCGCGAGCCGCGCCGCATAGTGAAAATCCTATGTACAGTGGGTGACCATCACATTAGGACCACCATTCAATTTCAGTAGGTACTTATTGGCATTGGCATTTTTGGATGAAAATATTTTTTTTATTTTTTTAATTTATTTATTTAAATCCAAATTAGAAATTTACAATGTTGACATAAATAACACAGTGTAAAAAAGAGCAAATACTTAGACATTGTTTGCGAAGCAAAGAAAGTACAGATTTGATGGATTTTATCAGCTCCACTAGGCTTCAGTCTGTTTTGGAGTGTTACCACACTTATATTTGTTACATAGTACAAATTTTTATAAATTTTCGGTTAAAATAAAAAAAAAAAATTAGCAACATAATTAAGAAAATTTGAAGAAAAATACATCTAATATTAGTTAGTAAAGCGGTAATAATAAAAGGATAAAAGGGTAATTACCTACATAGGCATTAAAATATATAGATATATTTATATATAAATACACACTTATACATATAAAATATATATATACACATACACACACATACATATATACAAAATGTATCTACCTATATTCAATATATACTTTATATATACTTACATAATAATATATAAATAAACAAAAATAAATCATTGCAAAAACTTTTCTTTTTTGTTATTTTAAGACAATTTCCATGAGCTGCCTTTCGCATTCGCCTCTACTTTTTGCACGTAACCATTTTGTGACCTCAGCTTTGAAAGCGGTACTGGTTCTCAGCTTCTGCCCGTCGGTGAGTGTCGCAAGGAATGCATCATACATCCGAGGGGCCAGAAACGAATAATATCTCTGGGCAAACCTTGTGTTCGTCCGAATTTGCTTCTGGGTTTGCTTTTTTCTTGGGTCGTGTTTGTGATCTCGGCTGGAATAAACTGGCAACGTTAATAATCCGGACGCAGCACATAAATCACGGCCCGGTGGCATAGTGGTTAGGTCGCCTGATTTTCAATTGTAAGGTTCCGGGTTCGATTCCCGGCTGGGTCACCATTTTCCGTGGGGATAAAATTACCTGACTTGCATTTTTTTACCCACAAGGTATGTGCTTTTTTGTGGAACCCGCCTTGTTGCCTATTGGCAACATCTTCTAGGTGGTCATTAATAGCATCACGCAGTGAAACACTCAGGAGGCCACCCATCCATGTATTGACCGCGCCCAACGCTGCTTAATTTCGGTAACAACAAAAAGACCGGTGTCAACGTGGCTACGGACGCTTCAATTCTCTCGATCGAATGCAATAACAAGACACACACTCACACATGTTATACGTAAACATACATATAATCACTTCATGTTCTTCAGCGTCATGATAATAAATCCGCCCGTTGTGAAATTTCACAATAAAGAGTAGAATCAAACAAAATAAAATAATTAAACATAAATTATTTATTTCTTTCTCTCACCCACGCGGGTGAACGACAGAAAGAGAACGACAAAAAAATAGTTGGCCAATACATAAGAATTCAGGTATAAAATACTAGTGCAATTTAGATGATTAGCTACCATCGTTGTGATCTACCGTCGAGTAACTAGATCTACTCGATGGTAGCTGTAGCTACCGTCGAGTTTTTAACGATACGTCCGAAGATAAACGATTTCTGCTAGTTAAAATGTATTTAAATTTAGAATTTTTACCAAAGCAAAGTTATCCAGGTTCAAATTGGTCATTGTGAATAAACAGCAATTACATACGTAATGACCTAATATAATGTTGCCCAAACTTATATATTGATCCACTGTGCGCCGCACCGGGTTGCATCCGAACCAACGACACAATGTAAGCCAATTGTTCTCGGAAATGGCACTTTATTAATAGAGCATTTGGCGGGTGGGTATGATATTAATGGACAAAAAACAGGCTTTCGTTGTTCGTGCTTATTTCATTGCCTTTTAAGATAGCAAACCTGTTATTGTCTGACGAATGTTTCTTTCCGTCGGAACGCATAGTTTCTTTCCGTCGGTGTCCGAGCGGATGAAAAACGAGGATTTTCTGCGGCTTGACCACCATATCACTCAGCTCATTGGGGGTCACGGTGAGTTCAAAGCCAAGTTATTTGACCTTGGACTCAACGACGATCCCTGGTGCTCGTGTGGCACTGGTCGTCAGACGGCCGAACACATCGTTTGGACATGCCCCAAGCTCGACGCCGCACGGGCGAAAATGTTGTTTGTGGTTGGTTCGTGCGTCGGCAGTCTGCCGGTTTGGTATGCGGACTTGGTAAGTTGTAGGGTTTGCTTTGCTGCGTTTCGCGAGTTTGTGGATCACTGGGTGTCCCTCTGGGAGGATCTGAGGCAGAGGGGCTATCCTCCTCCGCGGGAGGGCCCCCCCTCTTAGCGGTGCGAGCCGTGGGCTGCTTCATCATCCGAAGTCGCCCGTACTGTATCGTCCCTAATCGCCCCTGTGGGTGCGTGCCCTTTCACAGGATCCCGGTCGTCGACGTCTCCGACGGCGCCCCTGCCGTTTGCTGCCCGTTTTTATTTATTTTTTTTTTTTTTTTTCGACACGCCGCATGGAGCATACCTTCCACAAGCCTCATCATTGAAATAAAAAATAATATATTATACTAAATAAATAATAAAATATGTTACCGCTTAGTCGCCTAGTTTAGTTTAGTAATTAAGTAATAATTGTAAACATTTTGAATTATAAATAAACGGTTTACGGGGTGCCGGCGGGGGCTGAAGCCCGGAGAATCCTTCCTAAGGTCTCCGTTCGCTCACCCCTCACGCGCTACCCTTCCGGCACGCGTGAGGTTGTCGTTGCATGACATCCTGGGCAGATAAAACGACCCACGTCGTTAGAACTGTCCGGGTGGTGGGCGGGGTTTTCAACCCTCGCCTGTCGCCGCGTAAATATTAAATGTCTGACGAATGTTAATGGGCCCTTGCTAAGTTGGCCACGAAGACCC
Source organism: Micropterix aruncella (assembly GCA_944548615.1). Classification (NCBI taxonomy): domain Eukaryota; kingdom Metazoa; phylum Arthropoda; class Insecta; order Lepidoptera; family Micropterigidae; genus Micropterix; species Micropterix aruncella. Next base: position 22,003,232 of record OX155953.1, on the reverse strand, counting down.
ATTCTGTTCAGGGTTGGTCACACTCACGGGTCAACACCTATGCGACAGCCTCCACGCATGAAGTGCGAGCCTGGGTAGGACTCTGGCCTTATGGTTAGTTTCCCTTGGGAATAAACCTTCTGGCGCTCCTGGACGGTCTGCGCACCGTGTGGTGTAAGCCAATCGATTGCGCACTCTGACTAACATATTGAGATGTCAACCACAACGGGCGAACCCGTCACCGCAGGACGTTTTAACGATTCATCGTTCTATCGACCGTGCAGTGAGCGTAGAAGACTTTGGACATAACAAATCCGACGTCTAGCTACGCCACAACCCGTTAGAGACCAACGCCTTACCGCGAGTAGCCAGGTATGTTAAACTGGCGGGCGGCACTCGCGCCCTAACTACCAATTGTGACCAGATTTCTCCGGTCTCTCGATTGGTTCCGAGTTCGAGGTCGCTTGCGCGGTCCTCTCCCTTACGAAGCGGTGAAACGGAGTATACCGAATCTATCGCGGACCAAGGCGTCCTTTGCCCGACTCTGAACCGGGATCGGATGGCCAATGGTCATTTCAAGAGCAGTCGCCGTAAGGTAGACAACTACCCCCCGCTCTATAGGAAACAATACAGTTCCCAGACTCCCCCGATTGTTAGTCGGAGAGCACAATCGATTGGCTTGCGCCGCTCGGTGCGCAGACCGTCCAGGAGCGCCAGAGGATTGATTCCCAGGGGAGACTGGTTGACCCAGTGTCCTACCCAGGCTCGCACCCCATGCGTGGAGGCCATCGGATGGGTGTTGACCCGTGAGTATGACCGACCCGGAAACAGAATGGGTCTTCGTGGCCAACTCAGCAAGGGCCCATTAGCACTCTGACTAACAGTCGGGGGAGTCTGGAAGCAGTACTGTTTCCTATAGAGCGGGGGTGGTTGCGGACCTTACGGCGACTGCTCTTGAAACGACCGTCGGCTACCCGATCCTGGGTGAACAGCCGGGTGCCGTGGTCCGCGATAGATTCGGTATACACCGTTTCACCGCTTCGTAAGGGAGAGGACCGCGCAAGCGACCTCGAACTCGTAACCAATCGAGAGACTGGAGTAATCTGGTCGCAATCGGAAGTAAGGGCGTGAGTGTAAGCCCGCTGGGTAACACTCCTGGCTATCTCGCGGTTAAGGCGTTGGCCTCTTACGGGTTTGTGGCGGAGCTAGACGGTGGACTGTTTTGTCCAAGTCTTCTGCGCTCACTCCGGGGAGATAGAACGACTAATCGTTAAAACTACCTGATGTGACGGGCTCGCCCGCTGTAGTCGACAACCCAACTTGTCTGACGAATGTGTTTAAGACCCAATATGTTTAAGGTCGGCCAAACTCACGGGTCAACACCTATCCGGCGGCCTGCACGCAGAAGTGCGAGCCCGGGTTGGACTCTGGCCTGCGGGCCAGTTTCCCCTAAGAGTCAACCTTCTGGTGCTCCTGGACGGTTTGCCCACTGTGTGGCGTCAGCCAATCGATTGTGCATTCCGACTGAGAGCCGGGGGAGTCTGGAAACAGTATTGTTTACTATAAGCGACCATTAGGCTGAAAGATACCGGGTGAAAGCCGGGCAAAGGATGCCGTGGTCCGCGATAGATTCGGTAAACACAGATCACCGCTACACTAGGGATAGGATCGCGCAAGTGACTTTGAACCTGTAACCAGTTGGGAGGTTAAAGGTATTCTGATGGTTAATTCCAGACGGAGATATCCTTCTAAAACTGATAGTCAGGGGCGAGGCTGCCTGCTGTGTATCTTTTCCGGTGACTCGCCGTAAGTGCCCAATTTCACTGGGACACCATGGCGGTGCAACCAGTCGCCGCCACCAACAAAATATATATGTACCCTCTATAGAGCTTTATACATTTTGTTGGTGGCGGCGACTGGTTGCGCCGCCATGGTGTCCCAGGCGCGAGAGTGAAGTATAGCCCTAAGAGCTATATTTCACTCTCGTGTTGCCCTCTGACGGGCATATTGGCATAGTTAGACAGTAGATTTGTATTGTCTCTAAGTTTTCTACGCTCATTCCACGGCTGAAAGAATGATCACATATCGTTATACCATCCTGGGGTGACGGGTTCGCCTGTTGCAGTCGAAACCTCCCACTGTCTGGCGAATGTGCTTTATTTTAGCGGCCAACAAAACTGTTAATTCAGTCTATTCAATAAACCAGCCAGACAACACCGTCAGACTGTCACCTTATTAGGGAGGGACACCAATTTGTCTTAAATGATAATAAAAATAAAATTGCGGCACTTTTATCCCCCGACCGCATCGGATATCAGTGCTAATGGGCTCGTTTATCAAGAGGGCCGAACGAATGGACGTCTATTGTTCCGTATAATAAGGGAATTCGCAGACGCAAGCAAATTAAAACAGCCAGCCGTCATATGAGGATCTCTCGTATTCCCGTTTTTTGCGGCCGCGATGAGTGGGCTCTGGCTCGGGAAAGACTCGGAGCGTGTAATATGTTTCTGTTTTAAAGTTATTCAGATATTTAAATTTGGTACAAAATAGTCGAACAAATTAGGACACAAAACAACAATCGAGTAAAGAAATTAGAAAAATCGGCTGTGTCATCCCAATACTTTTCTGGCAATTAGCCAGAACGTCAGCTTATTCAATAAAAAAATCAAATTACAAACGCGCGTCGCCGTAAAATTCACCGATAAGCGAACGAATTTCCAAAGAGCTACAAAATGCAATGACGATTAAAATTTCGAACGTGCGTAGCGGAATATCAAACGCGCGACGCGTCGCGCGTTTGATATTCCGCTACGCACGCCCCAAATTTAATTATTTGATTCCCTATGCCATTATATGAATGAATTTAAATATTTTTTGTGCAGCTTGTAGGTATATGAGATATACCAACGAAAATTTCACAATGTGTTTTCGGTTTAACATAACATATGTGTACCAAATTGTACCAAATCAAGTCTCTAAGTCCAGTATTTCGAGGATGATATGACTAGTACGACCAATTTCAAACACAATCTTTTTAACTCTTGCCATTACCAAGTGATGATGACTGCATACCAAATTTCAGCTTAATCGGATTAGGCGTATGGACGCCATCGTGGAGAAATACATACACATGGACACACATACAAACACTCAGACAGACTTCAGTCTGGAATGGTCATCGTCTCGGGGAGACTCAAAATAGGTATTTCCCTCTTCATCTAGAAAAAAATGCGCGTTCACAATACTTTCCCTTCTGGTCGGTTGGTGGGCGGGGAAAGTTAAAAGCATGACTTGGTAAAGCCCTCATGTAATACTAATAATTTATTTCATCAACTTTGCATGATAGAGCACTTTGAAGTTGTCAACTACTACGGGCGTACCCGCCTCCCCAGGAAGCTTTAACTTTATTAGATCATTCTTTCAACCGTGGGGTTAACGCAGATACTTCTAGTCCAGTCATATTAGGAGTTTCATCTCGGAATGATGGATAAGCTGGAAACTCGTATACACCTTCATTTTGGCGTTCTAAAAGTTGTCTCAAAAGTCTCAATGTTTTCAGCTTTATATCTCATTCCGAGGTTGACCCCTTTTTTTGCTTAAGTGACTGCACTATTAGTGACAACACAGTCCACCGTCTAACTACGCCAACTACCCCGTGAGAGTCCAACGCCTTACCGCACTGGGAAGTGTAAACAGCGGGCTGACCTCACTACTAGATTTGGCCGGGTATATTGATGATATAGAGTAGTACAAACATTCTAGGGGATTGGCAGATACAAAAATATAATACTATTGGAGTACCCACTCAGTAAATTCGATATTCAGTGCGCCCTATTGGATTGGTTGGGGGTTATGTAGACGTAGTGGAGGAGATGCATGAAATTAAATTTGATTATTATGTATTTATAGGAGATTGTTCATTCATTAAATCTTTTTGAAACTCGGAAATGAAACCTGATATCGTGCTACGGCGCTATCGTGGAGGAATACACACGCACAGATAAACTCAAAAAAGTGCGTTCACAACACTTTCCCTTCTCGTCGGTCGGTGGGCCGGGAAAGTAATACATAACATAGAGAAATGCCGCTGACCGGCATTGTCCCCTGACCGCCATTCCCCCACCTTACCCTGATTTTCTTCCAATCTTCTCGTCTGTAAATATAATAAATCTCCGTAGACTGGTCGTACCTATTGCATGCACAGTTACGAGCCACTGTCATCGTCGTTGGAAGAATGTGGGTCGCCGAAGCTTTGTCTCAGCTACTGCTGCAGGATTGAAAATGACGAGAATCTGTCGAGATGTGTGCTGACATCGCATGACGCCGTGCTGCTCGAACGGACCCACTGAGAAATGCGCCCTTTGTCATTCTCGTCAGATCCACACTCGCATAGTGCTGAAATCATACACCGGCTTCCACGATTTCTTATTGCTAGTATGTTCTGCGATTTTTCATTACTAATACTTAGGGCTGCCAGTGTTGGGCCAAACATTTGACAGACATGATTGATGACTAACGATTGAATACATTAATCGTGATTAATGACTAACGTTTGAATATATTAATCGTGAATGTTGGCTAACGATTTATTACTTTCAATCGTAATCATGACTAAAAATTGTGATTGAAATTCTCGACTGCGATCAACTTCAACTTTTGTATTATGTTGAAGTGAGGTAGACTACCAGCACTCGTACTTATGAAGAATTCTAGTGGTCAGTCAGTCGGTCGGACGTTCGGTCGGTCAGTAAGCCGGCCGGTCAGAACCTGTTCCTTTTTGCCGAATGTCGGGTGCTATAATGGCAGAACATTTTGTAGGGAGCTGTTCACATTTACCCGACAACGATTTTTGTCACCTCCGATAAGTATCGGTTGGCTTCCGAGCGCCGCACGCCCGACCAAAAATCGTGTCGGATCTCGCTCGCGTATGAGCTTGTATGGCGCTGTTCACATTTGTCGGATGTCGGGCCCGATAAATACCCTCCCCGCTACCCGCTGCCGGATAGTATTCGGCAGGAACTAGTGCCAGAAGATCTTTGAATATAGTATAGACGTTCTAAAATAATTTATAGACTTACTTTCGGCACTCCAAAATTCAGTTATTAATGTCTCAAAAGTTCATAAAAAAATCTTTGCTTCAGGATTGGATTTACCCAAAATTTTCTTTTAGTAGCTGTTTTCTTTGTTTTCTTCTTGAATATTACGTCACAACAAAAGCTTCGTCGACGTCCATCGCGCATAGTCGCCTCCTGGAGAGTACCGAATGGTGCCAAAACGGATCCGGCATCCGACTAGTGTGAACAGATGCGGCGACATCCGATTAAAAGACGGATCCCACACCCGACAGGTGGGAACGGGCTGTCAGCCGACCGGTCGACCAACCGTCCGACCGACTAACAGACCGACCGACCGACCGATTGATCGACCGACCGACTGCCCGGCCAATCGCCCGACCGACTGACTGACCGACCGACCGGCGAAACCCGCAAAACAGTCAACCTATAGATATAATAAGGAAAATTGTTGGGTGTCATCTAAAGACCAAGTTATCATGATTGATGATTGACAAATTGAATGACTAACGACTAATTGATATAGTCATGATTATTTTAATCGTGATTAACTTTAGTCAGGACTAAAAAAAGTAGTAGATTGTCCCAAAACTGCTGTCCGGTCAAGAAAATCTTGGTAAACTGCACAATAAAAAAATGTGTCTGGCACTTGCGCTTGGGCCGAAAACCGATAAGTAGGAACTAGGATTCTTAATATGTGGTATAATATTTTTACTAATGAAGCAGCACCAAATTTATTGAAAATCGTGCAGTATGTATGTAGTATTTTTACATCTAATGCTTTTATGAAACAAATATTTAGCGTCATGGAAAACATATGGACAGACAAAAAAAAACTCACTGTAAACACTGTAAAAAGTGAAATGTGTGTTTCTTTAATATAAGTGCGATGAATTCAAAGATAGAATAGAATAACTTAATTGTGCTATAAAAACATAACTTAGTGAATATTACGCTGGTTTTATAAAAAAGACAATTTATGCACAAATGGCGGACTTATCGCTATAGCGATATCTTACAGTCAAACAAGATGCAATATCAGGCGATAAACATCTATTAAAAGCAGTGGTATCGAAAGCTAAATATATAAAAAATACGTGTGGCACTCGGGGACTGCCGCGGTAAAGCTATTACATAGCATTTTTAACAACTTATGCAATTATAATTATTTATTCATTTTATTTATTTTATTTTTTCTGATATCAGATAACTGCGCTCTATCGGAAAACGTTGAAATTATTCCGAATCATTTGCGGCTGCGAAAGCAAATGATTCGGAATAATTTAAACTCTTCCGATAGAGCGCCGCGCACGAATTTTTTATTCAATAAAGCAAAAAAACCGGATTATTCGAAAAAAAACGTAGATAAAAAGATAGATAATTAAATTATCTTTAAAATGGTGCAGGTTTCATAATAATACGCCAGATAGTATTTGCGTAGTAGTGTTTTTTTTTGTTCGGTTAGACCTAATTTCCCAAATTAATTACACTATGTAATATAAACAAAATCTAAAATATTCAAAGCTAAGAATATTAGGAAAATGTTCTTGTTTAACATATATTTTTTTTGAATGGTAAGCAGTACTCGTTTAGGCGTAATTATCGGTTTAAAATCATTAATTTTCGTTAAGAAATTTCTTCATTCGGTCGCCGCGCTAGCCTAGGCCCGCGATAAAAGCTATGCAATAGCTTAAAAGTGGATACTCTGTTAATTTAGCATTCGATGCCACTTAGTAAAAAGTTACATAGTTACTAACTTTAAGCTTTTATGCGACCACAACTATATTTACCAGGTAATAAAAAAAATATCAGTTATTTTTTCAAAACGTCTGGCAACCATACTAATACTAACCCGGAGATCTCGGGGTACTGATTCTCAATTCCTTAATGAAATTTGTCAAACTTACCGAATCTATTGTCACGTATGGAGGGAATTCGACGACTATCGTGATTGTTTGACACAATAAACAACACAAACACGGATTTAAAGCGTAAAGTTTGTAGCAGCCGTTATTTCGGCGATGTTGTTTTGGATGTCAAGGTCACGAGGAGAAGCGACAATACTCTCGGACATACGGTCTACCGAAAGCAAGCGCATACGGAAAGATCTCCACCATCACACCTACCATCTATGCTCAGTCAGAACGTCGCTTTTGAATTTAGCACGCGATCTAAGCGACGCTTCGCATTTTCAGCAGGAGATAAAACACGTAAACCAATTAACACGCATACAATCCAATATGGAAGAAATACACACCCAAAAGCTCAGGCCTGCAGAGATCACGGACATTCTTATTACATGTCAAGGGCGTGACGGATCGAATAAGTAAGATGATGAACTAATTCGATTTAAATACAATCTTCAAACCGACCCAAAGTAAACATAGATCGATCTCTAATGCCTACAAAGTGTGTAATACTTTAATACTTTAATAATGTAATACTGCAAACACCGAGTAAGTATAAAATAGAGCGTATTTGTGGATTGGCTTATGTTGGACAAACAGCGACCTCAGCGACTCGACTGATGAAATACAAAAAGTCTGGTAAAAACGTCCGGCGAGAAAAATCGGCGATATGCGAACACACATTGCATAGCGGAACAAATCATTGGGTGCAGTTTAAAAATTCCAAAATCTTTATTTCTCAGGGATTAAGTTTTGAATATTTAATATATTTTTTCCTCCTAAACAAACAACTACAGACCGATCTCTCACAAAACGTATTAAAAAGCGGCAAGTTTTAAACTAAATTTCTGAACAACGACTAAATATTTTGTAATAGGACAAATGCAAAACGTTATCTATTATAGTTATCTTTGATTTCCAGGTGGTATGTTTCTTATTTACAACCTAATTTATGCATACAATAACGAAGAAAACCTTACTTATTGCCGCATTTCCCTTTCTAAACAGCAGTAAGTTTATGGATATATTTCAAAACAACCCCTGAATATTTTGAGGTAAAGAAAACAACAAACGATGGCTAATTAAGTCCGCCCTAATTCATTCACCAGAACATTACATTTGAAAGCGGACCAATCCATTGGGCCGCTATAATTTAAACCATACTAGCCCAGTCAAATAAGAAATTTTAGGAGAAATAATTGGTAATAGCTTGAAATTTGGCATAGATGTTCTTTGATGCGTACTGTTAAACATACTAAAAGTCCCCTACTCTATCTGTTGAGTTATCCGAAAATGATATCGCACTTGCCCTTGGGTTACCAATAGTTTGGGAGATATAGGGCTCAAAGTGAAGCGCGGTGACATCAAACTTTCCCTCCCCTCCCCCCGACACCCGCGCGGCGCACACCGATGCCCTTGGGTTAAATCCACTCAGAAACATCTAAAAAATAATGTGCCAAATATGAGCCTTTTATAACACAAGGCTGGGTTCCCATTCAAAAAGTTATTACTTATTCTCTTTCTTATTCCCCAGCTTGATTGTCAGTTGTCAGTTGACTAGGCTATTTTCATATTATTCATATATGATATGTAAAAATGAACATAACACTTTTGTAGAGAATTTTATAAGCTATATTTTTTAAATGAAGCATAATTCACATTCTAAATTCTAAACGTTCACCTTAGAACAGGTCCCGCCTTAGTTAGGTGGCGTTGTCACTGGACTATGCAATATATTCATTTTCTGCTATTTATTCAATGTTTAAAATATTTCTGTGCATAGTTCCTAAGATAAAATTGTTTTAAATTATTTTTGAATTACTTAAGTAAATAAATAAATAAATTCCGATATCGCTAAAGTTAGCGAGATATAAGGGAAAAATTGAACCGGGGCGATATTTTTCCGAGATGGCGGCTAGAGCTCAACAGATAGAGTAGGGAACTTTTAGTATGTTTAACAGTAGGTACGCATCAAAGAACATAATATATGCAAAATTTCAAGCTATTACCAATTATTTCCGTCAAATGTCGAAATTTGTTCCTATTTGACTGGTCTATCCGTAATTTAGACGTTTAAGAAAATGAATAAATTTTCGGGTGTTTGCGGCGATCATATGCTAGAATCAAAACGCTGTCAACAAGGTTAAATTATTAGGTCTTGCCGAGCGGGGCAAGACAGCGGCTGGCCAAGCCGTCCTAAACCTCGGCCGACCGTTCCTTCAAAATTTCCGAATTGGCTGGAGAGCGATTGGTAAACGCATCCTTAACCCATTCAGATCTGAGTATTTCCAAATAAAGAAGTCCTTGAGTTCTGAACTACTTATTGTCTTAAATTTGCAAAAAAGTGGCAGATCCTGAATGTTCTTTTTAAAACGGTAGAGTACCGTAAAGCGTTCCCTTGAACCGTAACCATAATCCGTAACCGTAGGCCAATTAAACCGGTCCCCCCACATTTCTGTGGGTTAGAAACTTATGATCACTCACGCAATTGTGTGAGCAGGGTCTGAACGGGTTATTACAATATTTAAAAAAAATATATAATAACTTTATTTTGTTAAAAAATATGTTGCATTACACAGTGAATATTACACTGGTTCTAAAAAACTATTTATGCGCAAATGGCGGACTTGTCACTATAGCGATATCTTAAGGTCAGCCATTATTTTTCTGTCAACTCAGAAATCATAGTCGTATATCCGAGTATAAAGCTGATAGTACCTATTCATGACCTCGTCTTGTATATTTCGTAGAAAAGAGACGAGATTCTTTCGTTCATTAATTCTTATCAAAAGGATGCGTTTTTGCAAAGAAGCTGCATCTGCTTCTGCGACAACTAGGTGAATACTACGAATGTACTCCGTGGATGTTCATTCGCCTTATCTCGATAGCACATCCGCCAGAGGGCGATACAAGCCAGAGGCGCCTTGAGATGCACTTTTCATTTCTTTCGTTTTCCAGCGAACCGCAGCTTTTGATCAGTGCGCCCGCGAGGTTTATCTTACCGACGCCTCTCTTTGTCGTTCACCGCTGCGTTTCTTTGATGAATCACCATTGCAGTAGTACACCTCCGCATCAAACATGTCGAACTCATAACGCTTACAAAACCGTAGCTAAATGAAGTAGACACTAAAATGCACGACTAATGGATAGTTCATGCGGTAGTATTGACTTTAAATCACATTCAATTGATACTCATACGACTATGCATACCATACAACTAGATCCCGACTGGCTCCTTTGGGGGCCCTCGGCTAGGTTTGACTGAAAAGGGGCCCCTATCAAGAAAGGGGGTACTTTTTCAAAATTACATGCCTGAAAACCACTTGTTCCGCTATTTTGGCGCTTGAAAAGTATTTAAGTATATATACAGGCAAGACCTTTATAAAAATTAAGCTTTTCTGTTGTAGTTTACTTACGTTTACAATATATTTTTATATTAGCTTTATTATATCTAAACTTCGTACACACTAGATAAAATAGTAATCAATTACAAGTAGTTTATTACTTGAAAATGAGAGTGAGAAATATCTTTAGATTTAGGCAACTTAACCGCTGCTAAATCCATTATTTAAATCCTACTGCAATACCTCAATAAAAAAATATAATTAGGGAAAACGCTGATTAATAAGCCAAGCATATATAACGTAGAAAGTAGTTTTTTTTACTACTATTACGTTTTATAATCAAAAGAAAAAATGGTTTAAATAAAATATTTAAAACTAGATTAATAAAAAGTGGATTAGACAAAGGTCTTAGATTAAAACAGACCTAAGTTGATTTTTTAATAAATCGATGCATTATCGCGATGCAATATCCAAGAATTTTTGTTCCACAATGTTGCCATTTCCGGGCGGAAAAAACGTCCAAAAAATATTGTTATTTGATTCTTTCCTCGTCTGCAACTCAGGAAGGAAATTAAAGTGGACACCAATTCGATGGTCAAAGAAAATAGTCAACATACTCTGTTAAATAAATGCCTTAAAATACGTACAATCTTACAATACAACTCAACTATTGTATCATCATTTTGATACATATTAATTCTTCGATTATTTTTATACGACTGTCCAACAAAAAAGGAGAGTAATGTGTTCAGGTTTCATCTATATATGTTTCCTTTTCTTTATTCCACCATAACCTTGAACACCATAACGGTTGAACCGCTTTAGAAGTGCGTAGTATTGTTAGAATCTTTATGGCATCCCGAGTGTCATAGGGTACCTTAACTGTCCAAATATCACGTAAGTATTTGTCTTAATGTCCAAATGTCGAAATGTCAATAAAGTAACTTTATCGTGTTTAGTGTCAAATGAAAGGTGTGATTGGGTATATCCTGGAAATATACATTTATTTATATGGATAAATACATGAACCACAAATAATTTATAAAAAAAACCGTAATAAAAATAATTATAAATACAATAGTTCACTTTCTGTAACGGCAGTCGTGTCTTTTATTTCTTTTAATATATTTACTTGTTAATTTAACTCATTTTATGATCCATTTAGTGATTCGTATTTTATTCGGTGATTGTTAAATATCTTAGGATTGGATCTACCGATTGGAGGATTTTATTGCCTTATAACACTATTCTTTCCTCACCTCGTGCCCGCCTGAAATTTTATTCCAGAACAAAGTGTCTTGCGATTGGCAGCTTTACAATCGTAAAGCGTTTCGCCTTTTATAGCGCCAAGTGAGAGACCGAGAGAGAGAGGGAGACAGAGAGAGAGAGAGAGAATTCTCCCTCGAGGATTCCATACTCACTTCTACCTGTTTCAACCGTACTGCTCTACGAAATACGGAGGAAAAAATCCTTTTTAAAGATTTTAACATCTCATTTGATTGAAGTTATTAGGTCCTTACCTATGAAATTGCCGATTCTCAATACTGGCTAATTTGAACTCAAATATCTAGCGTTCATTTTACATTTCCAAATTCAAATTTAAGCTTGTGAAATTCTGTTTTGAAATCAGTCATTCATTTGATTTCGCGTCATTTAATTTGACTCAGACATCATCTTGTTCACAACTATGAAAAAGTTAATGAATCGCGTGTTTTTTTTACACGAGCTCCGCCGTGGCACGCAGCGCTGTAGATACAGGTCGAAGAATCAATGATGTGTTCGGGCCAGCCACCAATACGTTTGAGCCAAAAACGCGCGGTGCGGTTTTGGTTGAAACGTTTCCGTTCTGAAAATTTTCATTTAAAGAACGAGCTCCGAGTACGACCGGAAACGCTAGTCGATAATAAAGAATTGAGAATAATAGTGGAAGCGGAATCATCACAAACCACGTCGGTGTAAGTGATAAAACAGTCTTAGTTTATTTGCGTCAAATTGGGAAAGTGGATAAACCCGAAACGTGGGTACCGCATGAATTGAAAGAAAGCCTATCAGCAAACATGCAAACAGCAAAGTAGCTGCGACTGGAAACTCTCCGTCATAAAAATAGACTGATTTCCACTTTTTTCGGAACTTGGACAACTTCAAAAATTCAATTCCGAAGAGGCAGAAGCCGCCTTCAAAAGATTCATTGATTCTGGCTCTCAAACTTGTTTTAGCAAAGGAATCAACAGCAAAAGTGCACCGATAACAATGGTACATACTTCGATCGATTAAATATATTATTCCCAAAAAAAAAAGTTTTTCTTTTCCGATATAGAACGGCCATTTCATAGGTAAAGACCTTATATTACATCCTCGCTATATCTATAATTTTATAATGAAGCGAATGTCACTAAATGTCTAGAGCAGTGATTCCCAATTATTTTTTTCTTACGTACCACTCCAAGAAAGACCTCAAACTCGCAGGAATGATAAATAAAAATGAAATCAGTTTTCTTAACATGTATTACCCTCAAAATACAGTTCTAATGACTGTGAAAACCAGATTAATGTGTTAAATGTGCACGATTTTCTTTGCACAACTGAAAAATCTGTTTGATTTTTGTCAGTTTCAGTCTCATCTCGTTTTCGAGTTGAAGTCTGTGACAATGTTTTGTTTCGACTTGAAGTCTGTGACGATGTTTAGTCTCTCGCAAAAGTACGTTGTGAATATTATATTCCAGAAATTGTTGTTTGCGTAATTGTTTTTTTTAATAACTAAATTATTTTAGTCAAGAGATTGCCACGCGTACCCCTTGATGCAACTTCGCGTACCCCTGTAGGTACGCGTACCACTAATTGGGAAACACTGGTCTAGAGGGATTTACTATATTTTCCTGTGAGAGTACATAAACATGGTATACAGTATAAAGTATAAGTAAATGTGAGAATGTATGTATATATTAAAAAATATGTAAAAATGATTACACAGTATAAAGTAAATGTGAGAATAAAATTAAATTTCCCTTTAATGAAAATTCCATTTAAAATGTAAATAAAAAATATACGAACATAAAAACGGCAATTAGGAAAACGACGCTTGTTCAAATTAAAGAATTCAGGATTCAGCTCCCTCAGCATTTCTTGTCGGCAGGTACAGGCTTAATGAGCGAGCCCTGAGCCACGCTAAAAGTTGTGGCTAACCGCCATGTTTCGAACTTTAACTTTGAATAGTACGCTCTTGACCGAAAAACTTGGCTCAGCTTTTCACAAACTTTGTGTTGAACGGGGTAACAAACATCGATAGATGTGGCGGAAATCGTACGCTATATAAAAACAATTTTTGGCTCCGTCGCATCATTGCACGCCTCAAATCGAGATGCTGTGAATCTAGAGATTATAAATTCATTGCAGATGCTACAAATCGCGATGAACCCGATTTCTTAGAATGCACTTGTATCAGTGTGGCCACATGTGGTATTTTTACGACCACAATTGTTTTTTTTTGGCACGAAAATTTCTAATGCGTTTTTTTCATATACTTACATATTATTTTGGTAGTCTTTGATATTGAAGAAATCAAAGATTAATTTTATAATTACATTTGTAATGCATAGATTTGCAAATTAAATGAATGGCAAGGTATCTAAAAAGTAATTATTGCTATATAGAGAAATTTTAGACCATTTGCTAAGGCTGTTCATAAAGTCTAATTTTTATTGTTTTTCCCATTCGTTTAATACCTATATATTAGAGTTATAGGTAGGTACTATTTGTTTACAAATATATTATGAGAAATTTTAGGATTTTGCGACAATTGTAAGTCGTTTATTTTATATTTTTTAATCTAAATTTGTCGTGTTTTTTATGGCCGTTTTCGGCGTTGAATATGAAAATGAAAATTCAACGGTGGCGAATGTAATGATTGCAGGTATATAAAATTCGTTTCGCGGAAAACTATTTTTTCGTGCATTTTTTCAGTGAACTAGTAGTATATGTAAGATGAATATGTCAGAAACATATGGGAAATGAAAAAAGGAGGTGATCTACCTTAACTACCGTAAATTTCTTACAAAACAACGGTAAGTACCAGCATTGAATAATATAATTTATGGTACAGTATAATAAGACACAATGTTTTCATTTAAAAAATACAATCTCCTTATTAAATGAAAACTATTTGCAATACTATATTTAATCATCTAAGTTTCACGTAAGTTTTGCAGCCAGGTTTGAGACATTTCTCAAACATTCCTTACATTTATCCTATCAATATTACCTAAATGAAAAGATGCAGAGAATTAGTCCTAATCTGATCAGCTGTTCCCATTGATGAACAAAACCATAGGCACCGGCAGCAGGGTGCAAGGGGGTGCACTTGCACTCCCTGCCAAGAAAGAAAATACGAAAAAAAAATACTTTTTTATTAAGTTACTGTTTGAATAAAATCTTAAGGCGTCTAGGTTGCTGTCCATATTTTTTCACCACCTTGTCATTAAATTAAGTGTCCTCCTCTACTCTATCCTATTTTATTAATTAATAGTATAGTGTGTAGATGCAGATGCACCTCCCTGAAAGTAATCCTGGCGGCGCCCACGAACAAAACACTTTAGCAAAAGAATTTTTTAAAAAACGGATGACGCTTAAGTGAAATGTCATGTATATTCAGACAAACAATATTATTTTAGTTTTTCCGTGTCTATAGTAATATCATACCTACCCCCTCGAGCCTCAGAAGGACCGATCGGACTCAAACGTAAAAGCACAGTTGCGCCTCGTTGGGACCGATCGGACTCTAAAGTTAGTATTCTAAAGTTTCTAATATGCAACAATTCTAAAGTGCAACAACGGTTTGGGAGAAATTAATATTTTGGTCGGCCGCCATAATAAATCTAAAATTTCCATAATTATACATAGTCTTTCAAAGACATACGCTCGCGAAATCTCGCGGTTCGAGGGGCTACACAACGTCGAAAAAAGTGTTTGACCAAAAATAAGTAATTTCTTAAGTGGTGACTTCAATACGCCTAGCCCTTCCGGGCGGCGGGCCTGCGCAAAAGGTATAAAACAAAATAAATTCTAACCGAAGCCCGGACTGTCTGCGTTTTCGTCTTTCTTGTTGTGAGATTTTGTTTGTTTTGATTGATGGTGACAGGCGACTCGTTTTTTACAACTCGAATTGGCCATCCATCAGTTGAAACAGGTTCTTTAATGTAGCAAAATTTTGATAAAAAATATGTTTGCTAAATTTTGTCTCCTAATATTTAGCAATACCCATTATAATTATTTTAATTGCAATTTTATATTATTTATTCAGTAAAAACAAAAACATGCTGAATTGAATTAAATACAAAATGTCTGGTGGTATATTCGAAGTATTTCTGGCCATACCCTATCTTAAATTTGTATTTTTCTACCAATCCGGTGGTATTTTTTTATTTTCAAAATGTGGGCACACTGACTCGTGTTATCTTTATGTATGACTCAATACGCATTGACGGTGGCAAGGAGTTCAAACGGTTCAAATAAGTCGCGAGCAGAGGATATTATGAGTTTCTACAAAGGGGCCCTTTATTTTCGCGCAACTCCTCCGCTAATTCCAGACCACTCAACGGCAATAAAACTTGCGAGGAATTTATGTTGATGCAAGAGCCGGGACAGTGATATCGGTTGAGTAAAATTTCAGGCATTTTGCGGAATGCATGGTGTATTATTATTCATAATTATTTGTTTAATAAAAAATATAAGTATCATCATTCAACAATGCAAAGCCAAAGTGCAAGAACAAGGAAACTTTATAACATATTGCAAATTGTATCAACAAAGAAACAATTATAAAATAAAACAGAATAAACTTGATCAAAATAATAACGAATTACTATGAAGTGATACAAATTGTCAAGATGTAAAGAATACCTCGACTCTTCCAATAAAAATCTGTTCCAATCTGAGAAATTCTGCTAATAAATTCGGCTGATTCCAATCTGTTCCAAAAATCTGTTCCAATCTGTAAAATTTGTTCCAATAAAAGTTTGTTTCCAATAAAAATCTGAATAACATCCCTAAAAGTCACAGGAGAGTTCACGTGTGGATTGATGAAAGTTCGCAGCAGTTTCAGGTTTTATACGAGTATTTTGACAATTATTGTGGAATATGAACGGATTTACTTCGTGAAGAATTTCAAGCTAATAAAGAAACACCTGATTTAAAGAAATATTTTTGTTGACCCATTTATTTCACTTTAGTTAGTTGCTACATATTCGGGAAATTTCAACTCCAGATTCTCATAAAATATAACTGGTCCCAGTTAACATGTTCATATGACATCCGGGAAAACAAATATTTTTGTCGTGACAATTTCGGCATCAGCTTTAGGGTAGAAGGATAGTATTGATCTACAAATACTTAATATTCACAATTACGAGTTAGCAAAACCGCGGTAGTCGCGCTCAACCCTACAAACTCGTACAATATAGTACAACGCCGACATCACGGGTATTTACAACAGCCGGTAGGTAAATAGTGAAAGCGGCTCGCGGCAGCGTGCATAGGGGAAGTCTGTTTATAATAATCACGAGGGTAACAAATAAATACAGCGTCGAACCCACGCTTTCAACAGCCATGTTCGATCCTCGATTCCCACATCTGTGCGTTGAGCGCGGCTTTGCTATTTTAATCCTCATGCGATATCCTATACAATAAACAGTGTTTTTTTCGGCACCTAAAAATCGCATTTTACGTACATGAAACGAGACAAAAGTTTTACCAGGAGTATTGGACATTCACAAAGAAGGGTTCCATGTATAATTCATTAGTTGGTCCAGTCATAATTACCCATTTATTAGCACACTAATGTCGTTCTAAGATAAAGTAGCGAGTGGGTGCTTGAAAGATATATTTATATTCTTTTTTTATAATGTGTGTCCGGATTATTATAACTGAGGCGATATCCTATATATTAAACGGTATTTTTATCGGCACATATAACTCGAATTTTATGCATGAATCGAGAAAAAGTTATACCAGGAGGATTAGTCTTTCACAAAGAAGGGTCCTCATGTGTAATTTATTAGTGTGTTAATTCGTAATAAAACTCATTTATTAGCACACTAATGTTGTGTCGTTCTCTTTCGAAAGAGCGAAAGACCTATCTAGGCCCTTAGATACGCTGTATTATTTATTGCATTTGCTTACTAACTAACAAACAAAATCACGAAAGTAAATAATAAAATATTGTCCTTCTTGGAACAGCGTCTACCTTGTTATAAGCGACAGCTGGCCCGATTGCGATTCTTTGTTCACTAAAATCGGAATTATTACAAGAGAGCGAGACAGTCCAATACGTTAGAGTGGAATATGAAATGAACGATTGTCACTTTTCCAGCAATTGAACACAGAGCGGCATAATGTAAGACCGGACAAAATGTTTTCAAACTTATTCAGTTTTTTGCGCGGGAAGAGATACGCTATATCATTTTCTGATATACTTATCAGTTTTTGGACAAAACTGAAAAACAGCAAAAAAAAGTATTTTTTTTTTAATTGTTTTTTATTTTATTTTTGAATAATATGAAAGGCTATGATCGCGATGCGCTATCGGTTAGTAAAATGTCGCTGATATTGTTTATTTACGACTTACTACCTACCGCTATAAGGCACAGCGTGCTCAAACGCTTCTCAAACCTTTATTTATCAGTCAATTTCTTCAAATTTTCAATTTAAAAAAAACTAAAAAAATATATTTTTTTTGTTTTTTCCAAATTTTTTTATCAAAAGTCGCTCACCACGTTGTACCGATTCGCCCACAGAAAAAAATGCTCGTGCAATAACAACACCCTGTATATAAGTATTAAAGTAATCATTGAAATAAATTAAAGTTTTTCATTGCTAAAAGCTATAGTCAAGCTATAATAGAGACCAATAATGCGATAAGAATATAATTAATATGAAACTGGTTTTTTACAAATTGTAATTTAATAACCATTACATACATACTTACCATTTCATATACCATTCAGAAATTTATACTCAATGCTCTATCTAAATTTAAAGATTGTAGAAGTACGGAATAGTAAATTATTTCATTGATAGCATTACTCACAATTATGAAGTCAACGCTGACATATATATTTCAACATGACCGCCTTGGCGGACCGCCAATTTGCAGCACTATTCATCAGCTGTCGGGCCGTATAATGTTTCTAACGGCTTGGTTTGCCTTTATTAATTTTAAAATTTATCGGAGCCTTTTCCGGGAGTGTGTATTTCACCTAAAGAAACCTAATAGCCAACGGTTCAAGCGGATTGACTTTTTCGGCGTGCATATGACTCGCCCCCCGCTAAATGATTAACGGCAACCTTTGAAGTGTTCAAACCATGACGAAGCACTGCTTATGTTTCCGGTTAAGATGCATGGAGAGGACAGTCTTGCTTGAAAGTATTGAGTTATTAATTAAGGGGCAATATTTATATGATATGTGCAACCTATTGTGAGAAAATATTTCTATTTTTTTTATTTTTCTGAAGAAAATAATACTAAAACATGTAGATATATTAAACAGAATAAATAAACACTGCTATCGATACAGAAAGTGAACTGAAAGGATTTTATTATGAAATATTTTTTGGTTTATGTATTTATTCATATAGATACATGTATATTTCCGGAATGAACTCAATCCGGACATTTCATTTGATCATTTAATTTCACTAATCACGATATATGTATGTTAATTTATTGACATTTGGACTTTTAGACAACTACTTACTTGATATTTGGACAGTTAAAATACATCACGACACTCAGGATAACATAACGATTCTAACAATACCACATACTTTTAAATCGGTTAAAGCGTTTAGAAGTTATGGTGGAATAAAGAAACGGAAAACATAAATAAATGAAACCTAAACACATTACACTCCTTTTTTGTTGGGTAGTCGTGTAAAAAAAATCGTGGTGTATCCTAGCAGAAACGTCACAGTTCTAGGTTTCAATGGACAAACACCGCAGAGAAGCTATAGAATGGTTACCATCGCCGGGCAATATCGAATGGCAACCAATGCCAAATCGTGGGCTGAGTGGGCATCAGAGACAAAAGCGACCGCAGCCTGGGATTGAATAGTCAAAGATGTACGTCAATAGCGGAATGCGGGCGGCACTTACCTATTCGACGTGGCAGGCTTCGAGACGACGCCGACGGGGCCGAAGCCGCCTTTGCAGACGGATGGCATCGGCGTCGGGACGCGCGGCGGCGCCACCGGGATGGGCGTCCCCCGGCGCCGCGGCGTCTTTGATTCCATAGCGAATAATCTCGGTAATTACGCCCCCGTTACATTACGACATCTGTGAACAATATAACAGTAATATATGTAGAGAGGTGAACTAACATCGCTTTATTACTCAGTATTTTAAATATTTATATCGCGACGTGTACTTCTACGACGATAACGTTATAAGTTTTGACATACAAGAAAACTGCAGTATTTTAAGGAAAATTATTTTAAATTGTTCAAAGTAATCACCAACTATATTAATGCAATTTTGTAACCGAAGCTTCCACAACTAAAAAGCTTGAAGCTAGTCATCTTTTGGAATGCTCTCAAAAATTCGCTGTTTTTTTTATGCACATAACATGTGCCTTTTCGTGAAACCCGCCTTATTGCCTACTAGCTGACCCGTGCCCACTTCGTTGGGCGGTAAAACTTTTTACCTGTGACGAAACTATTTATGCAGTAAAAAGGAAAAGTCTTTGTTTTAAACTCTTGAGACGATAAATTTACTTATTTTGATAATAATTCATAATTGTGTTGATATTATGACCAATAAACATGACCTAACGATTTAAATTATTTTTTAATATAAAATACTACTTTTTGTTACTTAAATATAAAAGTTAGACATATGCTGTCGCTGACTTTTTTGTAGGCATTATCAAGCTCTACAACTTTTCTTTAGAACTTAATCTTATATCTCTCATCGTTAAGGCAGCGTTCGTTAGAAACGTTTTCGTTCGACCGTTTTTTCCGACTTATTTTGGAAATCCGACTACCACGAAAAAGTCTTTTCATTTTTCGGATTAATATATAGCCTATGACACTCACAAATAACGTGGCTTTCTACTGGTAAAAGAATTTTCAAAATGGGTTCAGTAGATCCAGAGATTACGTCTTACAACGTCATAAACTTTACCTCTTTATAATATTAGTATAGATTGGCAACCTTCTAGGTAGGCATTTATAGCCTCACGCAGTCAAACACTCATTCAAGTATTGACCGCGCCCAGCGCTGCTAAACTTCGGTAACAACGAGGAGAACCGATGTCAACATGACTACATTCTTCATCTATCTCATCCTCTGCCGTGAAAAGTCGACCAGGTAAATGTGAATAGCGTAGATGGCCAATGATTGTCAACCAGTATTTAACATTTCTGACGTTTCCCGCGCGATTCTTACTCGATCTGCCGTTTGGAAATCGTTAACCGTATGTGGCACCCAACGAGTAACATTGTTTTTCATATGATTATGTAAAATTGAATTAACTGTTACGGATCCAACACCAAGAGTTGCCTCAATCGCTTGATAGGTGCATCTTGGATCTTCTTCGATCATACGTCTCACTCTCTTAATGTTTCTACAGTAACTGAAAAACAAGGCCTACAGCACGTTCCACATAACAAGGCGATAACCGTCCTCTTTTAAATTCGCTATACCAGCGAAAAACAGTTGCTCGTAAAATACTGTTATCACCAAATGCACGTTGCAATCGTTCAAGACTTTGTTGTTCACTTAAACCGACCTTGAAATTGTAGTAGATCATAGCGCGCACAAGTTCTGTTGACAAATCCATGTTTCGATGACAAATCGTATGCACCTCTGTGACATCAGCGACTCTTCTTCTTTTTCTTCTTGTTACTTTATGGCAATCACCGATAGTCGGTGCTTTTCTGCCAAGTCGTTTTCGGAGGGCATCTAAGTTAGTTAGTTATGTATAAGACGGCACTATACTGAAACAAGGGATACTTATTTATAGAAATGTAGGTACATATAGCATAAAGCATGGTTAATGGGGATGATACAAACAAGGAAAGGATGTGAAATATGCTATTACACTATACAGAAATATTATTAAGGGAAATAAATTTACATATTACTTTATATATTTTGGGAGAGTTTAGGGATAACAAGTGGAGAACACATAGAGGGAGTTGGATGTCATACTTTATAAGGTCTGGGATAAAACTCGGATAATTATTGAGGATGGGACAGTTAAAGAATAGATGGTCCAGCGTGCAATCCCCGTGTCCACAATCGCATTGCGGAGACGCGTGAACATTAATACGGTGGAGGTGCGATTATGTGGAGCAATGTCCGATCCTCATGCGGCAGATTATCGAAATCTCTTTCCGACTAAATAGCCATCAGCGACTCAGGTGATAGTCAGAACTTGCTAATTGAGGATGGGGGTATAAAAAAATGCAGTGTTGCCAGCTCTAACTCCTCTAAATTCGTGGAATCTCAAAATATACATAGTGGCCTACGTATCAAGGACCTAGGTGTGATTTAATACGACAGGTTAAGCTTTCGGGTACATGTCGAAAAATCGAATAAAACGTTTTGTTTCGTAATTCACGCATTGAAACCTTTCTCTGATCCATTAATGGTAAAGTTCTTATACAATGCGTTTGTTCGATCGCACCTTAAGTTTGCCTCTCCAATATGGTCTCCCCATTAGCAGGACCATACTAACATACTACGAAATATCAAAAACAATCTCGTTCGGTATTTCAAGACTAAAAGTTATTTTATTAATACTAATGAGGCGACCCTACTAAAATATATTTTCTATCCTATCAGCGCAACGTGAATAATGTTTTATGCATTTATAATAAATAATGAATAGCATATTCGAATGCTCTGACCTGGCGGGCGAGATCAATATTAACCCTTTAGGACCATGGGACATATGTGTCCCATAATTTCAAAAATCATTTTATAAATTATCGAATTCGAATAGGTTTTAAATTATATTTTTCCATGTTATTGAGACATGAGAATCCTAATATTAGCAAAAAGAAATATTTATTGTTTAAAAATATACCGTATTATTTTCTGAATATATCGCAAATTACCAACGAACTCTGGTGGTTTTGAATATATAAATTAAATATTTATGGCGACTTTTTAAATTTGACATTTTTTCTTTTAGTACTTTTTTAAAACCAATGATTTTGAGTTGAATAATAAAATAATCAAATTTTGGAAAAATTTGAACAGCATTTTTATGGACCACAGGGAAACTTATGACCCATCAATTTATACAAAATCATACATGTAATTTACATCGTCCTTTAACAGTTTATGTATCAAAAAAATCCATACTCTACCGCAAAGGTTATGGTCTTCAAATGGTTAAAAAATCACACAGTATTAAGGAGTAAATTACATTAAAAAAAAAACAGATTTAATTAAAAATAAAATCAAAATTACAGAAATTACATTGAATTACTTGATAAAACTAAAATACCTAATGTAAATAACCCATTATATGTCAAAATAACCCATTATTTGTGGAAATTGGTTCAATAGATTTTGTATAAATTGATGGGACATAAGTGTCCGTGTGGTCCGGTCCATAAAGATGCAAATTCACAACTTTCCACAATTTGATCATAATATTATTTAACTCTGAAATCATTACTAATAAAAAAGTACTAAAAGAAAAAATGTATTTGTAGACGTCGCCATAAATGTTTATTTTTTTATTTAAAATCAACAATTTGTTGCCTTTTTCCAATAAATATAAAAAAAATACGGTATATTTTGAAACAATGTTTTTCTTAAAAATAATAATATTCAGGTATCTCTATAACATGAAAAAAATATAATCTATAGATTATTCGTTTTCTATAATTTATAAAATATTTTTTGAAATTATGGGACACATATGTCCCATGGTACTTAAAGGGTTAAATAAAGAATTGAATTGAATTGAATTAAATTTATGTCTCAAAAGTTAGTATAGTAGACAAAATATTAGCTAGCGTATTCCTCATTCAGGCTTGGGAACTTTTTTTAAATAAACTTTATTCTTATTCAGTTCGATGTACAGAATCCCATCTTAAAAAAATGCCCGACTGTGCTGAACCGACTGTATGCAACCAATTTAGTTACAACCTTTACACAGGTTTTACTTTACAGACATCCTATAGAATCAACTCCCATCAATGAAACCCAGCACACCTCATTAGTAAATTTAGTAAAGTCTAAACATCTTTTGAAACACACCGCTAATTACGTCACGTCTCGCTGCTGAAAGCCACCCGATATTTGTAAGTATCAATGCAAGATCCTCGTCTCACCTTCCTTTCGCCCCGCTAGAGACCCGAAAAGCACTCATGAACGAAAGAGCGAGAGCCCGAGGCGACGCGACGCTGTCATTAATTTGTCGGATGGCAGATGACTTTGTAGTAGCGTGCGACGCTTTTTAATTGCAATTTGCTTTCCAATTAATTGCACCGTAAACGCATACAATTAAAGGCTCGACAAAGGAAAACACTCAGCACTGTCGCTACGCAGCCGCCCGAGAGGCATTCTATTCTATTCAAGCAGACGGGCACGAGCTCGCATATGACAAGGGTAAAATGTACACGAGGATGCTATCTAACCACTGGAAGATAATACCTTAAGCTCGTAGTCATAACCAAAAAGAAACTACAACTCAGGCTCAGCATTTGCGATAATTGCAATAACTGAGAAACATAGTTGGGGATGTCAGATAAATTTTGCGAATCAGAAGAATATTTAGATTAATTACATAA
The DNA here is from genome assembly GCA_944548615.1 of Micropterix aruncella. Taxonomy (NCBI): domain Eukaryota; kingdom Metazoa; phylum Arthropoda; class Insecta; order Lepidoptera; family Micropterigidae; genus Micropterix; species Micropterix aruncella. Next base: position 21,979,130 of record OX155953.1, on the reverse strand, counting down.
AGCCATTAACCACAAAGCAATTAATTTAACAGGAACAAAATATATGAAGCTTCAGTATATAGGAACAATGTATATTATGTTGTATCTATGTATGTATATTATTTCATTACATTTATGTTCATATATTGTAGGTATTTCACATTTTCATATAAATTGAGTATATCTTCTTCTTAGGGTGCCTCTCCAACTAGTAGAGGTTGGCAGTCAGCTCTGCATATATCTTTTTGTCCATCTCTAGACATAACAATTCGGCGACACTCGTAATCCCGATTATTAAGATGTATTAATTTAAATTGAGTATTAAGACGGTATAAAGAATTTTATGAAAACTTAGTGGTAATTTAGTAGAAATCGTTTTTAATTTCAGATCCAATAATTAAATGAAATCGTCTAAACTCTTATTTTTTATCAAATAAAGAAAAAAAGAACAGAGAGTGCCGACAAAGAGGGTAGTTTGTCTTATATAATAGTCAAAATTTTAACAAAAAGAAAACGACTCCAATTTCTTTTATAAGTGCAGCAGCCATGGTAATACTTAAAACAGACTATCATAATTGAATGCGTATACAAAATTTTGAGTCTATGCTGTTGGCCGTTTTGAATGCATATACAAAATTGAATTGTCGTAATTGAATGCATATACAAAATTTCGTGTCTGTGTTGTTGACCGTTGAGACATGCTGAATCTTAGAACGGGCTATCATAACTGACTGAGTATACAAAATTTTGTGTCTGTGCTGTAGACCGTTAAGGAGTCTCCTCGACGGGAGCCAACCCAGGGTCTAGAATCAGGTCATGAGTGCCATAAAAAATGCATTGTCATCGGAATTGAACCAAAATGTAAATTTTCAACTACATATGATAATATATAAGGAGTTCCCTCAATTCCTCACGGATCCCATCATCAGGACAGGATTTTGATTTGGAAGTAATCTCTTCTGGAAGTATATCCTTTCAAATAAAATATTTTTCCAAATCGGTTCATAAATGGCAGAGTTCTGAGGTAACAAACATTTAAAAAAGACAACCGAATTGATAACCTCCTCCTTTTTTTGAAGTCGGTTATAAACTGGAATTACCTTGTCTATCTGGCGAATCTCTGTGCGCACCGGTGCGTCCGTTGACATTGCAGTGAATAATAAACGCACCCAAAACTCTTCAAATGAGAATGAGAAGCCTGCCACTAACACCATATTTAAAGAGCTTACATCGTTAAATAATAACCATCCACCTGCTACGACCGAATCTAATAATGGAACTGATACCTTGATTGTTCGACAGACGAATCTTTGAGAGATGTCTCCCCATTTTCGGATCATTATTACTAGCCATGTCCACAGCAGACGGTATAATAAGTTTTCCACTTCCTTACTCCATATGCTACCTTGAAGGAAGCCATCATGACATTGTTGACACTGACGCTTGTTTTAAAATATATATTTTTTGATGCAATTATCTATTTTTTTTGCTAAAATATTCATTCCGTTTATCGTTCGATAAACGGAATGCGGGCATGCGTTTTTCGAGATACCGCCTTAACATACTTGGGTTCACGCTGTCGGATGATAGAACTTCAGAGCACACACGCTGTCTCTATTCATTGTTGACCCATTGTAGTGAAGCCAACATTCAAAGTAGCTGTCTTCGTAGTTGCGACAGTTCCGCTTCTTTCCTCGCATGGTACTTCCCGATGCATGATTGCTAGTACACTATCGGATTTTTCATCAAAAATCTGTCGAGTTTAGTATTCCAGTTTCTGAGAATACTAAACAGCGACAGTTTGATTCTCTATTTGGATTAGAAATGAGTTAGTGACATACGATAGAATCCAAAAAAATAGATCAGAGAAAAAAGAGATATTGTGAAATAGATCAGAGAAAATAGAAAAATAAAGAGGGTCTTGACTGAAAAAGCTAAAAAACTTGTCAAAAAGCCATCTCTAGATTCCGGATAAGGTACCAGTAGTAACCGGTAGTAACCTGATAAGGTACCGGTAGATTCCGATAGTAAATATATAAAAAGGAATAAAAAACACGACTGTTACTACAAACTTTTTTTTTTAATTACGGTTTTTCTATGAAATATTTGTGGTTTATGTATTTATCAATATAGATACATGTATATTTCCGGAATATTTTTAATCAGACCTTTCATTTGACACTAAACACGATATATCTATGTCAATTTATTGACATTTGGACATTTAGACAACTACTTACTTGATATTTAGAAAGTTAAGGTACTCTATGGCACTCGGGATGACATAATGGATTTAACAATAGCACACACTTCTAAATCGGTTCAAGCGTTTAAAAGTTATGGTGGAATAAAGAAACGGAAAACATACATAGATGAACCCTGAATACATAACTTTTTTTGTTAGGCAGTCGTGTAAAAATTAGACGTTCCTCATGGCAAGTAAACGGTGACGTCATAATTTAATCCGGAGTCACGTGGCGGGTGGACGAAAGTTAGACGAAATAATTCCCCCGGCCTACGATGACATGAATTATGCTGTTTTCTGTACGAGTCGGTAACAAGGTAGCGTCGGTGCCGTGAACCTAATATGCATGCGACGAGCTTTGCGCTCCCCGTCTGGAAGCCCTTTCCTCCTCTTGATGACACTTCTCTCCACTCTGCGGCGCTCAGTACCTTCTTTTACTATCCTTTACTTTGTAGAAATGCATCAGCGGACAAAACTTTGTCGCCGGCTGATATTAAATTTAAAGCCAGATGCATTATTACGCTCATTGGATTATATACTCATGATGAAAATAGACATAGAGAATGCTAAGGCGTTACAGAACAATACGATTTTACTTTCCTAGCAAGGAAAGTATTGTGGACGCACTTCTGTTTGTATGTGTGTCTTGCTGTCTGCTGTATGGAGGGTAAGTCCGGCGGAGATCGCCATAAGGGAGAGATGGCCAACAAAAAATACAAACACTCGCTAGGTGTCGCCAGCTATCAGTCAGTTCGCTTGGAGTCGTGCGTACGAACTTCTGCTCGCAAAAATATTTGCGAATAATTTACCAAAAGTAATTACAATCCACCTGTTTTCTTTTGCCTAGTCGGAAAATTAGTTAAAGAGTTCATGATACAAGTTGTGGTTGTAAAGTTTTTAAAAAAATAATGTGTTTTTTTTCTGAATGGTTAATGAGTTGTGCTTCAACATAACTGCAAAATAATCACAAGGGCTTATATATTTATTCGCGTGGCTGGTGTGACCATTTCTCCCGGAAAATTAGGAAAGATGGCCATATTCGGTCAGAGTGTGATGACCATAGTATTACTATCGATGTTTTCATATTTTTTCGGACAAAGAAAAACATGTTTTTGTAAATTTCAGATGCCAATAAAAGCATTATCTAACCGAGGGAATTGGAGTGAAGAATCACTAAAGGCTGGAGTAAACGCTTAAAATGTCAGTTTATGCAGCTTATGTCTTTTTCGAGTCAATCCGAACAGGTTTGGATCGACAAAAATGGCTTTTTTGCTAAATTCATTGCTGTAGCTTGTGTAGCAGCAGATAGGCGTAGTATTCACCAGTTGACGATTCGGAAGGTGATCTATTGTGAAAATGCCTTTTGAATCCCAAAAGATGAATGCCATCTTTTGGACCCAGATTCCGTCCACTGTTTTGATTGAATTTTAGATGTTGGTGTATACTGGGTGGACCCAAATGTCATCTCTTATTACAAATCGTCACAAAAATCCGCTCTAATACTCTTAAAATGGTCCAAACGTGTATGTATTCCTCCACGATTTCGCCCAAACGCCTAATCCCAAATATTTGACTTAGGGACTCTCTAAATGATCAAGCATGCTTCTCAAGCTTCGCGTCGCGGGCTGGGAGGGATCTTAAACCGCATGAAATGTGCAAATTTTTTTTTTTTTATTTACCAAAAATGCATAATTTTGTAGTTTATACCAGGAAGTCAAGTTAATTAAACGCAAATGATTGATGAATAACGTGACTCCCTGGCATAAACTACAAAATTATGCATTTTTGGTAAATATTTGCATATTTCCTTCGGTTTACGATTCCCACCCAGCCCGCGACGCGATGCTTGACAAGCATGCTTGATTGTCTAGAGTCTAGAGAGCCCTTTAGACCCTTGCCTTGCCTAGATACACAGATGCCTTGTTGGGCCGAAATCACATTGTGAATCACATTTTGGCTCGAATATCTCATATACAAACTGCACAAATAATATTAAAGTTTCCCCATACATATGTATATGGGGGGGGGGGGGGGAATCAAATATTGAAATTTCGTGCTTTATAAAGCGCGCGACGCACGTTCAAAATTATAAACTTCATTGCGTTGTATCGGTCATTGGAAATTAGATTGTGTAACAGCGAATTTACGGCGACGCGCATTTGCAATTTGATTTTTTAATTGAATAAGATGACGTCCTTGCCAAATTGCCGGGAAAATCTTGAGGTGACACAATCGATTTTTTTATAATGTTGACTGTTAACTTCTGTGTGATGGAGCCCAATAATAACAACATGTCCAAAAATCCTACACTCTTGGGTTCTATTCCAGTGATAGAACAACGGCGGCCAATAATGATTATGAAGTTCAACCGCCCGCAGCAGCCGTATTCCTTTGTATATTTACTACAAATATCGAAGTTAATGGCCGTGGATCCGTTCGTTCGTCTCTGGCATATTTCGATCTGGGGGCGATAAATGGGAACATGTGCCCGCGGTTCGAACTGTTTACTCTGAGCGAGGAATTCGGAAACCAAAGGTGCGACGTGCGCTGTGTTATTACGAACCGTATTCAGCTTTCCGCATCTGCGCGGCATCTCTTGATCAGCATTGCGCGCCCACCGCGGACGATGAAGTTACTGAAATCTGTAAAGCAGTAGGCACACAAGACTCCTACGTTCATTTTAGCTGACTAGTTTCACTTTCCCGGCCCACTAACCGACGAGGAGGGAAAGTCGGATATATTAATTTTGAGGCCTTTGAGACGATTAAGACCATTTCCAGATTGAAGTATTTCTGTGTGTATGTATTCCGCCACGGTATTTCTTTGTTACGAATTACTTTCCCGGCCCACCGTCCGACGAGAAGCGAAAGTATACATTGTGAACGCACTTCTTTGTGTCTGTCTCTGTGTGTGAATTCCTCCACGATAGCGCCCAAACGCTTAATCCGATTAAGCTGAAGTATTCAGATATTTAAGCATCATTGTCATCGCAAGAGTTGAAAAGATTGTGGTTGAAATCGGTCCACCAGATTTGAGGACCACCACCAGGGCGCAATAGAGATACATCAATCTCGAAATATTAGACCTAGAAAATTGAAATTCGGTAAACAGATGCCTCTTTGGTCCGTTATCACATTGTGAAATTTTGGTTAGAATATCTCATATACAAGGGAAATAAGTAATATTTAAATTCCGCCATACAAATGTATGCGGGAATCAAATTCAAATGTGAGGCGTCGCGCGTTTGATGTCGCATGACTTACGTTCGAAATTTAAATCTTCATTGCGTTTGATATCGCATGACGTACGTTCGAAATTTAAATATTCATTGCGTTTGATATCGCATGACGTAAGTTCCAAATTTAAATCTTCATTGCACTGTGTCGTTCGTACGAAATTCGAATGTTTACCGGCGAATTTTAAGGCGGCGCGGGTTGCAATTCGATTTTTAAAATGGAAGAGTTGACGTCCATGGATAATTTCCGGGAAAGTCTTGGGGTGACGTCACACAACCGATTTCTTTCAGTTTAACGGATAACCATATAAAACCCTCGTTGTTGTGCCTGCCACCAGGCCTGGGGCATAAAATACTGGTTCTATTCGACAAAAACTTAGCTTACGTATGGGGATGTTCACTGCCGTTTTTTCCCGCGATATGTGACTTCCTATATACCGATGACTGCTCCTGAAAGGTGTGAAGTAAATGACGCACCGCCCGAGCGAGCATCGGTCACCTATATTTTTAGAATATATATGCCACATGGTTCAGAATATCTACATAAGTCATAACAAAAACAATAGCGACATCATATTATTATCACATTTTTTAGCTTTGGCGGAACTAGCACTATATCAACTTCAAAACCTTTAACAATATAATATATTGTTAAAGGTTATGACGTGAAAACGTCTTCAAAATTACTACAGTGCTAGTTCCGCCAAAGCTATAAATGTGTTAATAATATGATGTCGCTTTTGTTTTCGTTATGACTTATGTAGATATTCTGAACCATGTGGCATATAATATATTCTTAGTATATTATACTTGAATGAGTAGGATAGGACACTTCATCTTATAATATAAAATTCCGAATATCAAACATGCTTTGAACTTATTTTCAGTTTAATACATAAGGTTTGTAACGAAGCGCTCTTATCCCGATTGATCCAGGATCGCGTCGTTCTGGCATTAATAAAACGGTTTCCCGTTTCGAAACACATTTTCTCCGAATGTAAACAACACGTAAACAAAAGTGACGTTTGACAGGCATAATGAAGAGAAGATCAGTACCATCGACAATAGACTATCCGTAGTACATTGGAATTGAAGTCGGCCGTCAAATAATTCTTTGTTTCCAAAAATAAATAATAATTTAATATTACAGATTAACTGAGGTCGTTTCGTAATAAAATAATTTATTAAAGTAATGACTTTCATTATGGTCGACGCAGCCGACGGCATCTCCTGCGCACGCGCATCCGTAACGTCGGTCTTTGCCAGTAGTATAAATAATACCGTAAACATTTACAGTTTTTATTAAAAATATATAATCAACGGTAAATAAAAAAAGTAATTAAATCTAGGTGCATAGTCCCTGGAAAAATACTTGGATTTATAAGTCCACAGGGGAATTAAAATACGACAATAAAATACGACGCCGGATAGGTTTTCAAAATTTGGCGGGGAAATAAGCCGGATTTGAGAGGAAATCGTTCGCTTATCTACCCAGTGTTGAAAAATTGTTAATTCAAAAATCTACAGCCGTCTCGGGCACTAGAGATCCCGGAAAGGAGTCCCGTGTAATATTTAAGTGGGATTACGCATATTATTCCGGTGAGTTCTTGCTTGTGTTTTTGGTGCCGATCGGTGAATCCGTGTGGTGGGATAGCGGATGACTAGATTATCGGAACGGCAGGAGATTCGCCGAGGGGCGGGTCGTCCCAGTCCCGGCTTCCTGTTCCTATTCCCGCGGAAATCTGGTTGACTTTAATCCTGTGTTCTGCCACAGGGATCTCGGTTATAATTTTGAATTCGCCGCGGCCGACTTCCATCGCCGAGCCGTCGTGCCATCGTGTTGCCAGCAACTGCCCCGACAATCTCCTCTTCGCCGGCTTTCCATAGCCGAAATCATCGGGAGGGGAGCGATATCGGGACGCGCCTGAACCTAAGGAAGGCCCTTCTTCTTCTTCGTCGTCGCCGAAATCGCCGACTGCTCCCGTCATCGGACGAGCGCGACCTACCCACATCAGCGATACCGACGAATATCCCGAAGACCGTCGGATTCCTGGAGCGGAAACCTCGGGGGAATTGTCACTGGAGGACCTCTTCCTTAACCGTTCCCGTTTAAAATCGCTTACCGCCCTCCTTTACTGTAAACTTGCTAGCCGACCCTGGATAGGTCTCATGCTACTCACTTCATTTTAATATATTATATAATTCTCCAATTGCTAATTATAAATTTTATCTTATTCTTTTTTTATCTATCATCTCATCATCTCCGTCACCGGTTCTACTGTTAATCTTTTTTTTACAATGTAACTATTTCGAAATTCTAGGAAATAAATTATACTTTACTACTTTTCCGAGAGTTTTTCTAGCTATGGGAAAACTATATACGTTACATTTTGGCGCCCAACATGCATAAACATGTTACGCTACTTTAACAATATATTGTTAAAGGTTATGATGTGAAAACGTCATCAAAATTGCTATAGTGCTAGTTCCGCCAAAGCTATAAATGTGTTGATAATATGATGTCGCTTTTGTTTTCGTTATGACTTATGTAGATATTCTGAGCCATGTGGCATATATATTCTTACTATATTATACTTGAATGAGTAGGATAGGACACTTCATCATATAATATACAATTCCGAATATCAAACGAACTTTGAACTTATTTTTAGTCTAATACTATTAGGTTGACACAGGAGATGTTACGCTACTTTAACGTGTGTCAAATCAATGCTCGGCGAAAATGACTGTCGATGCACAGAGTGCTGCAAGTAAAGCGCCGCTTTGCTTGGCTTCCGTCGTAAAACGTTTTACTATGTCTGCATCCTGAATTGGCGTTCGACGAAAATCAAAAGCTATGACGAATCATGAAATGGCGCGGCGACGTTACAGATGGCAGTGAAAATGGACGCGTTTGACATTAAACGCGCAGAATATTCTACAAACGTCAATACCTAGTAGGCGTACTTAGCAGCAGAAATGGAAAACGGGAGCTTTTTGCTGTATTCGGTTTCGTAGGTGATGTACGGTTTGTTTGTTTGTTTGTTTATACTCTTTATTGTGAAATGTCACAATGGGCGGGTTTATTGTTTTATGACAATCTCTTACAACCAACCCTACTATGACGTGTTATATGTGTATGTGCGCGTAGCATGTGTGTAAGTGAGGTCTTGTTATTGCATTCGATCGACAGAATTGACAATGCAATTCCGTTAATTTGATCCCAACGGAAAATGGTGACCCAGCCGTGAATCGAACCCGGGACCTTACAATGTAAGATCAGGCGACCTAACCACTATGCCACCGGGCCTTGCGTCTGGGACCGGACTATATCCTTATTTCATACAAAGTTGTGATAATGAATTTTCTACTACGTTACAATATATCTATTCTAAGTCTATCACCACTGGTCTTTTCTTAGAAATTTGCAAGAGTTCTACCATTATGCCATTGTATAAATCAGGCGAAATATCTGAAATCACTATTTTTTTATTATATTTTTTATTTATTTATTTGGTAATTAACAATTATCGACAGTAAATAGACATATATAATTACAATGTCATAGACGAACATCCAGTAGCAAAAAACTGACAACGTGTTTTGCCAGAAACTGTTGCCAGTGATCTTATTTGAATTTCTCCTAAATAGGAAATAGCCTGTTCTAAGCGGATTTAAATTGTTGTAAATATATGTATGAACCATTATAAACAACGGAGTAATGAAGGATATAGAAAATTTGAGAGAATACACTAAGAGTTTATACCAAGAGTTATAATTCTTACAAACTGGACAATCAAAGTAAAATTGATATAACATGTTAACCATAACATAATCATAAAAAATATGCACAATTAGCTAGTATTTAGATAATCATAATTGCTTAAAAATAGAGTGAGATGGTCAAACCTAACTACAAAAATTCAAAAATTAGTAAAAATATGTAATTAAATGGGAATTAAGATAGAAGATGAGAATAAAATGAAAATGAAAATGGGATGAAAGATATAAAATTGTGGATCATAGCATAGACATAATAAAAAAAATATGTACAAATAAAAGGTATTGTTTAAAAGTAGAGTACCTAATATAATCAAACCTAATTATAGAAATTAAAACTAATTAATAATAATTAGTTAATTATCTATGGACAGTAAAGTTAGTTGTTCATAGGCATAGAATTAACTACGTTAAGCATGTGTCGACGTGAGAGAAAATGCTTTCGAAGAGAAGCTATCGACAGTTTAGCTGAAGCTGTGTGGACACAGTTCTGAGAGTAACTGTCGGAGAGTGCGCGCGTGGACACACTACATTTTGTTTGTCTCGACAGCCACTCTCAAAGTTCGAACCTGGTTCTTTTCTCTGAGAACTGGTTGAGAGTTTTTTTTTAATATTTACTATTTTGAACACATTTTTTTGTACCTACAGTGGCAAGTAGTGAAATTGAAGAAAAGATCAAAAAGTGGTCCAAAGCGGAAACTGAAGACTTAATACAGCTGTATGAAGAAAACCAAATTGTATGGAGTCATCAAATTAAAGAGTGAAGGAATCGTGAAGTTAAGGACAACATACTGCAGTAAATATCGAGAAAATTTGATTGTGCTGCTGCAGAAGTACAAAGAAAATTACATATTATTCGAAACAAGGTAATAATAACTATTCGGATGTTTACAAAAATACTTAACACATCCTAATTTGGAGGCACCAGAAGAATGTATTCCACATGGGGACTTACTGCGATAGTTAGTCATATATTATAAGCTGTAACCAGATATAAGTCATTAAGAGATTCGAATATTGGTTATTCGAGGTAACATCTGATGTCTAGAACCCATGTTATATTATATATCTATGAACCTTGTGGGACAGAAACTCAGAACCCATGTTATTTTTAATCTTCATAAGGTTGAAATATATTTTTAAATATTATGCTGATGAAATTAATATCTGTAGCCAACCTCTCGTTGTCTTTTTGTAGGAACAGGGGTCACGAACAGAGGTCACAACATATCTAATGATCTAGTAACCGTGATTTACGTAAGTATTATGTTCGATTTAGACCTAAATTTCAAGATGCATTTTGGAACTGTAGTCGAGAAAGCAAACAAGGCGTTGGGGTTGATCCTGAGAATCACGAATTTCCAAAATCCCCAATATATGATTCTGCGTTTTACTTCATTAGTGCTCTTTTATTTTGAGTTTAGGTTCCTGTATGGATTCCATATTTTAAAGCTTGTTTCTTGAATAATTAATTTATTCAAAGTAAGTTTTCGCAAATGCTGTAATTAAAATGCGGCCTTGAGAATGTGGCTACGAGAAAAGATTGGCTGCTTTTAAATTTGAAACATTGAAAAAACGCCGCCCGGTGGCAGACTTAGTTTGTTTGTTTGTTTGAAAAGCTTTATTGCACACACAAAAGAATACAAGTAGTAGTATTCCTATACAAAATTTTACAACACAAAGTTACCTCTTTTATTGAAAAAATATCTTTTAATATCACGATTAGAAAGCAATCTTTGAAACCCGGACTTATTTAAACCTCCTTTAGCGAGAAACAAACCCGGAGTTAATAACGTCATCCCTCGTATATGTCGTTTGTACAAAAAATATCATCATAAAAATCGTATCTATATATTTAGTGATAGTTTATGCTCTTTCGGAGCAATACTTTTTAATATACTGTTATTTTGATTTACTATATATTTTTCCTAAATTATACCTTTTTTCGTTGTAAGTTATCGGTAATATGTTTTGATCTTGTTAAATTAATTATGTAAGTACAAAAATATTAAATTAAAAGTATTTTTTTTTTAAAAACAAGCTTTACTTTCATCGAGGAGTTCCAGTGGCAAACTCCTGGCTCCATTTGCAGACCCTCGTCATCACGTGTAATGAAAAGTACTTATGAAAAGACAACATACTAGTAGGGAGTTCCAGTCCTAAAAATCCGGCTCCATCATCAAATCAGATTGATCGTACCATAATATTGCATTGACACCGAGCTTACATAAGTATGACAAATTTCAGCTCAATCAGATACCAGCAAGTGGTTGAAAAATGATTTGTAAATTTTCAAACGGCCAATTGACATACGAAGATTGCAAATTAAAATAGATCTTGTAAAAAAGGATAATAATGAAGTCATGTAACTCTAAAATCGCATAGCAATATGTATTTGTATTATCGAGTAACAAATAAAATAAATAAGAAAATACTTGGCGGGATTTCTATTACAAACGACAATAATATTGAAACTAGAGTAATGTATTTGTATACCCTACCGAAAAACGATTTTTACAGACTTTTTAAAAAGAAATTAAGGCTCATAACGGACTGGCGACATGGCTTTAAGGCCATGGCTACGGAGCCAAAATAAAGAGGGTGCCAGATTAGGTAACCAGAGTCACCGCTCAGTGTTAGCGGCATACAACTGGTTGCGGAGCCGGCTCCGCGTGTTTGCGCACACATAGGGAGCAACATACATTTGGGCTGCGCACAGCCAGTGGCTCCCATTTTGGATGCTTGTATCGTGTGTTCGTGCTGCCGGCTCCTATAGCCAACGGAGCCTAGCCGCCCAGTGCGTGCACCTCCATACTCTAGTAACGTTCTGGCTCCGCAGCCATGGCTCTGGAGCCATGGACGCCAGTGCGTTATGAGCCTAAGTTAAGACTCCAAATGCGTCTCTTGAATAAAATTCTAATGACGCTCGCAAAAATAGAGCAAACAATTAAAACAACGGGAAAGAAATGTTTGACAAACGAGACAGAATTTGAAAACGGTTTAATCCTCTTTTATTCTTCTTATTTTCGTTATCATTTTCATCATCCACATCTTATTCCTCATCACATAGCTAATTACATTTTTATTTTGCTGCCTCTTGTTTTTTCATGCCCTATTTACCATAAGATATGTTATATCCTTTTGTTTTCCTTTATTCTGACGTATATATAAATAAATAAATACAAACGGAGCTGCCATGGAATTCACCGACCGGAGTCGGGCCCATCATAATACTATTTTTTTACACTTCTGGGGGGTGAGCAGTGGATTCCGGACTTACGAACCGGCTGTGGTAGGTTTAGGACAGCTGTCTTGCCACATGTGAGCGTTCACCTTGCCACCCATTCACTCCCCCTTCGAAGCCATAGAATTTGAGATGCGCAAATCGCAGTTTTAGATAATTTTTCTAAGAAAGAGTTGATTATTTTTCTGGAAAGGCCAAGATCTTTAAAGAGGTGAAATAGAGATTTAGCTGGCAGGCCACGAGCGCCAACTTCCACCGCGTGAAGATAGGTAGCACCGCTTCCACCCTTACTAATAAAATTTATATGTAAATAAAGAATTACTATTTTCTACAAGATTAGTAATTCGAACATATTTAATTGATTGGAGAAAAGAAAGAGTTCGAATATCGAACCTGAAAATCGCGATTACTAAAGCCGATAAAATACAATGTATGTTTGATGTTCCGAAAATAAATAATTATTCGTCTCATATTCATAGCCAACATTTCGAAAAGCGACGTTTGTATGTCGAGTAAGCCGCTTCATCAAGATGAAATTTGGGAAATTATTTGATACCGCGTATCACCCAGATTTTTTAAATCGCCACACCGAACACAGGAACAAATAATATTATATTAGTGGGGCAGTAGCCGTTTCCCGGATTATAGATACTTTAAACGAAAAATGTTAAGAGTCATCGACTTCGTAACTCCGGAAAATGGACCGCGGAAATGGCCGGAAACTCCACGATGAGATGATACCCGTTACCCACACATCGCTATAAAAAAGTTATCCCAGAGCAACTCAAAGCTATTTAGGAGTCGGGTATATCTGAGAGTCGTAACTGGCATAACTTAAGGATTAACATGCTGACAAAAAAATAGGTCAGACCCAGAGCCGACTTCAGACTATCTGGCATAGCATGTTCGCATGATGTCTATGTTCGTATGATGAATGTTTGAATGAATCCCGCTGATGCTGGCGTGATATCTTCTTCTGTGATCTCCGGCATGACAACATTTCGCAGACATGTTCCAGAAAAAAGAAGTCTTTTAAATATGCAAGACAAGCAGGGAGATAATCACTACCAATTGGCCCGTATTCGTAAAAAAAATTATATATAATTTGTTAAAAATTATCAGGAGGGATACATGAAGAAGAGCCAAAACAAGGCAACGCATAACCAAAATAAAAAGTAAGTATTAGCATTGATTATACAGAGTGATAGATTGCTCAATGCCACTGTACCTTTTGGCAACCCTTAGTAGACAGGGGATTTAATAAATATCTCGAAACATATGGTCAGACAGAACGCATGGCGTCAGTCATACATGCCGTGCACCGGTCTAAGACGCATCGGTTGTTGCGCGCAATATAATAGTCGCAATGGTGCAATATAATGGTATGGAGATGCTAACGCCACGCGTTATCATTATGAAGCAGTTTGATTATATATTTCGAGCACTTTATGGCATCCACGGTCGACTTATGAATGTTCAGCATTTCCAAAACCCATTAATTACAATTACAACTTCCCTAGTGTGCAAACGTCAGGTATCCCGGAATCTGGCCTGCAGGCTTTATTTACCCCGGCATTCTATGGCCAAAATATACCAATTTTATGGTCTGATCTGAATTTATTAGCTATTCCAAAACTCTTGCACTTTTTTGTCGCTGTCTCCACAACAATCTTTATCTTCACGACATTCATTAACCCCACAAATGACTGGCGATTAGCTCGGGTTTGCCTACGGCAAAATGTATATAAATTTATATTTACATTTACATTTACATTTACATATAGCGGGGTTTACTATAGAGCTATAGCATTACTATAGAGCGGATTACTATAAAGCGGCGCACATTTACATTTATATTTACATTTATATAAATTTATATACATTTTGTATACATTTTATAATGGCATCCATTATTGGACGCCTCACATTTGAGGGGAACTTCATAATAAAAGTAGCTTGACAATCAAAACCTTTACTCAAACAATTAAAATCGTGTAGGTTTTTGCTGTTTCGGGAATATTACGGTAATCCCTTTCCCTCTCCAATTTAAGTTTGAAATAAAATTGATGAATAAATTATATTTTTTGCAATCCAGATTTTAATTGAAAGCTCATTTTACAACCTTTATCTAGGTGGAAGTAATGTCTCGAGCTTTAGATGGATTTTTCATAAATAATAATGTTGTAGCCAATAAAATAAATACCATCCAAAATAAGCCCTTGTCAACGCAATAAAAGGTTGATCAATAGCGATATGGTTAGATCAAAGGAGTTACAGCCTTCATGTGACACGCGAACGCGCGTTTCGTAGAATAAGTATGCGGAAAAATGAATTATTTCCTATAACTGTTTTATGGCTAGATAAAAAAATACAAAAGTAGCCCGGTAAAGAACTAAAGAACTTTTATCTATCTCACGTAGGACATTTATCGATCTCTCTTTCCTGCACAAGCTTTTAAATAAAGCTATAGATGCGAAAGGTATATTGGCAGAAATAGATTGTAATGTTCAGTATGTCAATAAATGAAGTAAAGTAAGAAATAAATGAAGGGGTACGGGGAAGAACGATCAAAGTCAATTTGACTTTTTAAGATGACTTACTGTTTATATGGGGTTAAGTTTAGGTGAAATGTATTTTTTTTAAACTCACCTATATTTAGTTTACAGACAAGTTTGTTTTATTCTCACTCGAACAACAAATGTTGAAAAGGTCCTATTTTATATTAGCAATTTTTTTTAATGGAATTACCAAAATAAAAAATATCGACTTTGATCGTTCTTCCCCGTAACCCTTCAAATGTTAATGTTCAGTGTGTTAAATAAATGTTAATGTACCTACATGATTTGTAATTTTTCTCGTATATTCTATTCTCTCGTATATTCGTACATTCTCAAATGTTGATATATCGGCTACATAACTTGAGTGTTGACAAAATTAAATGATAATATAAGTAAAAACGGGTGCTCAGGGACAGAGCAGGTGAACAATGTATACGGGCCTAATGGCCTCTCACTCTGTCCCACCTTTATCCGAGAAGCAACCGAAACTGCGACTGAACTGTCTTTTTATCATTTGTGGCCATCTTTGCCAAAATCAGCATCTTTTAACCGAGCAACTACCTAAAGTCACACCGGCATAAATTTGCTATGTCTGTCCCTGGGCATTAAGTTCTTTATCATTCTTTGGGCAAAATTAGCAAAAAATGTCATTTTGCAATTTATATATTTTTTACTTTTTGCAATTTTTATAACTTAAACTAACTATTGTGTTAGTTTAGTATTAGTTTATTTTAAAATATATCTTTATTATGTGTATTGTACGATGTCAAGTAAAAAATCGTTTCTCCAATGGTCGAATGTAAGATATCGCTATAAAGATAAGTCCACCATTCGTGCATTTTAAATTTTAAAACCAATTTATGTCTCGTATGTAATGTACTTTTTAGCACAATAAAGTTATTATCATCATTGTCATCATTATTATTATCACAAACAATATCGATAAAAATGAGCCAAAATGGCTTTATGACTTCTAGATGACATTTAAAAAAAATAATATCTTTGTGTCCATTTCAAAGCTAATAAGTTGAAAAACCCCTTTAAAACAGTAAAAAATAATATTTTATTAGTTTTTCAGCAAAAATATGGAAAAAAAATGTGAAAAAATAAAATAGGGAAAAATGAAAAGAATGAAATTTTAATGAACTCTAATAAAAATAATTGTATACTCTGAAAGGGTTTCAATTCATTTGAAACGTTGATCGATTAATTAGAATTAAAACTTAAATGATAGATGAAGTGGCAATAATAATATGTAGGTATATAGT
This sequence comes from Micropterix aruncella, assembly GCA_944548615.1. Classification (NCBI taxonomy): domain Eukaryota; kingdom Metazoa; phylum Arthropoda; class Insecta; order Lepidoptera; family Micropterigidae; genus Micropterix; species Micropterix aruncella. Next base: position 21,962,821 of record OX155953.1, on the reverse strand, counting down.
ATGTATATTATAATAGGATGTATAATATTATCGTACATTTTAGTTTGTGTTTAAAATTACGTGCGAACATAAAAACTGAAATGTAAAAAAAGAATCTACATTAGTTCAAGCATTATCCTAGTTGGATAGTTTTAGCGTATATATATATATATATATATATATATATATATATATATATATATATATATATATATATATATATATATATATATATATATATATATATATATATATATATATATATAATGTGATAATGCAAAAGAAAGGGACGTCAAATCTTGGGAATTAGCTTATATTTATATTTTAGGCGCTTGCAAAGGTTCCGGTCTCAATAGGCAAAATTAATAAGGTTTATCATATTATCATAATCATCAAATGCTTTTTATTTTAATTTATAATCATTCATTTAAAATAACGTTTTGCACGGTTGGTTATGGTACCTTAACTAAATCGTTTAAAATATTATTAATCCATTTCTTTTTGTTCGATTCCTTGAATTTAAATTTTCAACGAATTGTTCGATTTCAGAAATGTCACATATCTTGACGACGGCTGAGCCGAAATATTGATATACATTTTATAACAATCATTAATATTTAAGAAACACTAATCGCCTATTATTTTCCAGCATTCATTCTCGTCTCGCATTGTTGTGTTACCGCTGCCATTTTGAAATACCACAGCAGGAAACACCTAGCAAGCGCTGAAGGAAGAGAAGAATAAGGCGTGGAGTCACTCCTGGTCACCACAGACCAGATAAGTGCCCTTTCATTATTTTATCATTTCATTTATTTAGTAATAAACATAATTTCAATTTGAAAAAATAATATATATATATATATATATATATATATATATATATATATATATATATATATATATATATATATATATATATATATATATATATATATATATATATATATATATATATATATATATATATATATATATATATATATATATATATATATATATATATATATATATATATATATATATATATATATATATATATATATATATATATATATATATATATATATATATATATATATATATATATATATATATATATATATATATATTATTTTCAATAATATATAAAATTAGATTCATGAAAAGTTACTTATCTGGGGTCCTGGTGGACCAGAAACATTTTACCGATAGTTAATGTCCTCTTTAAATACTTAGGGCAGCAGCACCTGTTTCCGCAATTGATAACTTATGATGTTCTTAGTTATTGCTCACTGCAGCCGAATTATTGTATGCCCTTGGATGTAATAAGTATAGGAGGATGGTTTCTGTAACAGAAATGGATGTTAGTACTTATTTTAGAAGAAATTATATGACTGAGAATATTTCGACACTAGTCGTATTCATCTCTATGACATTTCTCTTTATTATTACATCACATTACATCCAAGGGCATACAATAATTCGGCTGCAGTGAGCAATAACTAAGAACATCATAAGTTATCAATTGCGGAAACAGGTGCTGCTGCCCTAAGTATTTAAAGAGGACATTAACTATCGGTAAAATGTTTCTGGTCCACCAGGACCCCAGATAAGTAACTTTTCATGAATCTAATTTTATATATATTATTGAATATATATATATATATATATATATATATATATATATATATATATATATATATATATATATATATATATATATATATATATATATATATATATATATATATATATATATACGTTTTTGCTACTTTCCTTCAGAATAAAGTATTATTATTACGTATTATCATTATTATTACTAGAATTATTATTTTAGAAAAAATATCTAAAGCCGCGATTTCCGAATCTCAAATTCTATGGCTTTGAAGATGGAGTGAATGGGTGGTAAGGTGTATGCTCACATGTAGCAAGATAGCTGTCCTAAACCTACCACAGCCGGTCGTTAGTCCGGAATCTACTGCTCACCCCACAGTAGTCTAATTAATAGTATATGATGGGCCCGACTTTAGTCGGTGAATTCCATGGCAGCTCCGTTTGTATTTTATTTATTGTCTCTGAGATTGAATAGGTTATGTTAGTAAAGAAATATTTTAAATGTATGATAATATTACGATTCATGTCAGATATTATTGTGACTCGTAATACTATCATCCATTTAAAATATTTTTCTAACAAATATAACCTATTCATATCAAATATTAATGTGATATGCCTTAGCGCAAAACCTTTTTATTAGGATCAAAAATACTGCTACTACCCCGTCATCAGACTGGCTAGTCCTCCACCCCTAAATGCATTGAGAATCGAATATTTATCGTCACAATGGGCTTTGAATTTGCAACAATGGAACTTTGCTACTGGCACATTATCACCTACTACTGTATGCACAATTGCATTTTCAATTATCGCAACATGTGCAAACTTATAAAATAAATAAATATATATATATATATATATATATATATATATATATATATATATATATATATATATATATATATATATATATATATATATATATATATATATATATATATATATATATATATATATATATATATATATATATATATATATATATATATATATATATATATATATATATATATATATATATATATATATATATATATATATATATATATATATATATATATATATATATATATATATATATATATATATATATATATATATATATATGTGTATATATATATATATATATATATATATATATATATATATATATATATATATATATATATATATATATATATATATATATATATATATATATATATATATATATATATATATATATATATATATATATAATAAATATCAACAGGCAATTTTCAGAATTTAAATGTAAACATTTTGATAATGGTTGTTATGCAAAAACAACGTATAGAATATAATCTTACTTACATATTTTAAAAATTGTTTAACAAAACTTTTCACGTCGATTTTAAAAAAAACTTTTACAATTGGGAAAATATTTGAATTTTACGTTCGTTCGCGGGAAGTTGCGGGTAAACGCACATAACGTACACTCCGACCGGCCGGCGCGGGAATACTGACTGCTCCCCCTGCTCTCAAACAAACAAAACATGAATGAAAGCTCCATCCCTACGTCAGCCACACTCAATCTGCGGACCGCGGACCGCGGACCGCACGCGGCCGATTTGAAACACTTGATACATGTGATTAAAACAACAGGCAATCAAAAAGTTGAAAATGTTGAAATTATGTAGCTGTCATAATCTATCTACTTTTCGTAAATTGAAGCACAAATGTGAGATATATAAAAAAAATGTTTTGATCATCGTGTAAAATCCTTGGTGCTTCATATGATACCTTATCGAAATGAAAAAATTAAGGCATTAAAAATCCAAGACTGGCCAAAAATATCATCATGATCATTAAGTATCAAATTAAAATGTTTTAATATTTTCTACAGGAGATCACACTTCACACTCAAATCTAATAGTTAAAATAAGTAAATAAATAACAATCTATCATCAAATAAATAATAAAAAAATATCGCTCTTGTAGTTTTTGGGATCAGAGCAGGAATTCAATATACCTAGATTTTAAAATTAAAATTAATCTATTATTAAGTTAACATAAATATTAAATAAAATTAAGTTATTGTTACCATTTTACGTTTAAATATTCTATTGACAAATCAAATACCTTGTACCTACTCGTATTTAGGTCAAAAAAATATTGGATTTTAGTCACATTTAATTACATTTTTGTCCGAAATTTCCCCATTATCTATTTATGTGATGAGTCGAATTCGATTCATATTAAAATATATCTTTAAAGCATAAATATTTTAAGCTTTTTAATTGTAAGTTTGCACATGTTGCGATAATTGAAAATGCAATTGTGCATACAGTAGTAGGTGATCATGTGCCAGTAGCAAAGTTCCATTGTTGCAAATTCTAAGCTCATCTCATAAAATACATACCGCCTATAGCAGAAACCGATAAAAAGAATCCTAACCTAGACTTGCAATTTTAAATATTATCCCGTTGCCGGTCTGGAGGCAAAAAGTGACATAATCGGTCTGGCCTGGTATGCTCAATTATCATGATGTTTTTAATTTATTTTAAAACTATGTAATTATCAATTATAATTTAGGTTCATTTGATAATGGGTTAAGAAACAAAATTCCCAAAAATACAACGGGTAGCTTTTTTATTTAGCTTTCTATAAAATTCAACATTACAAAATTTAAATGCATCTTTGTTAAATCAATAGGCACGACAATAATTTAAAAAATACGTTTTCCGGATCATTAATGACAAATACACTTGGAAAACATAAATAATAACAAATGTTCAACATTAACGGTTTTTTTTTAACATTCCTGTCACTCATGTTTAGACATTTTTTTTATTATTACAAGTAAATATATGAAAAAGAATAAAAACACGACACTACAGAAAGTAAACTATTGCATTTATAATTATTTTTATTATGGTTTTTTAAATAAAATATTTGTGGTTTATATATTTATCCATATAGTTAGATGTATATTTTCGGAATGTACTCAATCAGACCTTACATTTGACAATAAACACTATATATTTATGTTAATTTATTGATATTTGGACATTTCGACAACTACTCACTTGATATTTGGAAAGTTAAGGTATACTATGACACTCGGGATGACATAACGATTCTAACTAAATCAGTTCAAGCATTTAGAAGTTATGGTGGAAAAAAAAAACTGAAAATATGCATAGATAAGGTACGAAAACATTACACTTCTTTTTTGTTAGGCAGTCCAGTAATAAATATATCATCAACCTCTTCTGTTTATTTACACATGGGCCATTGTACCTTTTTGCAATACGAACTTATCAGCCCTATCTCTTATTTCCAGATACTAAGAAATGGAAGTGTCAAAGCAGCAGGAATTTCGAAATATAACACTTTCAAAATTTCAAGTTAATTCAAGTAATTTCATGTATTTTACATGCTGTCATGTTAAGAGCGAGATTACAAGGTAACGAATTTGAACAGGATGGGCTGAGAAATTTTCCGAAAATGTATGTACAACTTACAACACGTAGTCGCATACGATGTGCTATAAACGCGAAAAAGATAGAAATTTGAAAAAAGTTTATAATCACTTGCAGAAAATGATTAAGTTGTAAGATTTTTGATTAAAAATACAGCACATTAAGGGTATCTGTATCTATAATCCTTTATAATAAATCGTCTTTTAAAATAGGTATTTCCCATGTCGATTTTTAAAACTTATGGGACCAACAAGGTCCTATATTTTTTTATTACATTTATTTAATACAGGTATCCTAAAAGTTATAATATTAATACGAAACTGATTAATAAAAAAATCTTCTACTTTTTCACAGCAACAGAGGACGACTACTTACTTAATAAATGATATAGGTATCAGCGAAAAGAAAGTGGATAGCGTCACAATAAGCGACGATTAAACAATGTCCAATATATTTTTGCTCAAACGGCATATGATATTATACATTATATCCTAGCATACCCAGGTATATAATTATACATATATATCCCAGTATCCCAGTATTCCAGTATATGTACAACATATACCAGTATACGCGGGGATCCAAAGACCTGCAGTTTCAAAATAATATTTTAGGTGCATTCTGTGTAAACCCATCCCAACAAGCACAATAGCCAAATAAGAAGTGCCGAATATTAAAAGTCATGTAAAGGCGTTCATATTAACTCTCAACCAAGTAAAGGTGTCATTTAAAGCAATTTGGCTTATATTACCTTTTAGTCCTATAATTTTGTGGTATAAAGGTTTACTCAGCTTTTCTTATATAACGAGCGAGTAATGACTTCTCGACATTTCTCTATAAGCGCTTATTCAGCTATGTTATACAGCGTTTTAGGTGTATTTAATAAACCTTTTAGTCAAATAAGGGTGGTATAATCGCTATAAAGCATACTATTTATAACCATTTTATAACTGACAGCTGTATAGTAGTCGAATAAATTAACTTTATAAAACAAACAAAATAAAAGCTACTACATTACCCTTACTCCACCAAAGGCTGTATATTGGTTACAAGGCCCACCCTTATTCAGCTTACAGTTATATAAAAGTGCAGTAATTGCTTTACAAAGAGTTAAAGCTGTCACTAGGCCCTCACTTATGCAGCGTATAGATTTATAAAGGTTATATTAAAGTTGCAGATGCTATATAAGCAAATCGGCCATTTTTCTTGAATATTTATAGCTCATTTTTTTTTAATCATATTTTGAAAGGCATTTTCAGTCACAAAATACACGTACCTACTATAGGTAAATCCCACTACCCGCTCAGCACGTAACATCCCATTGGGGACATTTATGTCGGCCGCCTAAACTCCGTAACATCCGCTACCGGACCAAGCGCTCGCCGCTGCGAAAAATGCAATTTACGATTCGAAATGTCGTACTATATGCTTTCTGAGGGCGCAACGATATGGCCAAAATATCTTTAATTCAAGATTTCTGTGTGGCAATATCGAACAACGATTTAAAAAGTGAGCATAGACGTCAAACGTCTAGTCTCCCGTCGGCAAACGCACGGCCGCGTACGGCTCCGCGAAATTGGTGATAAAAAGTGTGTGTGTGCAGTTTTTGAGTGTTATTTACTGGAGAACAGTGAGTAATATGCATTTTAAGTAGTTTCGGAATGCGGATTAGTCATTTGAGATAGTCCATTTGCTGTTTTTCACGAATTTTTAAAGAAAACACTTCGGCCACAACAAACGGCTCGCGAAAAAATGGTTGTTATTATTTTGTAATGTTTATGAAATATCCCGATATATTGCGAAATATGACGTAATGTCGCTTTAATTTACTAACAAAATAAGTATTGCTTCATTTACATCCTAAGTTATCACATAATTAGGCGTATTTTGAACATTATATCTTGTTTTGTAATATGAATCGCGCAAAGAAACTTGTTTTGATAATTACTATGAGAGAATAAAGTGCGATTTTCCATAGTTTTTCGATGAAATGTGACTCTTTGGAGTATAGTAATTAGTTATTAGACATATAGTAAGTCTATGATAAGACAATATAGTTGAAAAAATCTAACGAATTTTATATTATGAGCATTCAAAGTATATTATTAAGTTCGTACGCGGAAACTCTCAAAACTTTAGATTTTTCTATAATATCAGACAAAGCTCAAAGTTCTGGTGTGATTACTAAGAAGTGTGATGTAGTAATAAAGTTATTTTGAAAAAATTTCATATAAAAAAATACCATAAGTAGTCACAAATTAAAAAAAATTATTTTTTACGAGAATACATAAAAATTTTCTTGGCTGAATAAATAAATATTTTTGTATGCAAATAAGTAAAAAAAAAATATCGTTTTGGTAAAGCATTTAATAAAGAACATAACTGTATTTACAATTTTTGCATATTTTACGTATTTTGTGACAAAAAAATCGAAATGATTTTATAGGCGAGTTTTTTCAGTTTGCCAATTTTGTAATATTTATTCATTATTATCTTAATTGTTTTACGAGATAAGGTTATAATGTTTTATATGTTAAATTTCAATGCGATCATTTTTCTCTTTATCTTTTTTTAATCCGTTTAGTGGTTTATAAGTTATGATCGTTTTTCTCAAGGCCGTTGACTCGCGTCGATTTTTTGCCCGAATATGTCGCGCGCAAAAGTGATAGATGAGTTTTTACTTCGCGAGAGAAGGGGTTAACGTGTGTGACCAATACACAGCAGTGTTTTTTGTACTGCAAAAAATAAAATTAATTTACAAAAAAACTTTAAACCGTAATTATGAATTAAAATTGAGTTAAGAGGGTCCTGAGCCTATGCCGTTACACAAATGTAGGTAATTTACGTTTGCCGGCAGTGGCCACGCACGTATGCATGAATAAATCGCATACATTGATAACGCTGAACAGACGGTCGCCCGCCAAAGCGAAGTAACCCGCATTTTATCATTTTATTGCTCATAGCAAATTGCAAATAACAAAAACTGCAAATTGTGATAAAAGCAAATCCTTTTGCACGCGTATTTATTAGACCAAAATAGTCGATTTGACCCGCCGTTCCGACATATTTGGCCCAGCGGACTCAAAATAGCGGCCGTTTTTGAAGATGGTCGCTAATAAACCAAAATAATTTTTCTCATGCTGATTTTAATGACCCATGGGCCTTTTCGGCTATTTTGGGGTCGTATATTTCAAATATGGCAATAAAAAAAACTTTAGTTAATTTTGAACAGGATTGTAAACATTTTTAACGAGTATTTACTTTCACGTTACCGTCATGTTATACGCGTCTTTTTCGGGTATTTGCACACTGGAAAAGACGAATCTAAAGTCAAAACTGTCAAAAAAGTCAAACGAAAGAATAATTTTGTGTATGCTGTAAGTAATTTCTGAAATTTGCTACCCATAAAACATGGAAAATTTGAACTATATATAGAATATGTGAATGGGTCTTTGACTTCGAATTTGTAGTCGCTGGCTCAAATATGACGACTACATGTGTTTTGAACAACCTTTGAACGTATTTTGAACCGATTTGAACATATTTGTACATTTGGCCAGAAAACTTAAACTTTTGTACTTGGTATCATCATCAGAACTGGTCAAAATAAATGTACCGTGGTCGTTTTATACTACACTATACTACACTATATATAAATGATTGTACACATTCTACATTGTTTGTAAGGAATTATTTATTTATATTTATTTATGTTTATATTTTCAGCATCATATTTGAAATGTACGACGCCAACATAACCGAAAACGACCCTTGGGTCTTTAAAATCAGCACGAGAATAATCTTTTGGTTGGAATAATCAGCACGAGAACACTTTTGGTTTATTAGCGGCCATCTTGGAAAATTGCCGCCATTTCGAGTCCGCTGGGCCAAATATGTCGGAGCGGCAGGTCAAATCGACTATTTTGGTCTAATGAACACACGTGTGCAAGAGGATTTGCTTTTATCACAATTTACAGTATTCTTTCAAAATATGAGACGAACCGCTTCCACTATCAGGATAGCAGATACTTTATGATTCTGAGTAAAGAAATAAAAATGGATAATGCTTAAAACAATTATAACATTGTTATTCTCCTCAGTACGAGGATAAAATGTATGTCGAGAAGGATAAAAAACAGTAATTATTATAGGTATAAATAGCTATACCAAAATTTTTAATTATTTCAAAAAGCAGTTACCTTTATAAATAAACTACTTCCGACGGAAAGAAGGTACAGATAGATTTCGCGGCTTAATGTGATTATATATTTTTGAACAACTTCAAATATGTACTTAAAATTAATAAAGAAATAAATTAATGAATGCCACTTTTAAACAGTCTCGAAGAGGAGTTTTGTGGATTGCACTCTGTGCCAACAATTGGAAAGATCACTTTCTTCTTCGGACCGCAGACTGGTGACATTTGGCATCGGCCGTCGCGTTCCCCCCACGCCACAATACGAGTGGCGATACCGAACCGGCGACATTAACTGGGACCGGTTTGGTGAAGTCCTCTGCGAGAATCTTGAGGCATTTCCATCGCCTTCTAGTAGTACCGCAGAGGACTTGTGTGTCGTGTGATGCCGTAGTAGGGCGGAAGAAACCCCGCGGTGGTTTCGCGGCCCCGTGGTGGTCTTCCGAACTCTGCGATAATTTTAAATTTAATATTTTAAATAATGTAACGTAGCGATTGAAAATTAATGTGATTGAAAAATTGTTATTTTTGTGATGTGACGCAATGATGACATGTAAATTTTCTACTGATCGATCAAGGTGAACAATGTATGAGGTGAAGTTAAAATAAAAGAAAAATAAAAAATCTCAAGTTTCAATTTTTTTAAAACTCTCTATACTATTGAATATCTATGATATTGAACATTTTCGAAACCTATTTGATTTTAAAATGTTTTTCAAAGGATTTTATTTTTCTATGGTTTTAAAATATTTCTAAGTATTCTGTAGTTTTGAATATTTTCAAAGACTATTTGATTTTAAAATGATTTTTAAATTATTTTATTTTTCTATGGTTTCAAAATATTTCAAAGTAATCTATAGTTTTGAATATTTTCAAAGACTATTTGATTTTAAAATTCCCTTGCTTTTTCTGGTTTAAATGACGTGTCGCAACCTTAAATCAGTGCATATCCTATCAATGCTCTTTGTAAGCTAAATATCTTACAGCCAACCACTTATTTTCAACTTACGAAAATGTTACATCTGCATGCCGAAATGTCCTTCGTTGCTCACTCCTGATGGCGAAACTGCTTTTCAAAATCAATATTCTACCTGTAGGTACATGTTTTTATGCGTCTTTCAGTATTTTTTTATTGAATTTCAGGTTTTTCACGCAAATTAACTAAACTATTCGAGATTACAACTTTCGAATAGTGGTCCCTTCAGAAAATATTTTCAATTGTTTTACGCTTATTGGAGTCGATCTATTTTTTATGTAATGAGCGCCGATCGAGTCTTGGCGTTTAAAACTATCTCATTTTCTTATATCTCGGACTGGAAACAACATCGCTTTCTCATGTTTATAGACTGAAATTTCACGCTGATTCTATGGCGTTTCTCAAAAAAGGAAATATGTTTTCTTGCGCTTCCCCATTAACTAAAATACATGTAGAGTATTATAATAAGTTATAACAAAGATGCTATAAACATCCATTAAAAAAAACAAATATAAAAAATAAAATACTTACTGCTGTTTGCTTTTTCGTGACGATGCGTGACGACGCGGTACTGCGGTGTAGAAGAATAAAATATTACGTGAGCGGGAACTGATAAGAGCTAACCGAAAAAGACGTGCTCTCACTTCCAATAGCAGCAGGGAAGTGAATCTATTTCATAGCGCGCCTGTGTATTTATTAACGCGGCTAGCCCATACAAAAAATGTGTGGAGTATCTGATACCTGATTTTCTGGGATTTATTGTATAAAATCCTATTACAATAATTGAAATTTAAATATTTTATAGTGAAGATATGTCATTTAACTTTCTTTTATAATAATTTGTAATTCAAATTAGTTATTATTTTCCCAGTGAGGACTAAGACCCCGCGCCCATTTTTGTATATTTTCTCGGGTGTTTTTATAAAAAACTACGCAAACTATTGCCAAATTTATTATCTCACCTTATAAATGACTTATTGATAAAAACGAGTGTTTTTTGTCACCGCTTTTATTAGCGTAGTTTTAGCGGAATAACTAAAACGCTAGACCCTATTTTGACAAATTTCGTGCAGCACCCTCTTAAAATATTAATGTGTTGAAGGCGCGGTAAAATTTTGTTAGACATGTTACTTAATTAGTGCATTAAATTACATACATGTATTACATACAAATTACATGGTGTATGGTGTATGGAATTTGGTGTATTAAACTATCATACAATCATTTTAAAGTAAATAAAATACAATATATTAGTCGCTATTAGGAATTCTATGTTTGCGGCGGCAAATGATCATGCAGCTTCCTTTTATTACCATTCTATATCATTTTAAGGCATTACCTGACGAGAAGTTTTAATAAAGTATACATTGGAGACACTTTTATAATCGCTGATTATATAAGGGTGCCACAACATGCGCTGTAAGTGCTTTATAAGCGCTTATTCAGCTTTCTTATACCACCGAAGGCAGCCGTTATGACCGCTATTCAGCCACTATTCCGCTGAAAGCTGTAAAAAATAGACGTTATATAAACTTTCATATGACTGCTATATTCCCAGTTATTGTGACTAAAAGTTGTAGCGATAACGTTGCGTGACCTATATAGCCAATTTGTGTTACTTGGGTTAGCTAATTTTTTGCTAATAATGGTGCTACCAAATTTTTTTTCTACCTGTATCGCCTACGAATGTTTATGTCATGTAAAACCAACACGCCGAGGGTTCAGTTTATCTACAAATTTATGGGGTTAATCATAACCACGCATTCGTAATGTAACCATCACCACCATCATCATGCTATATGATGACAACATTGTTTGCAGGACTGTCGGTTGTATCGAGACCTGAATTTGTTAATTTGTAATTATTTCATTTAAATATTGTATGACCGCTAAACCAAAAGGAATCTTTCTTACCTTTTTAATTGTTTTTATTTTTGTAATAATAAAATCTAAATATTGATATCGATAATTTGAATCGATAGCAATATATCGATTAAATTACATCTTATCTTTCTTTTTGAACATTGGCAACCTTTTCTAAAAGGCTTCAATGCAAAGCCTACCGAATGAAATTAAATTGATTTAAAAACTAGTTTACTCTATTACCTCCTGGTTGCGATATGTAACAAAAGGACTCATTGAGACGTAAAATGAGCCCAAACATGATGGGCGTATTGTTAGCCATTGAAGAGTCCTTATGACCACCTCCATTTTCAATCGCCATATAAGCTCGATGATGATTTTCACTAAAACTAAAACGGAACCACGTATTCTAGCCATGTAACTTGTATATAGATATATGTGTGATTTATGAATATCTATATGTTCACTGGAGCGCTGCTTTGCAAATATACTTGTATAACTTGTGGGTGTATAGGTAACTTGTATATAAATCTCACAAAATCCAAAGTGAGAAGCGTGCCGAGGGCTGAATGGTATGGGAGTGGTTAAAAATATCATGTCGCAAGCATCACTTCAGGGCAGCGGGAGCAATCTTGAAGTAGTTTTGCCCCTCACACAGACCACTGGGAGTGGGGAACGGGAGGGGGGGGGGGGTTTCGGCCGAGGGGGGGGGGGGGGTCGCCCGTTTAATTCTCCGTTGCCAGTGGGTATGTACAAAATAGGAAAATATAAAAAAAAAAAAACAACAACACAAAGAAAAGAACTAAAACAAGAATTAAAGCGCGAAAATATATATACACATATATATACACAATCGCAAACCTCATGAAATTGGCAAAATAAAAATAGTTTAAAGTTGTACATGAGGCATTATATAACCAAAAAGATGCCAAAGCAGCGGACAAATCGAATAGAAGTTTTGCAACGGTACGGGCCTCAAGCAAGACCATCACAATTGCTCGAAGAACGAATGGACCATCTTCAATGTTTACGTGAGTGTGCCACCCAAACAACAGCTTCAGAAACGAAAGATCATACCGCGGAAGTGGCAGAAAAGGTTCAGAAGACCTGCTTTACGCGTGGAACTGGTGCGGCGTCCGGACGCTACAGCACCATACAGAACCCCTGGCAACCATTATGGATGGAAAATATTAAAGTAATTTTCATGAAATTATTTGACTAGTATTACATAGGTAATTTTATTTAAATGGTCAGGTATTATCATTCAAAAGTTATCAGTTTTAATAAAACAAGATAATGGCTAGGTATTTAAACAACAAAAAAAAAATTTTAGTAAGTACCTAGTAATTATAAATACCTATTATATATCTTTTATATATATTTTTGATCATAGAAATCTATTTAGATTACTTTTTAAATATTTCACGTAAATTTTCTTTGTCGGGAAATTATTTTTTCAACACAGCAACGTCGACGTCGACAGCTCCGTCCGAAATCGATATTTTCATCTTTTCTGTTGGCCGACCTGTCGTGAAATGAACGTAGCGAGCGAGTGACTAGGCCGTGCTTTGCGTTCCCCGATTTTAAGTTGTGTTTGGTTTAGATTTTGTTTTGTGTTGTTCTTTTTTGTGAATTTGTTGGATTCTATCGACGATTTCATTCATAAAGTATAATATCGGCAGTCGACGGCCTCTAAAATCCCATTTCGTGGGTGTGGCTCGAGGGAGGGGGATACTGCGACAGCATCAGTCTATTGATTTTCCTAACAGTACACGCTTTCGCCGCGAATCGGCGATAAATTTCCTCAGAAACTTATCCATTCAGTATTAATAACGATTAAGTCTAGCGTAAGTCCGCAGTCGTCTTCGATCGCCTTTCGTCGATAGATTTTTGTAAACTTTTTACTCCGAAAATGATGGCCAAGCCGCCCGACGCGCTGAACGCGAATCAAAATGGTGGCACCGTCCAACCTATCAAATCGGAATCGAAAACGAACCTAATAGTGAACTACTTACCTCAGACGATGACCCAGGAGGAGATCCGCTCGCTGTTCTCGAGCGTCGGAGAGGTGGAGAGCTGCAAGCTCATAAGGGACAAGGTGACCGTCTTCCCGGACCAGATCCTCAACGGGCAGAGCCTCGGGTACGCGTTCGTCAACTACCACAAGGCCGAGGACGCGGAGAAAGCGGTGAACACGCTCAACGGCCTGCGGCTGCAGAACAAGATCATCAAGGTGTCGTACGCGCGGCCCAGCTCGGACGCGATCAAGGGGGCCAACCTGTACGTGTCGGGGCTGCCCAAGCACATGACGCAGCAGGAGCTGGAGAGCCTGTTCGGGCCGTACGGCCGCATCATCAGCTCGCGCATCCTGCACGACAACTCGGCCATCGGCGCCGCCATGCAGGGCGCGGGCGAGGAGCCCACGCCGGGGTCGTCGCGCGGCGTGGCCTTCATCCGCTTCGACCAGCGCGTGGAGGCGGAGCGCGCCATCCAGGAGCTGAACGGCGCCGTGCCGCCCGGCTCGGCGGGGCCCATCACCGTGAAGTGCGCCAACAACCCCAGCAACCAGAAGGCGCTGCCGCCGCTGTCGGCCTACCTGGCGCCGGCGGCCGCGCGCCGCTTCTCGGGGCCGGCCGGCAAGGCGCTGCTGGCCATCAACAAGGGCCTGCAGCGCTTCTCGCCGCTGGCCGAGCCGCTGCTGCCGGGCAACGCGCTGGGCGGCTCGGGCTGGTGCATCTTCGTGTACAACGTGGGCGCCGAGACGGAGGAGAGTGTGCTGTGGCAGCTGTTCGGGCCGTTCGGCGCGGTGCAGAGCGTGAAGGTGATCCGCGACCCGACCACCAACAAGTGCAAGGGCTACGGCTTCGTGACCATGACCAACTACGAGGAGGCCGTGGTGGCCATCCAGTCGCTCAACGGCTACTCGCTCGCCGGCCAGGTGCTGCAGGTCAGCTTTAAAACGAACAAGAGTAAATCCTAAATTCCATTAACCGTAATCCGTTAGGTAATCGAAAATTTTGTAATTTAATAAAGGTACTTCGGGAGGTTTTCGCGCGCGAGACGGTCCCGACGGTCGTCTCCGTCGCCACGCCGCATAAATTCTCCTCGTTCGATATTAGCGTATTTTACTCTCGACGAGCTCCGATCTCGCGACGGGGCGACGTAGAATTTTCAGTCTCCGGGCCTAATGTTCGTCCCGTCGCGAGCCGCGCTCGCTCGATTATCTTCCCTACTCGTAAGATTTTAAATGTGTTTTTAACTTATTCGACCCGATATTAAATTCATTCCGCCGCGATTGTAATCGCGCTCGAGCGCCGCGATCGTTACCGAAAGAAAGAATTTTATTCGTTTCGCATCCGAAACCCGAAATCTCAATATTTTTACGCACATTGTGATAATAGGTATTTATTAATAACGGAATTATCGAGAGTGGAGTGAAATAAATTGTCTCTCTAATTCGAACCTAGCAGATATTACGAATGTTTAACGTATTGAAATTATTATTGTAATGTCCGATGTCCTATTTCTACCGCATACTTCATTAGTTGTGACTGTACTTTCGTTTGGTGTCTTTTTGTGAGTTTGTGTTAGGTTTTTGTTTCGTGGGAATGACTAAATTAAGTGTGTTTGACTCGCGTCGGTCGCTAAACGCAAACGGTTGTAGCTTATTTTACTCAAAAATGTAGACACGCATCCGGTTTAAATTTGCCATTTCGGAGTCACTCGATTTGAAAACATATCAATAGATCTGATAAACAAATGTCATTTTATTACGTACACTCTATTATTGCATTTCTAAGTTGCTTATATTCATCACCATGTGTTTCACATTTAGTATTAAATCTTGTCTCGTTAACAGGCAATTATTTGCAAGTACTTATTTACAAATCGAACTAGTCAGCAATGATTGCATTTGCGCAACTCTATAGATTAATAAGTTAAACGCTTAGAATAATATATTATCTTAAATTAGTTATTTATGGCTTTATATAAATTATTCATATTTTTTATTTGACCCGTGGTTTGTAATAACCATAGGAGTATTTAATGTCTAAATTTAATTTGTATTTGCAGCGAAATCTTAACAATTTATTCTTATTTGTGTGTTTAAGCTAGTCACAAATCTCGGGCTTCGCTCTGAGTACAGATGGATTAAATGTTATATAGGTTATACAATTAGATAATTTGTGTTGTCATATGTTTCATGTATGCTAAAACAGTTTGATCATCGATGCGGGGCATCGACCTGTGCATTTTTTTCCATCTATTTATTGGAGGTCCGATTTGGAGTTTCATCGGGGAACCGCTATCCAAGTCCCCCGCATTTGAGATTGTAGCATCATCGTTTGATGACTTGCCTGTCCGGTGTTTCTAGGCTTTTTTTTTATTAAATTGATTGTGTTTAGTTTAAAAATATCTAATATATAGAGCACCCCATTATTATTTTCTTTTAATTGTGTTAGATTTATTTTATTATTTTCGGATTAATTTGAATTATTTAGTTAGTTACATTGCCGGGTTAGGCTTTTATTTAATTTCATTTTCTTTTCCTTTTATTTTGGGCAGGTTTGGGTTAACAAAAATGGTGTGGCCTAGTATAGGATTACACTTTGTTCAGCAGTACAAATTAGCAATGAGAACTCTGCGAGGAGCGATACTCAATTCAATGTTTATTTTGGTTTCACTGAGAGAAACTCGGTGTTCGGTTTCCATTGTAAAAATCAACGAATGTAATCTGGGTAGACAATTTTTAGATTATTGAACTAGCAATAAATCATCATCAAATGATTTTAATGTTTTCTTTTATTTTTTGCTGACGTCACCGATTTATTTCATTCATGCACATTATGAAATAAGAAAATGTATTGTTGGACTGTTTCGCTAAGTACCAAATGAAGGCTGTGAATTAATCTCAATTGTTGTCGTTATTTACATTGAGTTCGTTTTGCCTTTTTTTTGTTTATCTCGTTTCTAATTTCGAAACACCCTTACGTTTTTATTGCGCACGTAGAGCACCTGTATTGTGTCCGCAATGCTGGCTACTGTCCAATTTAATGACAATGTGTTCCGTCCCATTTTCCCTCTTTTTCACAAGACCTGGGGAAATATTTCTGAGTTGCCAGCTTAACGTCAAATTTTGGTAAGAGGATTGAAGACGTTCAAATTTAGACCTACAGCGCCTGCAACCTTGGGCTTCCAGACTTGTACCCTCTTTTGTTATGATTCCTCGAACCATTAAGTTTTCCAATAGTTCCTTAAGTAAAATATCCTTAAGTAAACAGTTTCATTCTCTTTTACTCTGTGGTGTCCATTATTTATGGAAATATTTTTTTCTGAATTCACTTTGGCCCAGTATGAGCCCTTTAAAGGGTTGTCTCATATGATGATTCAAGTTTATTTAGTTAATCACCAGCCAATACTCCACACTTTTACTCTATACTTAATGCCCAGTATTTCAAGAAATTATTTTTTCTGATTTCACTTTGGCCCAGTATAGTCGGGGAGCCAGTGACGAAAAAGTGCAAGTTTTGTAAAAGCTGATACTTTCAGATCAGACAGTATTTTGACCATACATTGACCTGGGGTAGAGTCAGCAGGCAGACTCCGGGACACCTGGCGCTGGAGTGCTAGGAAAGGTGTAATTTTAATGAATACCCTTAAAGTGTTTTGGAAAAGCTGAAAATTCATTAGTAGACAGTGGATGCAATACAGAACTCGAAACAAATAGTCAAACTGCTTAACAATAGAATGCGTGATGTCAGCATTACTACGCACATGTAACAAAAATGAAGTCCATTATATTGCACGGCACATTAGACCGATGTGTAATAGTTACCAACGAATACGTACCGGCGTATTCGCAGGGATTTAATTTTTGTGACATGTATGGAGTAATGCTGACACCACGCGTTCTATTGTTAAGCAGTCTGACCATTGGTTTCGAGTTCTGTATTGCATCCACTGCCTACTGATGAATTTTCAGCTCTTCCAAAACACTTTGAGGGTACTAATTAAATTTACACCTTTCCTAGTGCGCCAGCGCCAGGTGTCCCGTAGTCTGGCCTGCTGCCTCTACCCCAGCATTCCACGTTCAAAATACTGTCTGATCTGAAAGTATCAGCTTTTACAAAACTCTGTCGCTGGCTCTCGAACTATAAAAAGTTTCATTCACTTCTACTCTACAGTGTGGTTTTTTTCTGATTTCACTTTGGCTCAGTATGAGTCCTTTTAAGGGTTGGCTTACATGATTAAGTTGAGTTGGTGAGTCACCAGCCAATACCCGTACTTGGCCTTCCATAGTGAGCAGTCACATATTTGCTGTTAAAATGATTCCGATTCCAATGGTTTCTGCTTGGAAGATGCTGGGCATGATTTGATCAAGGCACCTGTGCTCATCTTGGAGCCGTGCATTTTCCTGCTATATCGTTCGTACCTTCGCCCTGCAGATGCCCACTCCAGCCCAGGTGCTATGGACTGTGACCTATTCTTAAAAAAGAAACATGCCAAATTTGTCTGTCGTCCATTTGATAGACACATTTAGCATTCTATTTTTTTCAAGAATAGGCTCCTAGATCTTAGGTCTTACAATTCGTTACCCAGTCCTGTACTTTCGACAACCTTATCTTTGAGGAAACAATCTTTTCAATCTCATCTCGGATGATATTCAACTCAAACCGGTGAATGACCAAAAAGATCTTGAAATGTTAATGTCATCTGATCTAAAATGGAAAAAGCGCTTAATATCTGTTGTGAAACAAACTCCCTTACATACCTGATTCAGAAAGCCTCCCAAAACTTAAGTGCAGGCTTTATGCTTAGTGTCTATAAGTCCTTTGTCCCACTACTGATAGAATTTGACTGAGGTTTCTAGTCCTTATTTTGTGAAGAACATCGACTTGCTTGAGAGAGTGCCTAGATGTTTCACAACGCTGAGCTACGAGGAGAGGCTACGAACCCAAGGACTCACAACATTGGAGGAATGCAGAAAGCGAGGGAAGAATCAAGACCTACAAGATACTTTCGGGGTGCTACAGTTGTGCTGATAATGATCAAATATATATAATAAATAAGACCTCCGAGGGAACTACTAGAAGCTATCGCAGACAACTTTCTCAATGAATCCACAGATTTTTTTTCTGTCTAGCAGAGTTGTAAATGGAGACATGGATCAAACTTCCAAACTGTTGTGTGTGCTTAAAACGAAAGTTTCATTATGTGCTTAAAGACTGACTGTCTGAGAACCAGATACTCAAAAAGATTGGTCAAATCAGATTATGCTGCTTGGCATTTGTTATTATTAGTTATTATTTTAAGTAATATCTCAGGGATCCGGATCCTTTCTGAATAGGCAGTTTGATGGATTCCAAAATTAAAACTTTGAATGATCGCAACACTTTCACTTTCATTAGTAAATGAAATTGATGACTAAAATTACCCATTGAAGAAGACAAATAAACACTTTTGAATACCTCTATCATAAAGGATATTTTAGTAGTTAATATTTTAAATATTCAAATCTCGCCATTAACCTGTTCATCATAACCAAACCGAGAATTATACCGGTTTTTCGGCTTTCTCGTTATTTCTATTTCGACTCGGCGTCACAGAGTGTCATAATATTCATTCATTCGCGACAAATAATCGCTTTCGTATTAATAAAAATGTATTTTCCCCTTTTTGCTAAATTGCCAAATATTAGGTGCGTGTATTTTAATTAGGCATTATTATTATTATTGCGGGTTTCATCCACGCTTTTGTGGCCCCCAAAAGCGCAAGCGCGGCTCCCCATCTAATAGGGAGGACATTGAACCCTCCTCCGGCGGGCGGTGGTTTCTCTTCGCGGTGTATAGCCACGCGCGAGAGAACGAGAGAACGCTATGCGGCGGATGCGAGAGCGACAGAGAAGAGAACAAATCTCAACCAAGCCGTCCGAAATCGCGTTGACGTCAAGCAGGCTGCCGCTGATCTTAAAAATCTGATGCAATCCAAATAAAAAAACCAAAAAAAGTCGTAATAAAAACGAAATTGAAATTACGAACACAAACGGAAAGCATTTTTATCGCACGGTCAGATCGGCATTCATTGATAAAAAAATGCGCATTTTTCAAATTCCTTTCGTTCCGTAGACATTTGTGGAATTTTAATAATAGTCCTGAATGCGAGATAAATTGACATAATCACGACATTCCGTTCGTCAATGTCATCGCTATTGTATTTAGAAACCCGGCAAAAAATATACTAAATTCTAAATTATGAAAGAAACGCCGCCTCATTTTTCACGGTTATGTTGCCATATAAATTTTATTTTAAACGCCGTTATTAAAATTACGTCGTTTTACCTAATAAACATTTATTTTTCGCATTTATTAATATTATAATCAATATTTTTATGGAAGTATGCGGATATCAAAATTTTCGGCGCTGTATCGATCATACGTCAAACCAGCAGTGCTACCAATCCACCGATTTCTCTACGAGGCAAGGGAATGAAACATTTGAAGAATGGCAATAATCGTAGAGATGGGCGATTCCGTAGCCGCTACTCAAATGACATTACAAGGCATAGAAAAACGTACGAATCGTTCTAGTAAAGGGCGTTAACAGCAATGCGTCCATTACTACTGTTTATGTGGTTCGGTCGGGGGCGCAGAATTTACACTGTGTTTTATGCTAATAAAATAAAATTTTGTTGGCTCGCGAGCGATAATAATACAAAAAAATTGAGCAGTTTTGTCGTGTGGAAGTGTACGTGTCGTGTCGCGTATGGAAGAAAGTTAATTGTTTATAATGGAGTCCATGAATAAGACTGATTTAATATCGAAAATCACGAAACAAAATGAAAATTTGAAGAGATACGAGACTCGGCTTCGAGGTTTGTTACGTTCATTAAAACAGCTTGGGACGTTGGGACCAGCAATGCCTTGCTGATCTATGGTTTTGTTTTTAGATGTGGTGACAGCATATAAAGGATTAGTCAAAGAGAAAGAGGCATTGGAGGCCAGTTTAGCGGCGTTGAACTCAGCCGCTACTAAAGATAATTCAGGTAATGGTATATTATATCTAGGGTTTTGTAAATTGGCATATAAATAAATATATGGACCTGGCGGTATCGGCTGTCGGCAGGTATGCTCCGAAAAAGAGGCGGTATTAATGTATAATAGGGACCTATCCTACATATTTTAATGTCACCCGACCATATTCACCACGCTGATTCCGAAACTGCAATAATCTTTATTCAACCTCAATAACTCGGCAAGATTTAGGCATTTAAAAAGCATCAGACACATACATTTCGGTAGGTTTAGTTTTTTTTAACCGGTCGAAAGCCAGCCTTCGCACGCAAAAAACTGCGCCGCTACTTTTTGGTTGGAATTCCCTCTTGTTACCTAGTAATTAACCTTGTTAGTTATGTATATTATGTATTATATAATATATTTGGGGCCGGCTGAAACGGTTACGCGCGGAGCTGTCAAGCGATGCAAAATGTCTTTGTTGAAATGAAATGAAAGGCATTGTTGAAATGAAAAATCTCTTTATTGCACAATTAAAATAAGGTACAATGGTGGACTTTTTGCTACATAGAAAATCTTTCAGTCAACCAAATTGTTGGTGTCCGGCGGGTTAAAACAATTCATAAACATCTATATAGCGGTAGGTTGTAATGTATAAACTAACAAAAAAAATTGTTTTAAAATTAAATTGAAAATTAAATTTAAAAATTTTATATTTCGAAATGTACCGTGTCCGAGGCTATTTTCTATCAGATTCAACATTAAAATAATTGAATCTAGTAGTGTTTTTTTTAATGATAAATGAAAAAGGTGTGGAGGAAACTGTATCCCATCACCTGGTTGTGTGACCGAATTAGGATAATATCCTTCGGTGACATGTAGCGGATACTATAAAAATTTTAAAGAGGCCAGCTTCTTGAAAGGCTGCTAGCAGTCGATAGTTCACAGTTGCGTGATTATTATCTCCGCCTTGTCATGTTTCCTCGTCATTTTACAACCTTAAATGCATTCTTGTGTGTCAAGAAACTTCGAGAATGCTCCTAAGCAGCCTAAAGCACTTACAGTTATATTTCAAAGTGAAAACTACGTACATATTTTTTCAGTAACGTTTCATGGGACTGTTCAGTAACTGTTCCATGGGAATCAAATATCCCAAAAGACCACGAGTACAAATTAAATAAATACCATGATCTTGCAAATGCCGTAACCCGGAACGGCTTCACTGTTCACCTTCACGCGGTGGAAGTTGGCGCTCGTGGCCTGCCAGCTAAATCTCTATTTCACCTCTTTAAAGATCTTGGCCTTTCCAGAAAAATAATCAACTCTTTCTTAGAAAAATTATCTAAAACTGCGATTTGCGCATCTCAAATTCTATGGCTTCGAAGGGGGAGTGAATGGATGGCAAGGTGAACGCTCACATGTGGCAAGACAGCTGTCCTAAACCTACCACAGCCGGTTCGTAAGTCCGGAATCCACTGCTCACCCCCCAGAAGTAAATTATGATGGGCCCGACTCCGGTCGGTGAATTCCATGGCAGCTCCGTTTGTATTTATTTATTATCAGTCTATTTTGAGCGCGTAAAGGTATGTCCCCACTCGAGCGTCGTCACTTTCAATGTCACCTTGCGTCTAGCGCATACTTTATTGAGTGACTCAAGACGCATACAGCTATTCTGCCGTCGTAAATGAAAACACAATAACTTGAAAAAAGATGTTTTGAGAAAATTGCGGTCAAAGTTCAGTTGTTAAATATTTGTTTTCATGAACAAAGTAATAAATATAGATTATTTCTTTTAATCTTTAATGTTAAAAAATTGTTAGAACTTCAATTCTGCATAAAAATATATATTAAATTACAATTGTTTAATTAATTAAATTAGATATTGTGTTTTAAATTAGGAAAATAATTTGATAAATTTTATATTTTTAAGCTATAACACCATAACTGAGTGGTTACTGTGTTATAGGTAAATTTTACCCATTACTGTGTTCCAACCATGTAAAAAAAAATATATTTTTTAAATAAATAAAAACTGCAGGCACCTTAAACACAGTAATTGAGATACTTTGATTAATTCGTGTATTAATAAATTAACTTTTAACAAAATTTTACCTAAAACCACAGTATCTGAAGAAGCCGTTTTGTAACCAAACAAAAATATTTCTTAAATGCTTATAGGTATTAAAAAATATCACAGTAAATAATAGGTTACTGTATTTTAACTTAAAAAATTATACATACTGTGTTTTTTATTAAAATTATTCTGTTTTTTTAATAAATTCTGTGTTTTTATCTAAGGTATCTCGGTAACTATCCATAGACAAACCGAAAAATTTGCCCTGTAGTACTCCAACTCGTGATTTTAAAGAACCAAACTTGTATAAACACAGTAAATGAAGTTACTGTGTTTTCATTTACGACGGCAGTATACGCCTACAGCGCTTTTGCCTATTCAATTGCGATCACTGACAGTACCCGGTGGAGATTACGATGAACTAGTGTAAGCTTGTAGTAATTATTGACGTTCCTTGGAGAGTATGACCACAGGCTTTCCATCTTGTTTTTAACCATATTCGCATTAAAATTGTATTTTTGACCCAGAGCAGTCAAAGCGTTGTTCCTTTTTATTTTATTGTTATAGCGTATTATAATTATGTTATAATATATTATAATTATTTTATTGTTATAATGTATTATAATATGTAATATAATTCGGGTCTCTTAATATAGGACAATTTTGGTAATGTTCTATAAATCGAAACGTTTTTCTTTATCTTCCGCCGTTTTGTATCCCAAGATGCACGGAGTGATGCATGCCTATCCACGCCGAATCGGCGTGCGCTGAGGCATAAGCTGTCGTTAAACTAGTTTTGACGCTTGCGCTATTCTATGGTATTAAACGCATGCGTCAGAGGAAAGCACAAGATGAAGACGAAAGCGCACTAGTGGGGATACACCTTTACTGGTTCTGTAGCATTCATTTGTTTTTAGTGACGCCATTTGTTTATCAGAAATAGATCCGACAGCAGAAATATGGTAGTTTTCAGTGGTTTTTGATGTGTTTTGAAAATCTGAAAACATTGCACAATAATTTATTTTTTACAATGATGCAGTCATAGCTCAGAAATTGGCATTTTTGTGCCTTGAAAATCAAACGCGGTCTATTTTAAAGGTGTCCGGATTAATGGGGTTTTTACTGTACTGCTAAATGAAATGCCTAATTAATACTCATACTGTTCCAACAGATGACTCAGTTGCGACTCTTCGGCTGTCTTTGGCAACTTTATCAGCGGAGAAAACGCGGATGGAGGAAGCATATCAGTCAGATAAAAAGCAGGCCCGTGAACAGGTATGTCAAAATATTACCGTGTTTTGGTACATGCAATTATGGATTTAAATCGTACTAATATGAAACATTGGTGTGTGCAGTTGGGAACGCCGGTCCTCGCTTACGTTTACCTCATTCCCCAACAGTACTTAACCGCTGGGGTGCCAAAAAGGCCGATCGGCCTTTTGCAGCAGTTGACTTATCTACACATAGCCATTTCGGCTGACCTCCATATATATATATATATATATATATATATATATATATATATATATATATAGTATATATATATATATATATATATATATATATATATATATATATATATATATATATATATATATATATATATATATATATATATATATATATATATATATATATATATATATATATATATATATATATATATATATATATATATATATATATATATATATATATATATATATATATATATATATATATATATATATATATATATATATATATATATATATATATATATATATATATATATATATATATATATATTATATATATACATTTATAATGTACACAGTGAAGGAGGAAATTAAAACTAAAATGGTAGCCTACCAAAAACGAGTCGTACATCACCCAAATCAACTAGCTTGAAAGCTGATTTAAAACCGGGCTTTCTGCAGATTGAAAAGGAGAGCGCCCCAAGACTTGCTAGCATAATAAGGTGCCAGCATCCATGATTATGGATGTGTCACTGGATACATACCATTCAAGTCCAGTCAAGTCAACCAAAGGAACGGCAGAGATGAACAGTTCAAGAGCCACAACAATTGCTGAATGTCATACCTAGAAGACAAATGGCAAAAACAAAAGGAGATATTAAAAAAAAAAAAACATATGTACTTGACTAAAAATATTAATAATTACTAGAATTCATAAAATAACGATATTATTAGTATTTATATACAAAATCGTCCAAAAAAGGTGGGGTGCCATTTTTGCGCGCGGATGCTGGCTTCCGAAAGATTCATGTAACTCATTTTACATTTCAGACTGATAAAATAAAAACGGAACTGCAGGAGCAGTTGACTAGCTTGACGCAGCAAAGGCAATTGGAGGTAGAAAATGTGAAAGCGCGGCTGGAATACGAAGTTCAAGAACGCGAGAGAGAAAAATCTAGTTACCAGGCTATACTAAGGTTGGTACCCACTTTTACAAAAAAATAAAACAATTTACAACTAAAACATCAAATAAAATATTAAACCACAGCAAAAAATTTAACCCTTCTAAGATGATGTTTATTGCCCGATGTCGCTCAACTAAGCAGAGCTTGTGCTCGGGTGGACATTTTGTAAACACAGTGTATATTAATTAATATAAAAGAATTATTAAAACAAAATCACAAAAAAAAGGTAAAATTTTAAAGTACGGAATACATAAAATTATCAAATACCATGGCAAAAATTAAAACCAAAAAAACTAAAGCTTAAATGGACAAAAAGGTGGCTATTTCAGAGTCAGAAATTCATGGCGAGTATGACATCATGATGAGTACTTTTCCAGAGACATGGTGATTTCCTGTTCATTTCAATCCCAAAACAAACTCTTTTCCCGACATTACAAATAAGGCAGAGCGTCCAACCATCACCACAGCGTCCTGCCGACCGAGCTCAAAATGGAGTGCGTTTTTGACACTAGCACTCTCTCTGACATTTGTTTCCGCATAGTATAAAGACTGTCAGTCTTTATACAATAGTTTTGGCGTGTGCGCGGCGCAACAGTATAGTAATGAGAACTTGTAGCGGCGCTGTATGCCAAGGCATACAGCGCCGTACGAGTTGTAGGCCGTACGAGGGACAAGTGCGCAAATTATGTTTTTTGACACCTATTCTTCATTGTAGACAATGTACATGCTCTCGAAGACTATCACTGTTGTTTGACATTATAAATAGGATAAAACGAATTTACCGCATGAAATATAGCACACGACGTTTCGGCGTTGTTGCAGCTGTCGGTGTCCAGAGTAGACTAAAGTACTGTCAATTGTCATCCGTTGTTCTGCGGGTAGGCGGCAAACTGCTGTTGTTACTCCGCAAATTATAACAGTGGTGGGGAGGCGGGGTCCAAAGATCAGTTTTACTTTCCCCGCATGACCCGGGAAGCCATTGTAATCGGAAGAACCCTGAACTGCAATAGAGACGACGGTTACAAGCTCTCTACTACATAAAATTCTCTTATTAAAATGTTTTCAGTGCCCATTGCCAAGCGCAAGGACGTGACACAGGATACAGTGAGTTTTGTGTGCACGATGGTTTTTCATAATTCGCACGCATAGACTCCTATTTATAATGTACATGCTATAAATCATTCAAAGAATGAATCATTAAAACCAAATTAAAGAATCCGGCAGTGTGTCTGTGTTAGTAGGGCATATTTATTTTTTAGTATGAAGTTGAGCTACTATTTACATTTAACTACTGCGGTTTGTTAGGTTTTCGAAATATTTCTCGGGGTTAGAAGCGAATCTTTCCTCGACGAGTTTGAAGCAATGTCCATGCAGATTATGGTTTTGGTTAAGGATTAATCTATCATATAATATCTAATCTATAAGGAATTATAATATCCTACACAATCCTACATCTCCCCACCTCAACGAGGCTTTTACCGAGTTAGGAAGTCATGGTCTCCCACTTCGTTCAAGTCAGAATAATACTCAGCCTATCAGCCAGAATGGCACTGGTCTGGGGTATGGCAGTACAACCACGAGCGACTTGGACTTGAAGAAGTCTATTTTGCGGGGAGATTACGACAGCAACAGTATGGCTCATGCTATTGGCCTTCAATGCCAGAATGATTGGACAACAATTGGGGACTTTTGCATTCCGCCTCCATTGCACTGGAAGGTAATGCTCTATGACTGGACGCTAGAGATGCTGAAATTTTATTTGAATGCCTTTCAGCATACACTTCCAGACCCCAGTAACCTCGCTCGTTGGAGCTTTGCCGAGGATAGTTCTTGTCCCGTCTGTAGCAATACCTCTTGCACAGCTAGACACATTCTAGCTGGCTGCAAGGTGGCCTTAGATCAAGGACGGTACACTTACCGCCATGACAAAGTTCTCGCTGTTATTCGCGAGGTAATTAGTCTCTCAGTGGCTCGTGCCAACAAGGGTTTGACAGTATCCTCCAAACCCCCAATACAGTTTGTGCGGGATGGCTCTAAAGGCAAAAAACATTTAACTACAAAACCTTTCTCAATAATTGAGAAAGCTACAGATTGGATTCTGGAGGTTGATTCGGTCTCTAAGCAGTATAAATTCCCTGAAAGTGTCGGATGCACAGCCCTCCGTCCAGATATAACTCTTTACTCTCTATCTCGGAAGGTGGCCCTTATTGTAGAATTAACTGTTCCATGGGAATCAAATATCCCAAAAGACCACGAGTACAAATTAAATAAATACCATGATCTTGCAAATGCCGTAACCCGGAACGGCTTCACTGTTCACCTTCACGCGGTGGAAGTTGGCGCTCGTGGCCTGCCAGCTAAATCTCTATTTCACCTCTTTAAAGATCTTGGACTTTCCAGAAAAATAATCAACTCTTTCTTAGAAAAAATATCTAAAACTGCAATTTGCGCATCTCAAATTCTATGGCTTCGAAAGGGGAGTGAATGGGTGGTAAGGTGAACGCTCACATGTGGCAAGACAGCTGTCCTAAACCTACCACTACCGGTTTGTAAGTTCGGAATCCACTGCTCACCCCCCAGAAGTGTAAAAAATAGTATTATGATGGGCCCGACTCCATTCGGTGAATTCCATGGCAGCTCCGTTTGTATTTATATCCCAAAACATAAAACCAACTATTTTTCATACTCCTCCGTACATGCAGCTCGACTGTGGAATCAGCTTCCTCCAACAATTAGAGGTGCTAGCTTGCTGTCCACCTTTAAGCAATCATTGAAAAAGCACTTCCTTTCACAATAAATATGAACTATAAATTATAACCTTTCCGTTATCCCTTCCCTTTCCTTACTTTGTTTTGGCAGTTTAATTTACAGTTTAATATATGTATGTATATATGGATTTGTTTATATATGTAGTTATATATAAAAATAATTTATTTATATGATTTTAACTTTAGATACGCATACAATGCATAATATTTGCTATAATTTAAAATGTCATTTTATATTTTATTGTATTTAAATTTCATTTTATATTTTATTGTATTTAAATTTCGCTTACCCTTCTTTTCACATCAGCATGTTGGTTGACTGGAAGATATTGTTATGTAGCAATAAGTCCACCATTGTACCTTC
The DNA here is from genome assembly GCA_944548615.1 of Micropterix aruncella. Lineage (NCBI taxonomy): Eukaryota > Metazoa > Arthropoda > Insecta > Lepidoptera > Micropterigidae > Micropterix > Micropterix aruncella. Next base: position 21,934,130 of record OX155953.1, on the reverse strand, counting down.
TTTTAATTGTGCAATAAAGAGTTTTTTCATTTCATTAATATATATGATGTAATGACCTCTTCGTGTTTCCTCCAGCTTTGCTAGATTTAGCCATTTGAGCCTTTCTTTGTATCTGTAATGTTGGAATCCTCATAATTTTAGTGACTCTTTGCACATTGTCAATAATTTTGATGTCTGACAACATAAAATATGGATTCCATATCTGGAATGTATACTCTAGTACTTGTCATACATAGGCCTTATAGGCTAGTAGAACGAGCCCAGGCCTTAGTATCTGGAAATACTTTCGAATGAGATACAACTTGGAATAGGCTCTTTTCACAATAACAGTTATGTGCTCATGCCACTTGAAGTAACTGTCTACTATGACTCCTAGGTCATTCTACGAGTAAAGGACTCAGTTCTGCTCTATCTACCTTATATCCAGTGAGTTAGTTGCTTCGCCCAACATGCATTACAGCACATTTTTCTTTGTTTTTCTTGATGAGCCAATCATCGGTCCATGCCTTGATTTCGTCGAGGTCGCTCTGAAATTCGCCATGCAAAAGAGGGGTGCCAAAGAATTTTGTGTCATCGGCATAAAATCTGATAGCCGAGAGGATAGCAGATATTCGTGGATTGATTAGAAAATTTTCTTGAAGTCCCACAGGAAAAAAATCTTGAAGTCCCACGCAAACATGTTTATTTGGGACTAATAAAGAAAATAAGAAGTTTATATTGTTTGTTTTCAGAGAACTTAATACAAAGTTAGCCACTGAAAGAAAGTCTAAGGAAAGATTGGAGGACAAGTTCTCGATATCGACTGATAATAATGGTAGGTAATTAAATTTAATCGTTTAGAAATGCAAGATTGCAGCTATATTTATATAATTCTGTAGTCGATTCTTTATGACTAAAAGATCAAGCCCATCACTCCATTAAAACATTCTAGAATGAACGAACTGCCGCTATCGGCTTCTATCAACAGCGACCTTAACTGATGTCTGGAATATTGACAAGGCAGGCTCTTTTACTTGATCTGACCATCTTTTTGGAGATTTTTTTGTCCTCTCGCTTTTTTGCTCCCAATTTTTCCGAGAGTCGCCAGTTTTCAAGACTATCCCGACACATGGTCATGTAACTGAATTAGTATAATATCCTTTGGTGACATGTAGCGGAGAGCCAACTGTTCTATTTCCGAACTGGTTCCTATGATTCCTAATGGGTTGTGTTGGCCAATTTTATGTCATCTTGGCTTGCCTAACTCACAGTTTAACTCCTATCCGGTAGCCGCCTCGTAGAGGGACTTAACCTGCCAGGGTCGCTGTGAGTTTCTGCCACGGCTTTAAACTGCAGTCGGGGGCAGTTGGGACCAGAAGTTTGCAGATTTGGGGGAAACTTTGTCGGGCGGAATTTAGTGGTTGGTGCACTGTCCCGTTTGCTAATGGGAGCTAATGGGCCCTGTTGGAGTTGGCCACGAAGACCCATTTCTTCAGGGTCGGTCCCACTCACCGGTCAACACCCATCTGGCGGCATCCACGTACGAAGTGCGAGCCCGCGTAGGACTCTAGCCTTAGGGCCAGTTTCCCCCAGGAGTCAATCTTCTGGCGCTCCTGGACGGTCTGCGTACCGTGCGGCTTAAGCCCATCGATTGTGCATTCTGACTAACAGTCAGGGGAGTCTGGAAGCAGTACTGTTTCCTATAGAGTGGTTGCTGACCTTACGGCGACTGCTTTTGAAACGACCATCGGCTACCCAATTCCGAGTGACAGCCGGGCAAAGGATGCCGTGGTCCGCGATAAATTCGATTGACACCGAGAGGACCGCGCAAGTGACCTCAAACTCGTAACCAGTCGAAAGACCGGAGTAATCTGGTCGCAACTGGAAGTAAGGGCGTGAGTGTAAGCCCGCTGGGTAACAAACCTGGCTATCTCGCGGATAAGGCGTTGGCCTCATACGGGCATGTGGCGGAGCTTGATGGTGAACTGTTTTGGTCCTAAGTCTTCTGCACTCACTTCACGGGAGATAGAACGATCATATTTCGTTAACACTTCCTAAGGTGACGAGTTCACCCGTTGTAGTTGACAGCTCTAGTTGTCCGGTTTGCTAAACACGCTGCCCATCCGGAGATTACATCGGGAGGGGGAGGGGCGTTTTGAGATAAATGTTTCCTAGAGACTGTCAGTTTCTATAGTTTCGACGTATCCGCGGCGCCACAGTATAGTAACGAGTATTTGTAGAGGTGCTGCGTGCCATGACTGCTGAGTTGGAGGCTGTACTCGGGACGAGCATGCAAATTATGTTTTCTTTATATCTATCTTTCAGTGTAGATAATATACATGCTATAAATCATTACTTTTAATTATAATTATTATAATAAAGAATGAACCATTAAAACCATATTATAGCATCTGGCAGTGTGTCTGTATTAGCACGGTATACAGACAGTATCTTCTCTTAGAACAATATTGTAATCGAAGCAAGCGACGTCACCAGTCCTGTTTGCATATGGCCGCTACTCTGTCAACACTGACATTCAAACGTTTGAAAAATTGACAACCTCCACTCGCGCTTAGCGCCAATCAAAGGCTCACTTCCCTCGCACCCTATCCCTGCATCTCCCTGCCGTTCGAGAATGCGTTTATTGTTCTAACTCGGTATGCTGTGGTATTTGTAAGGCATTTTTCTTATTGGTTGGGCTACTATTTACATTTATCTTCCGTGGTTTGTTAGTTTCCCTTTTTGATTTTTCTGATTTTGGTTTCCTTCCTTGTTATCGATTCGTCTCTACAGGTGTTATATTACTGTACTGCAATTTTACCATTTCTGGTAGGCAGCTTCCATTGCTAAAGATTTTTCAGTACTTCATCATCATGATGAATTCGGACCAATATATTGACATCTTATCAAACCACATGATACGGGAGCCCCACAAGGTCTATCCTTCCGACGAGGGAATTTTTCAACAGGATCTCGCCCCATGACATTCTTCAAAAAAAATTGAAACAGTTTTTCACACAGAACCAAATTACTGTACTTGAATGGCCCGGAGACTCCCCCAATCTCAACCCGATCAAAAACCTCTGGGCCATTTGCAAAAAACGGCTCTCCAAAATAGATTGTGCAACGAAAACCAAGAAGATCAGTGCAGTAATTCAAGTCTGGTTTTACGATGATGAACTGCAAGGAAGCTGTCAAACCCTGGTAAATTCTATGCCTATAAGAGTGAAAGGTGTTATCAATGCAAAAGGAGGACACATTCTATATTAAAAATAACAATCTCTAACTGCCAGTACTGTTTTTATATGTTTATGCCAATAAAACACTTTTTCAAATAAAAATACTCCTTGTTCCAATTAATTCGCACGGTACTGTAGGCCTCAATGAACTCTGCCTGCAGTTGTATCCTTTAGTTGTGATCTGATGATGTTTCCGCCGAGGTAACTGCCTCAGTCGGCCCTTGGGCTGTCGAACATCTGTGCAACTGGCAAATTACGGGGGGAATATGGAAGTGTATGTACCCTAAAACAGTTTCAGACTGTTAGTCCTGGATGTTGTGATGGGTGTTGCCATCTTATCGCTCTGGAATAAATAGCAAAGCCTTATGACAAAGACAGTCTACCGCCCAGTTCCGCACCGAGTCCTGCAGAGACTAATCTTAGACAGCAAGGCACTGGGAATGAGACCCAGAAGAGCCCCTTGCACCCAGCCCACCAGATTTGGACGGATTTCTCCGGCCTCTAGTCTTGTCGCAGTGGAAGTCGCTTACGCTTCTATCTATTGTTTGCTGCGAATTTGTCCCAGAGCTCCTAAAAGCTCATAATATTTCCAATACTGCTTACCCATAGTGGTGATGGCATTTGTTCAAGCTTTGAGGTTGTATCTTCAGTCATCTCGATTGTTCCGCTCGTTCCTTAGTAGGTAAATGCACAATTAATCCAGTTTAAAATCCTAGAAAACAATTATGTCTTCAATTCTGACTTTCGACATTTTAAAACGTTCCAAATCAAAATTATCTAAAACCGAATTCAAAAACTAATAAATTCTTCTGCAACTTTTAGTATCCAACAACGAGATGGAGAAGCGCGTTCGCGACCTCAGCAGCGAGTTGGAAGCTGCGCAAAGGAAGCTTAATAGGGCTCAAGTCCGGAGTATGGAGACTCCTCAAATGCTGGTCAAATTGCAGGAAGAAATCACCATCATGAAACAGGCTCATCTGGCAGCTTTGAGAGAGGTCAGTATTTTTCTTGTAATGGATCTCTTCTTTATCGAGCTAATTATTTCAAGACTTAGTTTCAGAGCAGCGTTAAGGTAAGGCTTAAAGTGGGAATTCTATAATGGAGACAAAACTGATAAATGTCATCACTTTCTTCTTTAGCTTTTGTTCATTTGGAGAGTCGATAAAGTACTTTGCATTTGAGGGGATAGTCGCTTTTATTGGTCCGTATATTTTCGATAAGGTAAACTGCATACTAGTATCCCAACCACACGTTCAGTGAACGCTGTCTCGCGCGGATGTGTCGAGCGTTTCTAACTTTTTCATAGCCTTGTTTTTGTTCTAATTTACTTTTTTCGTCATTGCTTGTTGAATTTGTTGACTATTGTTCATTTATATCCACTTTTATAAATGAATTGATCATTGCAGAAAGGGCATAAGTTGCAAAAGTTGAAACAAAAAGCTATATTTACAATTCGATGTCTTATTTCAAGCTCTGCCACAAATTATATGTTTCGAAATTCCAGTATTCTAGTTGTGATGTGATGAGAGATTTTATTTCCATTCACCTTTTTTTGGCACCATTTTTATTATTATACCTTGAGCAACCTTTCCAGAAAGCTTATAACTGAATTGAAAAAACGTTTTAACCACAAAAATAGTATTTTGCAATTATATTATAGTATATAGCTTGTGTCCTCTAGAACTTAGTAGGTGGTAACTTAATGTCAGTAAAAAATTGACCAAAGACCATGCGATTTATAAAGAGTACAAGATAGGTATTGTTTATGATGGAGCTCGTTTCGTTATATAATAGTTAGTTATTTATGCGCAAAAAATAGAAGAATACATTTTGTTGTTTTACACGGTAAGATATCTGTCTTCAATCTGTCCACCGCCGCTAGCCGCCGCCGTCCGCCCCCTGCAGTCCCCTCTCTTTACCAATAGACAGGGCTAAGCTGGTTGATGCGCCGACAGATATAAATATTGGTCAGAAGATAGTACCTAAATATGTAACTTTCTGCTTTCTGGTCATTGTCATTATAAATATTTTTGATTTATACCACAGTATACCAAACAATAGCTTTACTCTCGAGCTACAGGGCATTGCGGGAAGAGGGTGCGAGGAATGTGGCTAGAGGGGTACGTCTTGACGAATGCCTTCGGTTAGCATTACGCTCAGGTAACGGCTGGCGATTTTTTCAAACTATTGGGGCCGAGTAGCAGACATCTGACGACCATATCCGAGCCCTTACGACTCGTGACATATTCGCTTCGATTTCAATTTTGTTCTAAGAGAAGCTACTGTCTGGTATACTGTATCTATTACATTAGCCAGACTTATGGCGATCTTGTATTATAATAAAACTAACCTCTTTGTTGGGACACTCTTCATTAAAGACTTATCTCTCCAGAGCTGTGTTTATGAGTCTGTTGCATAGGCGCGTGCTGACTGCCTAGTCTAAGAGTTATTTCACGACGAGAATTAGAATCCCAACTGATTATCATCAATAGGTGGAATCAGAAAAAAATATGTATACTAAAATATGTATTCTAAAAATTTACAAAACCTACGTTCGTCCTCTGATCGAGTATGGTTTTTAAATCTGGAATCCTTATTTTGCCAAAGACATCAACCTGCTTGAAAGTGTACAACGTAGAGCGACAAAACTGCCAAAAACCCTAAGAAAAACACGCTATGAACATAGATTAAAAATCCTCAAACTGACAACTCTGGAGCAACGGAGACACAGAGGAGATCTCATAGAGACATACAAAATACTGAGGCAATACTACGACTGCCCAGAGTTGAAAAGCATGTTTGTGTTCAATTCAAACCATCACTTAAGAGGTCACAGCCTGAAACTCAACGTTACAAGCTTTTCAACTGAAGCAAGAAAGCACTTCCTTACAAACAGAATCGTAAACAGCTGCAATAAACTGCCTGAGGAAGTTATCGAAGCACCAACCATAAACGCATTCAAAAATAGGCTTGATATCTATTTAAAAAATGATATATAAAAGAAAAAAAAAAGGAAACAGCAACACCAGTGAATTTCGTAGATATGAACACATCAGCGTTAAGCTGCTAGTTCACCAACAAATAATAATAATAATAATATGCTTTCAAAAAAATCGAAGAAAACTATTGTTCCTTGACAACATTCTCTTGCATGCTGCTTCTGCTATTAGGCTAATCCGATACTACTTAAATTATCAAATTTTAGGAACGAGTGAAGGCACATCAGTTGGAAGAATCCTCTCGCTTGCTTGCAGCAGCTCAGGAAGAACGCGTGGCAAGCCTGGAAGCCCGCCTTGCAGATCTTTCGGCGGCTGTCGCCCTTTATCACAGACAGAGGAGCCAGGATCAGTCACTAATTCAACAGCTAAAGGATGCTGTCATTTCCAGGGATCATAGAGAAAACACCCCATCCTCCCAAGGTTTATAAATTTTCATTTATCTACTTACTTGATTTATCAGCCTATGTCTTTCCACTGCTGCGTGCCAAGTCCTAAAAATTAGATTGTTGTAGATTGTTGTAATAAAGAAATGAATTTATTAGTTTACTACACCATTCTTTGGATTACCTAAAGACGAAAGATTATTGTATATATTATAATCTATATATATATATATATATATATACAGTGGGTTGCCAAATTATTAGGGACAGTACTTGATTTTTGTAATTTTCAGGTTTAGAATAATTTTGTGAGCAAATAAATTGATCCCAATGTAGTTTTCTTTTGTATTTTTTCTGCTGATATCATTATTATTCGTTTTATAAAGTGGCAACACTGGCAGTCTGTCTTATCTGTCAAATAAGTGAGGTTAAATCACATTTGGTGAAAACGGTTGTTAGAGTGAGCTCAATTATTAATTTTTGGAATCATTTCTTGTAAGTTTTTGCAGTGCAATATTATCTAAACGTAAGTAATGTTTTATAATTGATTGGTTTTGATAAATGTAATGTCTAAATTTCAATTTGGTAAATAGTACGCCTCAATAACCAAAAAAAAAAAAAAATTCAGTATGGGCAAGTCTTCAGACATATCCCCAAGAAAATGTAGGGAAATACAGACCTTACTACTCCACTCTACACGTTCCCAGAGAGAGGTAGCAGAACTTACAGGTGTTTCGAAATCAGTGGTAAACCGAATTAAAATAAAGACAGATAAAAAACTGCCTCTAGAAGCGGACCGAATTGGTAAAAGTGGCAGAAAAAAGATCACCACTCCTCGTACCGACCGTAAAATCAGAGACATCTGTCTTCAAAATCGTAAAAAGAGTGTGGCTCGGCTGACTACAATGATAAAGGACGAGGGCATCAACATTTCTAAAAGGACTGTCCAGAGGCGCTTGGCCGAAGAGAACCTGACTGGTCATTGCCCAACCAAAAAACCACGCCTGACTTTGGCAATGAAGAAAAAGCCACTGCAATGGGCCAGACAACACCGAAATTTGACTGTTGAGGACTGGAGTCGAGTAACTATGATTTACAAATTATCTTGTGATATTAGTAATAACGATTTATGATTATGTAAATATTTTACAGGTCTGCTTCTCTGACGAGTCAACTTTTCAAATTATGGTTGATAAAAGCTCATTCGTCCGCCGACGCCCAGGGGAGCAGTTCCATCCTGACTGCCTTGTGGAGAGAGTTAAACACCCTGTTAGCATCATGGTATGGTCTGTAATCTCAGCCAAGGGTATGGGATGCCTCTACATCGTGGAAGGGACCATGAGGCAAGACCAATACAAGCGAGTACTGGAAAGTCGGCTCCTACCTCAGGTTGAAGAATGGTTCCCTGGTGATGAGGAGTATGTGTTTATGCACGACTCAGCACCTTGCCATAAAGCCAGGAGTGTTGCATTCCTCATGAAGCCACTGCATTCCTGGCTGACCAAAACGTGAGGGTTTTGCCATGGCCGGGGAATTCCCCTGACTTGAACCCGATTGAAAACCTCTGGGAACTGACAAAAAGGGAGGTCGCCAAAGAAGTAGTCACCACCAAGCGGCAATTAATTGAAACACTTATAAGAGTGTGGCATCACAGCCCCAATCTCCAGCAGAACGCAACAGACTGCATAGAGAGCATGCCCCAACGCTTGAAAGCCGTTATTGCAGCTAATGGTGGCGTTACAAAATATTAAGATTTTTCTGAAAATTTTCTGTCATCACTTTTTGTGAAAAAATAAATACTTATGACTAAGGAATATGTTGTTTTCTTGTTCTAATATAACACCCTAATAAATAACAACATAACTACAAGACCTAACACCCACTATTTGCTCACAAAATTAATTTAAACTTGAAAATTCAAAAAACAAGTACTGTCCCTAATAATTTGGCAACCCACTGTATATATATATACAAAACAAAGTCGGGTTTGTTCGAACACTTATAACTCGAGAACGGCTGGACCAATTTTCATGATTTTTGATTTGTTGTATTTGTCTCCGTCCCGAATAGCAGAATACCTATTAAAAACATTGGAAAATTAACGAAAAAATAAAATAAAAGAAAAAACATTTTCCCATACAAAATGTTCATGGGTTTCGTAACTGTCAAACATTTAATGTTCATCCCATCGATACGGTAAACTCTCCCCTCAAATTAAAGACAGTATTTAAAGAAAGGTTTCGAATCGGCAAGATATATCCACAATATTCGGACCACAATTATTACATAGTTTAATTCAATCATGTCATGCTGACACGCGATTGATATACTTATTTTTTGTACTTTTATATTTCTTTTTGTGTTATTATCTTAATAAAGTAGTGAACTTAATATTTATTTTGCATTCATTGTATTACTTCCATAAAATCATAAATTAAGTTCAGCTAATCTGTAACACGACATTAATTGACCGTTAGGCGGTACGAAGTTCGCCGGGTCAGCTAGTTAGTAAATAAAATACAAACAGAGCTGCCATAGAATTCACCGACTGCAAACAGGCCCATTATATACTATTATTACACTTCTGGGGGGTGAACAGTGGATTCCGGACTAATGACCGGCTGTGGTAGGTTTAGGACAGCTGTCTTACCACATGTGGGCGTTCACCTTACCACCCATTCACTCCCCCTTTGAAGCCATAGAATTTGAGATGCGAAAATCGCACTTTTAGATATTTTTTCTAGGAAGGAGTTGATTATTTATTCCTGGAGAGACCAATATCTTTAAAAAGGTGAAACAAATATTTAGCTGGCAGACCACAAGTGCCAAATTCCACCGCGTGAAGGTAAACAGTGAAACCGTTCCACGTGACGGCATTTGCGACATCATGGTATTTATTTAATTTGTACATTTTTGTTCTTTTGGGATATTTGATTTCCATGGAACAGTTAATTCTACGATTAGGGCCATCTTCCGAAATAGAGAGTAAAGAGTTATATCTGGACGCAAAGCTGTGCATCCGAGACTTTCAGGAAATTTATACTGCTTAGAGACTGAATCGATTAGGATGGAAACGTACTGCGATTCGCAAAATAATGATTCTGACTACGCGCGCTATTGTCCTTGGGGATAATGTACTAATGTACAGCACTTTCTAAGTATGCATAATATGTAAAAGTTTAGCCTTTACATTTAATTAATATTGATATTGATAATAAATTTTGATATTAAATACTTTTTTCTCCCAATTTAAACATATATACAATAATTAAATAAAATAGCCCAGTTTTTCGGAATAAATCCAATTATCCGAATTTTCGATTATCCGAATGGGGTCCGGTACCAATTGATTCGGATAATTAGAGTTCTACTGTATTTTTATTGTAGCTTGTTTATGAGATATTCCAAGCGAAATTTCACAATGTGATTTCAGCCCAATAAGGCATCTGTGTACCAAATTTTAAGTCGTTAAATCCAATATTTTGGAATAGAAATGTGATTAGTGTGCCCCTGGTTGACCGATTTCAACCATAACCTTTTTAACTCTTGCCATCACCAAATGATGCCAGCAGCATAAATATTTCCATCTTCATCTCGATAAAAAAAAAAAACTATACACAATACTTTACAATCACAGAAGTCTACTTTCCCTCTTTGTCAGTTGCTACTGGGAAAGGAAACAGCTGTTGACCCGTAACTATTTACCTAAGTCGCCTGTTAAGTTTGTCGGTATATTGTTTTTAATCATTGAAAAATAAGAGCTATAGGAGAGCTAATGGAGAGTCAATGCCATGTGGAATTGGAAAAAAAAATTGGTAGAAATGTTAGGTAACCATTTTTAGCAATGAAGTTATGAACTGGAGTAATTTCATCCTCACTCGAAAACTCTTAATTTATATAATACAGAATTGCAATATTTTGCAACCCCACCGTATTTCCAACATAGAACAAAATAGTATGAAACTAATATACAGTAGAACTTCAATTATTCGAACTCAGACTATCCGAATTGCTTATTATCCGACATAAGGACAAAATAAAAATGAAGACAGAAACTTATTGATTGTTATTGACCAACTCATGCCATCGAAGAATTGTTGGAACAAGGAAATGGCCAATTTAAAACAATCTTTTTACTGCCAAACGTCACGAGCTTATTTCAACCAATGGACCAGTCTGTTATCGAAACCATTAAACGCTACTACAGAAGGCAACTTCTAAGGAAACTTTTGGCGAAGACGAAAAAGGTGTGTTGGCTAACCACAAAAAAAAATAATTTGGGAGATTGACCTTAACCCCTCGCGTACCAGACGGCCCGAAACGTCCAGAATTGATATTTACCGTCGAACCCCAGACGGCCCGAAATGGCCAGGCGAGGCCGACCGCTAATTATGTTAGTACAACTTTGACTAATAATTATGAATAATCTTTATTGCTTTACATAACGACGTTACAAATATCTAATAGCAAATTTCAATAGGAACATAAAACAGGTCTTTTTTAGACGATCGGTGTGACAGTTTCGGAGTAATCGTTTTTTTTCTGAAACGCCATCTTTTTTTTGAGACTCGCGAATTTCTTACGGGCCGTAAGGCACACATTAAAATTCAAACCGTGGGCCGCGAGGGGTTAATGTCCAAGTTGAAAGAAACACGGGACCATCAGCTCTTTTTCTTTAAAAATATTTTTTTTTTCACCCATTTTTAACATACATACAGTAATTAATAAAAATAGACCCTTTTTTTTTTTGGAAAAATCCAATTATTCGAATGGGGTTTGGTCCCAATTGATTCGATTAATTGGAGTTTTACTGTAGTTTTAAGCTAACATTGTTATAAACTAACATAATTTTAAAATAATGGAGATTCGAATCTTGGGAGACGTATTGTTAAAATTTGTAATAAATTTTCAGAAGACACACTGCCACCAAAGCTATCGTCGAGTGAAACAGACGCAGAAAAACTAGCTGATCTCTCAAATCTACATAACATTATCGACGACATTCATCAATTGCGAAAACAGCTGATAGTGGAAAACGAAAGATTAGGCAGACCTATCGATATTTCGTCAGTGTTTATCGGCGAGGACATACACGGAGCATGTCGCATGGAATTAATCAATACCAAGGCTGAATTCGAACAGTACAGGCGACATTCGATTCAGAACAATTCCAACCCGACTTTGCAAACGAAGTCCAACGACTATGACATCGATCGGCTCAAATCTCATATTAAATCGTTGCAGGAGAAGATTGATATTCTGAACCGACAAATGGAGGAGGACACTAATGAATTTGCAGAAAAATTAAAAGAAAAAGAAGAGGTACGTTTTGATTTTTTTTAGTTTATGTTGGAACAAATTTTATTTTTTTAATAAAATGTTTAAAGGCTGAAAGCAGTGATTAACATGTGGAGAATGTCCTCGAGATAATAATCAGATTACTTATGATATACAGGTGCGTTTTATGTTCCAGGCCAATTTTATTTGGCCATGGTTTTGATTTGACCATCACTTGTCAGTACATATTTGACGGTCGTGGGGAGTGATCGGTAACAATATTATGGTGCATCTAATGCTGCAACAAAGCGTTGAAGTTATTAAAAATAAAATATATAAATAATTGTTCAATTGTGACTACGTGAAGTAAAGAATCTCTTTTTTTTTTGTAATAATCATGAAAAAATTTAAACATAACGGTATTATGATAGTTGATGTTCTAATTCTCATATAATTTATTATACATCTATTTATGTTCAAAAAATACAAAGGCATATTGCTGGATTGACAATAAAATTATTTTACGTTGATTATTCTACATAGAATTTGCATTTCTATTTTAATATATTATTCTCTCTTACTATTTAATGATATTAGTGTATTTTGATTATTTGTAAGTAGATAATATTGAATATAATATTACAGCCATGACATCTATCATGATAGTTATGTTTTTAATAATGAAATTTTGAGCATTTAATTTTGTGACGCATCCAAGTGTAGGAATGCCTATCTACTGGAGTAGTTGATTGTATTGTATTTGCCAAGCAAGTCAACTATTCAATGTGTATTTAATAATTTTGAAAATTTGCATACACTGGAGCTAGGTAGGACCAACGTTAGGTTTTTTTTGTCGATTAAAGTTTGTCTTCTTTATATTCGAGGCATACAAACTAGCGAAGAGTCATTCTGTCTCCCAGTTGGAGGCCATTCCAGAGCCCATTCCATTAGCAAAGACCAGATCAGGAAGAGCGGCTTATACTCTGAATTTGAACTTGAGAAATATTGCACTGACTAGCCATTACATTTTGGTTTCTGATGAGTCAGCTCCTTCCTTTAGCTGCACCAGTCTGCTGCACCTACATGTTATTCCCCCTAGAAAGTGGGTTCTCCCAGAATTTGCCATTGCTCCCCGCTCCGAGCCAAGCCATGAGTTGTACATTCCGGTGACTCGAACAGTTCTTCTGTGAGTCGGTTCCTCTATAATTAGTCATTCTGATTAATTTTAATTCATTCTATGCTCGGGCGAAGGTGCAGGCTGTCGCAGACGCTATGAATATTTTCAATCGATAATAACACTCAAGTGGTTTAATAATTAGCAAAATTAGATTTCGATATCCTGTAAATATCTTGTTTTATTATTTCAAAAAAAGAAAAAAGGAGTGGTCCGTATAATTTTGAAGCATAAAGCGGATTTCTTCCGGGTAAAGGAGTGGGGTTCAAAACCCAGGCGCACCCGAAATGACCCATCACTAATACAAACACAAAAAGGCCCTTTTAGAAATATTTATTTTTGTTAATTTATTCCAATTTCCGCATTAAATATCATCTGGACTCCATTACAGGTGAGTTTTTTATTAGTGACAAACAAGTAAGCAACTTATTTTTTTTAATCAAATTTGTATATTATATCTATTGATAAAAAGTTCGAGAAGTGTTGAGTGCGCTGCACCTTCTAGCAGTAGGTAAAATATTGCAAATAAACAATATTTGCAATATTTTACCTACCACTAGATGGCGCATCGCACTCAACTCTTTATGATATTATATTTTTAAAAACAAACAAAAACATTTTTTTCTATTTCATTTTTTAAATTTTATTTTCTTTTAAAAAGTTGCTTACTTGCTCATACTGATTGACCCACTACAACAGTGGTTCCCAACCTGCAAATGTCTGCGGACCACTCAGTCTGAAAGTAAATTACCACAGACCACCCATTACATTATTACATACATCTTATCAGTTGTAACCAAATTCAAAGGTGATTAAATACAACAATTTTTCAAAAACAAACTATTATTATTAATTAAGAAACTAAATTAATAAGAAATTATTAAGAAATTGTAATTTTGATTTAATCACGGGAAAATATTACTTTTTTATAAGTAGTCATCGGTCTCTCCCATGGACTACCCCCGAGGCTCTCATGGAATACCTTTGATCCGGTGACCGCCGGTTGGGAAGCACTGCACAACAAGTATGTCACTAATAAAAAACTCACCCAGTATAATAAAACATAAAATACTTAATGATTGGCTTTGTAACAATAATTGAATATTACGATGAATAATTTTACTATTTATCTTTTCGAATTACTAACTACTTAAAATATTAGGCTTCTATTTTGATTATTTATATTTATAGTTTGACAATCTAGTAGTTAATTCTTGACTACCTATGTATGTTCAGTAAAGAGTAGTAACGAGACTTACTACCTAACTTAATTATTTTGACACGTCCAAGAGCGGTCTTTAGCCGTCAATTGGACACGACTAAAATGTAATGTAATGTAATTGTTTGATTCCCTGTTATTTTAGTATCTCTTATTTTACATTTTGTTTCAGAAATATAACAATGAAAAAACTCACTACAAGGAGGAAATATCTGACTTGAAGAAACGGTTATGCAACACCGAGAAGCAGCTTTTGCTCCAGAAAGAAAGATACTGCGAACTTCTGAACGAGAGAGATACTGATATACGAACAAAAAGTGACAGAATGCGGAGAATCAGCGACGACGAGAGCCAAAAAATGAAATCGGTTGCTTTGTCATTACAGGTAAGCTCAGTGTTCTGCCATTCTCATTCTTCCACATAGGTGTCTGAGTAAGAAAGAACACAGGGTCAACGTTTCAGCAGAGTTTTTGGGAATCCTAATTGATAACCAAATTTGGAAAACATATGTTGATCACCTAAAATCAAACTTATTTTCTTACAAAATTAAGAAATGTCCTTGACGAAGAAAGAATTCATAAATTAGTATTATTCGCTCGTTGAATGACACTCCCAGTATGGTATATTACTGTGGGCCAACGTCGTCAATATAAATGACATTTTTATTCTGCAAAAGTGATTAATGTCTACTTTTTGAAACTCGCCCATGCGCTAAATATACTTGTACTTACTTGTATTCTTGATCAGAGTAACTCTGGTGTCTATCATGGAACTGCTTTTGGTGAAACCAAATTGATGGCTGTGCATTAAGGTGGTTGCTACCTGTCTTTTTTCATACAAAAAATTCCTGCAGAATACTAGCGATTGAAGAAAGTTACGTTATTAAAACTATGATAATCCAGTAAATAAAAAAAAATGGTGTACGCGTTTCGAATTTCAACCAGTTTGAACAGTTATTTTATATAGAAACTTAGAAATGAAAATCTTGATATTCTAGTAGGATCTATGATTGGATTAGTGACTGTTATACACACGATGACATTTTTAACACTATCCGTGACAGTCGGTGTAATAATCGAATTGCAATGCCAAAACATTTTATTTCTTCCTACAAAAGTCATATATCAGAGGGAGATGAATGATCGCCTGTCTGTCTTTCTCATCTTCATTCTTTTTATTTTTCCTATATGGCAAGGGTCTTATTGTTCGTGAAATCAATGGTTTTGGATAATGTCGATAATACCGGTATCGATAAAAATCGAATTCTGACGGATAATGTTCTACTTTCATTATAATTTATAAAATAAAAGAAAAACAATAATAATAAATTGTTATAGTGACAATATTTCAATGGCAATGCGATTCCTAACCGATTTTATACAACGGCAACATAATAAAAGAAACCACAAAAATAATCAATCACCGATTACACCGATATATCGATGAACGGTCACTCAATCGATGACTCCCTCACTCTGTCTAGAAACCGAATTTTGACGTGCGGTGAGCGTGTGCGCAGTGGTGTTTGTTCGCTGCTGTATCAATAAATACGACGCGCTTCGCTGTGTTTTGTTTCGAATTGTGTGTAATTGTTTATTGTGCGTTGTTCAAATTCTCGACCGGCCGAAAATGAGACGAAATACCTTTGCTAAGGACTGCCATGTCAAGCATAAATATGCCGGTCCTGTCAATCGACGTCGTTCTAAAGCAGCTTTCAAAAGAAAACATAATGACGCTGAAAGGTAAATTATTATGTATCCGAAAAACGCACATGTTGGCGATAACATTTCAAAAGAATATACGGTATGCGATTTCGGCACCTCTACAAGATGTCTCGCTGACGACCAATCTGATTCCGAATCTGTAAAAATCGCGCGGACTCGAGATATAGGCGAGATAAAGCAAGACAAAATTGTCCGCATAAAGATTTTTACAGATTCGAAATCAACAACGTCGATATAATATAGTCGGGTGACGTTTAAAACACCTTAAATTTAGAGGAGATGCTGAAACTGCATACCTACCTATATTTTAATAAAACAACCATCAAAATCGACTTTTAGAAGGTTGATTTTGAGATGAATTAAGAATTATGTTAGTTTATTTTTTGCAGCCGCATGTATTGGCGTTTACCGGAAGTATCGTCGTCAACACCTTCCATAAAAACATACCAACGGAGTGATAAGAGGCCCCGAGTGGATGCAAATTGGTCGGTGCAATCTGATGAACCTTCGACGTCGGCTGGTGTGGCTGATGTTGCAGATGAGGTGAATGTAAACTGGCCATCAATAGACCCGGAATTAGAAAGTCACCAACTTCAGTATGATGCAGCAGATGTGGATCACCTGAAGGGCCTCGATGGCTATCGAATCGTTGACGTTCACCACTTTCTACAAAAGTCCATGAATTTGCAATATGATCACTCGAAAAAATGTACCGGAGGCAGAATTGCTTTTCGCAGCGAGAGTTTCAAAGGCATCGTCTCCTGGATGACTTTTGGGTGCACAGGATGTGACCAAACTTGGATTTTGTCGACTGAACCAAGTAATAAGCCGGCTTTGAATAAGGCATTCGTTAGGGGAACCTTGACCTCTGGAAGCTATTATGCTCAAACGTCGCACTTATTGAGCGTAATGGACGTACATATCATGTCATCGAAGCTCTTCCGAACAACCGAGCGAATGTTAGGAAACGTTTGGGAAGATCATCTCTGGAAAGAAATGCGCTTAGCAGGAGCTCAAGAGAGAGACGAAGCTATAAGAAAAGGAAATGTGTCTGATGATGGAGTCGCATTTATAACCGTTTACGTTGATGGAGGCTGGTCGAAACGATCTTACGGCCATAATTTTAATGCTGCTTCAGGAGCTGTATGTCAATATTTTTATTTATACATGAAAGTTCCGCCATTCCAATTACTAATTCACCTATTTTTTTACAGGCTTGTATTATTGGGAAACATACAAAAAAATGTCTATTTCTTGGTATTAAAAATAAATACTGTTATGGTTGCCAATATTACGAGAGAAATAACATGCCAACAAAGGATCATAATTGCTTCAAAAATTATGAGGGAAGCTCAACTGCAATGGAAGCAGAAATTATTGTGGAAGGATTTTCAAGAAGCATGGATATACATGGATTACACTTTTTGGAATTTATAGGAGATGGAGATTCGTCAGTATATGCCAGGTTACGGGAACGCGTTTCGTATGGCCGAAAAATAAAAAAGCTGGAATGTAAAAACCACGCTATTAAAAATTATACCAGTGCCCTATATAAGGTAAAACTTTTTCTTCTATTTTTAAAACTGAAAATTTTCCAGTGCCTAAAAAGTTTATTTCACTTACAGATTGTGAATAACAGTAAGTTACCACTTCTTGGCAGAAAATTGTTGAAAAGCAAAATGCAAAACCTAACAGTTTTGGCACGCAAGAGTATAATACATAATTGTATTAATGGTAATGCTGCCAATTTGCGACGTGATTTTAAAAACAGCCTATTGCATGTGTTCGGTGAACATTCGACATGTTTGCCTTATTACTGTAAGTGGCAATTGGCAGATTCGGGGGAGCCGGATGAAAATGTTCTAGACGACATAAAAAAATTTGAAAATGTATGGAGCTTCATGATGGCAGCTTTGGACTTGTTACAAAGAAAGGCTGACAGGCTTCTCCACAACGAGACAAATAATTGTGCAGAAAATTTTATGAGCCTTATAGCCAAGTTCAACTGTGGTAAAAGACTCAATCTGACGAAGAGTGGATCATTCCAGAGAAGAACGCATATCGCCGCACTCAATCAATTGTCCGGTGGAAAATGGCACTCAACAGCTTGGAAGTCAGCTACAACTATGAGCCCTGGAGCGTCGTTCAAGAAGTATTTTAGTAGACTGGAGAAGTATAAGGAAGTGAGAAAAAAACACATTAGAGTTCGAAAACTCTTCAAAGGAAAAAAACAGGAAGCTGATAAAGACTATGGTCCTTCACCTGATAATCCTCCACCAAATTATACGGAATCAGAGTTAAAAGAATTATGCGATGAGAAGATCACTGAATTCCAGGTTAGTATATTTTACCACTAATCACTTTATATTTTGATTGGGCCGGCCTAATGTAATGTTTTTTTACTTTAGGTAACGGGACAAGATGCAGTCAGGATCGAGAGAGAAACTGTTGGTCAACATTCGAATGATTTGTACAACACTTACAGGGAAAATCGGCTAACAGCATCATTATTTGGAATGGTTGGTAAAAAAAACATCTGAAGAATATGTTTATATATATATATTTTTTTTTAATTTTATTTAAGCGGATTGTAAGATTAGTAAAGGTTGCACCTTTGCCGGACGTTTCGGAGCGGCATTTTCTGACCACTACGGGTGTATCCTCATCATCAAAGACCAAAACTTTGTTTCAAACCTTGGTCGGCAAATCCAAATAGTACAGCCAAGTCTCGTCATCTATCACGATGTTGTTCACATGCCGAGATTTTCTCTTATCAAACTTTTTGTAGCATCTCCCGGCACCATGTTACACGTCGTGTCATCTGCTCTTCAGTCAGTCGATGCGGCTGTCAGTCAGTCAGTCGATGTATATTAGTTAGTTGTAAGGCGCCTGCTGAAATAATTTGTTTTTGTATTTATTTTAGATTTGTAAAAGGAGGCTGAGTACACCTTGCCACAATCATGTCAAACAAGTGCTATACAAAACTGCGTTTTCCTCATCAGATATGGCATACGGCAGAATACATGAAAATGTAGCAATCCAAAGATTCGAAAATGAACATGGCAAAAAAGTGAGTCCCTCGGGACTCTTTGTTGATGTAAAATATGGATTTCTCGGCGCTAGCCCTGACGGTAATTTTTTATTTTTTGCTTTTTTGTGTTCTGCCTAGTCTCATTATTTTTTTTTTTAAAAGTGGCACATTTTACCAAAGAAAATAATGAAATGGTGTTATGTACATGTACCTTTTTTGTACATGTACCTTTTTTGTACATGATTATTATATTTCAGGGAAAGTGGTTGATGAAAACGCAATAGTGGAGGTAAAATGTTTTCCATCAATTGCAAGGTTAGAGGAGAAGAATTTAGTTAAAATTGCGGAAACTAAAAAAAATTTTCCATTGAAAAATGAAAATGGGGTACTGGTTATCAATAAACGACATAATTACTATTATCAGGTGTGTATTTTTTTCAACATTTTAAACCCTTAGCTTATTTTAGATACAATAATACTTAATATTAAAGATATTAATTTTTACAGATTCAAGGACAACTTTGCATAACTGGGTCGTTAAAATGCTATTTTATCTGCTTTGTGGATGCCTTCACACCGATAGTAGTATTAGAAGTGGTGCCCGATCAAGCCTTTATTAACGACATGATACCAAAATTGGTAAATTTCTATAAAAAGTGTATCCTACCGGAGATTATCTTACGGAGAATACCCTCGAAAATGAAGTGCCTTGATCCTGCTGAAATGAAGATACTCAGTACACAATCCAGAGGAGTCAATGTAGCTTCTTCTGGTCCTATAGTTTCTGGACTTTCAACAGAAGTGTCTGAATAGCCTTATATGAATAGAATTATTATTATTATTAATATATATATATATATATATATATATATATATATATATATATATATATATATATATATATATATATATATATATATATATATATATATATATATATATATATATATATATATATATATATATATATATATATATATATATATATATATATATATATATATATATATATATATATATATATATATATATATATATATATATATATATATATTTGATATGGTTTGTAAAGAAATCCTTTTATAGGAATCCTTTTATAGGATTCGATGAAAAATAAAATTCGTAAAAGCTACATAAAAAGCAGCGAAATAATACGACAATGTTATTTATTATAGTACAATTTATTAAAATAACAAAATGAAATTTTAAAAAATGGTACGGATCATATCTTACAGCGGGCCGGATCCGGCCCGCGGGCCGGTTGTTGTCCATACATGATTTAGGTTATATAACAAAAACATCCTCTTAGCCAAATAATTAATAATTTAACATTTCCTTTTGTTACCTAGATTGGAAAGAGTCAGATCTGATAGTTTATTTATTTATTTTAGTAATGCAAATATAATATTTTAGTTTACAATTTCAGATAGGCCGTCGGAACTATGCACAATAATATTAAACATTTAATTTTGTAGTTTGTATAGTGGTAAAATGAATGGTTTACTACCTCACTAGGAATACCTGTATCAAGGTGGTTTTATATTGCCTGTTGAGAAGGCATATTATCTCCGCTATTAGGTTTTTTTTAATAACAACTTAAAATCTTGAAGACAGAAAGAAAGGAAAAACTATTTTACTTTAAATATTCTTACATTCTATGCATACAATATACATTAAATACATTTATATAATAAAAACATATTATTATAAATAGGTTTTTACATTGTAACATTCATTTTATATTACATTGGTTTAAAAAACATCCATAAAAATTGCAGACGTAGTCGACAGTATAAATGAACAGTAGTAAAAATTGACAGATAAAATATTATAAAATGTACAATATAACAGTATTATAATTACATACAATTGTGAATTAAATGAATTGTAAATTAAAAATGTTTCTTTTTGATGATCTATCCTTTTCACACATTTTTCCTGTCTTGTGGATTAGTATGTAATGTTCTGATGTCAGTGCTCAAATACGTCAGTGATGATGTGCAAGATTAGTAAGTAATGTACTCCAGAGCTCGGCGTCCAATTAGAGCGTGGAATCGCCCTGGTCCATCGTTTACGCAGATTATCTTCCTTCTGGAATGACTGAAACTGGAAGCTCTAGAGAACAGTCGATTTGATTTGCATCAACACAGCATTGTCTCGGCATCTAAAAAATAAAATCTGGTATTAGCAGTGATATTACACCCTAGCTGGTTCGAATTTGTTTGTTATGTTCAACTACATATCATTGATTCCAGTCAGTCGATAATAGCATCGATGATGATCGTCTTCATTGAGTGTCGCTTGGTTGATCATCATCGCCGTCTATCGTCTCGGGAAAAGCCACTTACAGATAGCATGCAAGCATATGCTTCAATTTGCTCAATTTTAAATTCCAATTTGCATATATTTGAAACTTTGTTATTTATTAGTTATTGCTACCAGTTATACATTTTTGATTTTTAACATCACCTGACTATTCACCATGCTGATTCTGAAATTATTTTTTGTCGGACTCAATAAATAAGAGAGATATAAGTCAAACACCTACATTTCGGTAGGTTAGGTTAGTTATTTTTAAACAATACAAAAAACTTATACCTACTTCGAACCTTTTGTGTTCGAACTAACCTAAAAAAAACTAACCTACCGAATGTACCTATATAAAGCAACCTACCGAAATGTATAGGTGTTTGACACCATATCTCTCTTATTTATTGAGTCCGACAAAAGATAATTGCAGTTTCGGAATCAGCGCGGTGAATATAGTCAGATGATGTAAAAAAACAAAAATGCATAAATTGCAGCGAGCAGCATCAGCGAGAATAACGATTTTTTCGCGGAAAAGGATTTGTTTATGTATGTAGGTACGTAAAACAACATTTTTGTGGAGAAAAAGATCTATATTTACCTTAAATAGTTGTTGCAGATAGGCAGGTGAGTATTTTACATTTTGATCACAATTGTACATAAAAACCACAAAAACGAAATAATTGTACAAAAAAACAAGCCGTCACGAAATATGTAGGCCGGTTTACTGACCCACTAATCATATAAATGGTTGCCACATCTAACTTGCGCGCGCCGTTGCCACATTTCACTTGTGACCTTGGCGAAATTTTGACTGACACACGCACACTACCTTTGACATCACTAACACACTGATACGGATTGGCGGAGCTGGGAAATCGAAACTTATCCTGTATATTACTAAAATTTACAGTATATACAATTCTCGCAATATTTTTAAAAAATGCTTTATTCTCTTAGGTACTCGCGTTTCAAAATACGTAATTTTATTCATAAAGGAGACAAGCTAGTGATTTATTTTCATACGAAAATAATTAAAACTTCACATCAGCGCCATCTATTATAGTGTAAGATTGACACAGCTAGGTAGCAACGCCCTTAAGGCTAGCCTTATTAAAATGGGAAAGAATTTCATAAACTTTACATAGTAAAGGTAATATAATAATAATAATAATAATAATAATAAAAAACTATTTTAATTAAAAAGGCGAGATTATTGCCTTGCAGAAATGTCTATCAGCTAACTTATAGCTTGAGTTTATAACATATTTAGTACGTTGGCTATGCAAAAGAACAATAAAAAATACAAGTGATAAAAAGAAACAAACAGAAACTAGAAAGAAAAAGATAATAAAAAAAAGTAAAACAAATGACTAAAATTAAATAAGGACGCAGAGGAAATGAAGGAGAGGAAGGAAGGAAAGAGAAGCGAAAAGGAGGGGGAAGAGGTGGTTTGGTTAATTTATGGATTTTAGGGTTATATATTCTTTGAGCCTGGCCTTAAACGAGGAGATGCTGGGGGCTGTTCTAACGTCATTTGGTAAAGCATTCCAGAATCGTCCAGCTTCCACGGAGTAGGAGTATGAAAAAAGTCACTGATTTGACCAGGGATGGATAACAGGTTATTGCACTCTGATCTTAGGGGACGGCCGTGCGCCGATAATGCGGTGAACCTATCGGCAAGATAAAGCGGCACGCCATCCGCGAGGATTCTATATAAGAGGCAGAGAGTTCTAACCTGTCTCGTCTCCCTGGTGGTAAGCCACTGCAGTCTGCTACGATATTCCGTGATATGGTCATATTTTCAATATACACTGGTCTATTTTTTAAAAATTATAGATACTGGTCTAAAATTTGTTAGGTTTTCTTCATCTTCACCTTTTAACGAGTGGTACAAATCTAGAACTAGGCATTTATTAAATATAAGGGCTAAATAGGGGGCAATAATTTGGATGATAGAATTGACAATTTTGACTGACTTGCCTCATAAATCTTCACTCATAAATTTAATAACAAACTTTTTTTAATATTTAACTATTTATAATATTTTAACCTAAAACTAGTTATAGTACCGTGCAATTTAATTGGAACGAAGAGTATTTTTCTTCGAAAAGTGCTTTATCGGACTTAAACATACAAAAACAGTACTGGTAGTTATAGATTGTTAGTTTTAATTAAGAATGTGTCCTCCTTTTGCGTTGATAACACCTTTCACTCGTGTAGGCACAGAATTTACCAGGTTTTGACAGCTTCCTTTCAGTTCATCATCTTAAAAACCAGAATTGAATTACTGCACTGATCATCTTGATTTTCGTTGTACAATCAATCATGGAGAGCCGTTTTTGCAAATGGCCCAGAGGTTTTCGATCGGGTTGAGATCGGGGCAGTTTCCAGGCCATTCAAGTACAATACTTTGGTTCAAAGTGAAATAGTTTTTCATACAAAACAAATTACTGTACTTGAATGGCCCGGAAACTCCCCCCATCTCAACCCGATTGAAAACGGATCTCCGAGATGAATTGTACAACAAAAACCAAGATGATCAGTGCAGTAATTCAAGTCTGGTTTTTAAGATGATGAACTGAAAGGAAGCTGTCAAAACCTGGTAAATTCTATGCCTACAAGAGTGAAAGGTGTTATCAACGTAAAAGGAGGACACATTCTAAAAACTAACAACCTATAACTACTAGTAGTGTTTTTGTATGTTTATGTCCAATAAAGCACTTTTCGAAGAAAAATACTCTTTGTTCCTAGTAGTTTGCACGGTACTGTTATAATACACACATGCAATAAATTCCAACAGTGTATATCAGCAATAAATCTATAGTGCGACAGATACTCATGATTCTTAATTTTTAATGTAATTTCTTAATATTTCAGGATGTAGCTGCTCCTCCGCATATGCTGCATTATGCCCACGAAGTAGCCAGGAAAGATCTTGATATATCGCAGTTGCGTAAAGACAAACATGGTCTAGAAGGATTGCTAAGGTACGCCAATGGCAATCTAATCATACATAATCGGATTTTTTATACATTTTAATGTTTTTTCTCAAGAGC
Source organism: Micropterix aruncella (assembly GCA_944548615.1). Taxonomy (NCBI): domain Eukaryota; kingdom Metazoa; phylum Arthropoda; class Insecta; order Lepidoptera; family Micropterigidae; genus Micropterix; species Micropterix aruncella. Next base: position 21,909,739 of record OX155953.1, on the reverse strand, counting down.
TAGAATAAGTGTAAATAGTTCTTTTGTTGACAACAATATTAGTAGATTTGTGATGGTCTTTATTTTGGTATCAAAATGGTGCTTAGATGCCAAAATAGTGGTAATCATGTTTCAAAGAAAATTAATGTAATAATATAGTAGTCAAGATTGGTCTGTTTTTTTGCCTAAATTTTAATTCATTAACAATATCTGTGGAGAACAATGCTCGGGGAATCCACCAGGAAGCTTTGGTGATCCCGTGGTGACTCCTTCAAGAGCAGTTAGTTGACCAAATAGGAAAAACAATTTCCTATGATGTAAGAACTGCAAAGGTCGGGCAATGTATTTGGGCAAGATCTTGGTGCTTTCCTTTATTTTTGTTTTTGTGGAACTCGCGCGGGCTTTCGTGAATAGGTATGGCATAAGCGGTGGGGATCTTTAGTTCCAGAAATAGTGGTTTGCAAGATTCTCTCCTATTTAATCCGCGTATTGCTCTCACGGCTCTTTTTTGTAAAATAAATACCTCTTTAATATCAGTGGCATTTGCCCACAATAGGATCCCATGTCTCAGGTGTGATTCGGCCGGAGAATGGTATGCACTCTCAATTTCCTTTTCGCCCAATATCTTTCTTGATCTGGATACCGCATAGCGTATACCGGCTGAACATAATTTTGGTTTGGGCTGGTCTATGTGGGTTTTCCATGACGTGTTTTCGTCGGTGTGAGTTCCTGGAAATTTAGTGGACTTGGCAATCTCGATAGAGTAATTTAACGCTAACTGTTTTTCTTTTTTATTTGAGAAGTTTATCAACACTGTTTTGCTTAAATTTGGCGACATCGGGTTCGCTCTAAACCAATCATTGACTTCAAAAAGTATTTCGTTTATTAATTCCTCCATTTTTGTTCTACAATCACTTTCAAGAATGTACGTGGTGTCATCTGCAAGTTGGACAGTTTTGTCACAAGTTATGTTAGTTGCTAAATCGTTACAATAGAGATTGAAGAGGAGAGGTCCTAATATTGAGCCCTGAGGCACACCGATGTTTACTATTTCACATCTCGATTGCTCAGCCTTTTCCTCAATTCCATCAATTATTTTAATCTCCACCACTTGCTGCCTATTTTGTAGGTACGATTTAATGTATGAATTGGCCACTCCTCTAATTCCATAATGGTTTAGCTTGTCTACCAAGGTATTGATGTTTATACAGTCGAATGCTTTGCTTAGATCGCAGAACAGTCCTGCTGAAAGCATCTTCTTGTTTCGACTATTCTCAATCATGAAACATGCAGACAACGCGGCATCCTGTGTAGATTTTTTTTTGTCCGGAATCCATATTGACTGTCTGAAATGACACAAATTTTTCAAGGAAACCATTTAGTCGTTTTCCGATGACTTTCTCCAAAATTCTTGAGAAACTACTCAGTAGGGCTACGGGTCGATAATTTTCTACGCTCGTGGGATCGCCCTTTTTTATATATCGGTGTAATCTTGGCTACTTTATGACAATCTGGAAATATTCCCTCTGAAAAGCTTAAAAATTGTAAAGATATGTTAGACAGGGTGCCAGTACACGTTTATGGATTTTAATTACGCTAACAGGTATATCATCGAGACCAGTTGATTTTTTGTTCTTTGGAGAGTCGATGTACTATTTCTTGATTGTTGATCGATAGTTTGATCCTTATTAAATGTAGTTTATGTAGAACTCTTTGGATGCTTTCTATTTTTCTAGTTTTCATATATTTTTGTTATTGAATTGCTGATTCTCTATGTTTTCTCATTATTTCTGTTGTTTTTTATTTTTCTTGTTTTTATGTCTTTGTTATTTTTGAATTTCTATGTTCTTTTTCAATTATTAGTTTTTTATAGGCTTTTTATAGACACTCAAATATAACTTTGTAGATGACACCAGCATAAGCTTTGCAGATGCCAAAATAGAGAATGTAGTGAAAACGTTAAACTATGAATTGGCTTTGTTGAATACCTGGTTCGAAACAAAATAATCTATCACTTAACACATCTAAGACAGTATCTATCTTCCTATCTTGTAGAAAAAATAAGGTTATGAACAGTCAAAATTTAATTATCGGTTCAAACACAGTAGCCAATATTAAAAGCCATAAATTTCTGGGTTTAGTTTTAGATGAAAATCTAAGGTGGAATGCTCACGGAGAGGAATTAAGCGACAGACTTTCCAGCGCCTGTTTCTTACTAAGGCAAATACGGAAACTGATGAGCGTTAAACACACCAAAATAATATACTTTGCCTATTTCGAGTCAATTCTTCGTTACGGGATTCCTTTCTGGTTACAGTGTACAGTAGTTTTAAGGCAACATATTTTCTCTCCAAAAACGAGCCATAAGAATATTGATAAACCTTAACCATAATGAATCATGTCGTGGTCACTTCAAAAATCTCAGTATTCTAACGCTACCATCACTATACATATTTGAATGCATAAAATTAATATTAAAAAACATAGGAAAGATGAAGACCCAAAAATAAATTCACTCGCATTTCACCAGATGTAGGCACAACTTAGCATTACCCCGTCCATCTCTGGAAATTTTCAAAAGGGATCCAAATTACGCTGGAATGGCGTGTTACAATAAACTGCCTGAGAATATTAAAATTATATGTAGAAACGGAAAAATAGCCCAATTTAAATCGAAATTAAAAGGCTACCTTATTGCGAGAGAATTATATAATATAAATGAATTATAATTAGATGACTGACAATTTCCATCTCGATTTTATTTATTTAACTCGACATTTGTACCATTTTACTGATTATTATATTATTACTATTATTTCTAATTGTCTCCCATAATCAATTATATTTCTTATTTATAGGACTATTTAATTTTAATATTATAATTTCATGACTAACTGTAGTTATAAATATCTAATATAACTCAATTGTGTGGTGAGTCTCTAATGAAATATTTAGTATACATTTTAAAGTTATTTTAATATTAAGCGGCTATATAAAGTGTCTAAACAACTATGTATAAGTTTTTGAAGACATTAAATGCGATTTGATTTGATTTGATTTGACTATTCTCACTCTGCTTGACTTCAGTTGTACAACTAGAGCTGTCAACTACAACGGGCGAACACGCCGTCGTGAGTTTTATTCTCGCTTTCTAAGGGTTAAACACCAGACACAACCACTAATCTGATCGACAACATTCCGCAGTGATGTCGGACGGACTTATTATTTCCCCATCTTCATTAGTCATCACGCCAGGTCTTACTTCCTCCTACTATTTGTATACCTGCAAGTATATCTTCATGCAAAACCAAGCGATGTAAGGGTGGCCATTACAGAAATGAACTAATCTGAGTCACATATTAAACCGGGCCAAGGCTATTGCGTAGTTATAAATCTTTCATAATCACAATTGGTTGTGATTGGTGGATAAAAACTGTTATCCTCGATTGATCTTTATTGTCTGGGGTTCAAAATGATCACATTGTCATCGAGTATTCAAGAGATGTAAAAACTTGGTTTACTCATCGACCATACTCTTCCGTGGCAAGCATAAACCACTGATATCAGTAATGACATTTATGCAGGCTTTCGATGGTCGCAAAAATGTATACTGGCTAATATAAAACAGACCTTAGCGTTGCAGCATTCATTTGTTTCAACGCGGCCATTTCTTTTCGGGTTCAAATGCTAGATTGATATGATATGATTTCATCTCGTTTAGTCTTTTTTCTATTGATTCAAAAATCGATTCACATTGTTGTTATTATACTCTCTCACAGCAGCATTGTCTTCGTTCGTTGTGGCAAAAATGGCATTGGTTTTTGCCTGCAGTTCATATTGAATGCCAGGTCTATATATTTATACATCGCTGATGTTGAATGAACGCTGGTTCAAATCATATATATTTTTTAATCGTTTTTCTTGAGCTACCTGACGTTCTAATTATTTTATGTTTATACAAATATATTCTTTTCTACAGGGATTGCCAGCGAGATGCCACTATACAGAAGGATCGTTTTATAGAAATTAAAAGAAATCTTAGAGATGAGATAGACAGGTTGGTAAATTTTAATACTACAACTTCACAAATTAAGCATTAAAAAAAAGTATCTATGTCCTATATTGCTTCTTCGCTCCGTCAGTCTTTCTATTACCAGGCCTGGTCAGTCTTTCTATACCCCTAAACTGGTTTAACGCTTAAATAAAAGGAGGTTTTAAAATGCCAAACAGTTTTATTAATATATTTATTACATAGCTATATTTTTTTATAAAATTGGTATATTTATGTATATATACAGGTGGTGGGTCCAAATAATTTATTTAAAAAAAAACACTTCATTTCTTAAAATTGCATAAAAATATGCACATCTAGAGACGGGCCAAATTATCGCCTAGTTAGATGTGCTATTGGCAGTAAAGGTCATGTAAGATGTGTTAAACCTCCCTATATTAATTATTAAATAATTTATATAATTATTATAAGATTACATGACCTATGAATGAACTGTATACCTAATCCTATGTACCTAAATAAATAAAAATAAAAAATATTTTAATCACAAGGATAGTTTAAATTCCATGAAAGTAATAAATATTTTTTTATATCTTTTTTTCTGTTTGACATTCGAAATTTTAACCCTTGGAGTAAATGGGTATTTTCATGGATGCATCTGTCTCTTTTGCAGGATTTTCGGCGACATCGACTTTAAAGTACTATAACTACGAAACTACTACACCAATCATAAAAAGAACAACTGCACAATGATTGCATTGAAATTTCGAATATAGAATATTGAAATATCATTTTGTAAAACAATTAGATAATTATGAATAAATATGAGAACGTCAAAGAAGTGAAAAAAACGCGGAACCAGATCTGGTCGTATCATACTCAACGGATAATTGTTTCAGAACCAGATTTGGTCGTATCATACTCAACGGGTTAAAAATGATATATTTCTGATGCTCAAAAAATCTAATAGCGAGGATTAATAAATTATATCACTAGTGACCAGGCTGGATGTACTAAATTATCATCAGCCTTAATTGTATGAGTTTGACTTATCAAAAAAAATCATGAATGATGAATCATGAATCATGATGAATTATCGCATTTTAAATCCAATGACAAAAATGTCAACCGATTCGTCATCGGCCGATGACTTTGAGTGTTTTTTTGATGCTCCCAGCAGAAAATCGATTCCTGATATCTGATACAAGAACTGCCAGTGACCAGGCCTAACAACAGGGGCAGGAGTTAAAGAAATTCCGAAAAAAAATGCAAACTTTTTGAAGTTTACTGTTTTTTGTTACTAAAATTTGAAAAATAATCAGTTAGTTGATTTTTCTGCAAATTATTACAGGAATGTATTATTATTTTTGGGAATTATTTATTTTTTCGGGTCCTATTTTTTCTGAATTTTATTGAAAAACCAATGAGTTATGAATAACTTTCGAACTCCTTTAGAGGAATTATTAACTTATTGTCTTTGTATTTGACACTGGAATGTTATTTAAAAAATTGGAGTATGAAAATCATAGTTATTTCGATTTATTTTTATCGATATTTCTCTGCATATTTTTTATAAGATATACAAGACGATATATTTAATAAAAAATAGTCACATGAAACTTTAGACCTTTATCTACCTATTTGTGGAACATGTGTAATTATTTGTTTTATTTTGATTATGCGATGTGATGCTTAGGGTGGTAGCGCCCGCCTTTACTTCGGCACAGAACAGACAGTAGCTTCTCTCAGAACAAAATTGAAATCAAAGCGAATACGTCACGAGTCGTAAGGGCTCGGATATGGTCGCAAGATGTCTCGATACTCGGCCTACGCATATATCTGAACGCTCGAAAACTCGCCAGTCTTTACCTGTCCGTAATGAGTACTGTTCGCGTTTGTCGGGACGAACCCCTTTGCCCACATTCCTCGCACCCTCTTTCCGTATTGGAGAGTAAAGCAACTGGGTGGTATACTGTGACTTTGGTAACTGCCGAGAGCCGGTGTTTTAACCTGGCCTGTTTTAACAAACGAAAATTAAAATGTTAAATCCTCTTTGTTTTGCGGGAGCAGATTCCCCCTCCCACTCTTGATTGTTCTGAGCCGTTCAGAGCTAATGGGCCCTTGCTGAGTTGGCCACGAAGACCCATTTGTTCAGGGTTGGTCACACTCACGTGTCAACACCCATCCAGCGGCTTCCACGCATGAAGTGTGAGCCCGGGTAGGACTCTAGCCGTGGGGCTAGTTTCCCTTAGGAGTCAATCTTCTGGCGCTCCTGGATGGTCTGCGCACCGTACGGCGCTTATCCAATCGATTGTGCATTCTGACTAACAGTCGGGGGAGTCTGGAAGCAGCACTGTTTCCTATAGAGCGGGGGGTGGTTGCGGACCTTACGGCGACTGCTCTTGAAACGACCATCGGCTACCCGATCCCGGGTGAATAGCCGGGCAAAAGATGCCGTGGTCCGCAATAGATTTTGTTTACAACGTTTCACTGCTTCGTAAGGGGAGGACCGCGCAAACCACCTCGAACTCGTAACCAATCGAGAGACCAGAGGAATCTGGTCGCAACTGGAAGTAAGGGTGTGAGTGTAAGCCCGCTGGGTAACATACCTGGTTATCTCGTGGATAAGTCGTTGGCCTCTTATGGGCATGTGGTAAAGCTTGACGGTGGACTGTTTTGTCCTAAGTCTTCTGCGTTCACTTCACGGGAGATAGAACGACCAACCGCTAAAACTTCCTGAGGTGACAGGTTCGCCCGTTGTAGTTGACAGCTCTAGTTGTTCTGTGCCGTTAGCACATTGCATGTTTTATTTACACTATGGTTCTCCGCTTCTAGTTTAAATACTTACTATTTTGTTGGTTTTTAATACACACATATGTACATTATTGTTGTATTTTTAATTTCAGGCTACGTCGTATACAATCTCGCGAAGGTGCCAATTTAGAATACCTGAAAAATGTAGTTCTGTCTTATATCACTTCAAATGGGTCACAGGATCGCAAGCACATGCTGAATGCCATTGCAGCAGTATTGCACTTTACGGATTCCGAAAAAGAAAGTGTTTATAAAAAATAGTTGTTGATAGAATATACAATATACATTTTATTGATTAATTTGTTATAAGGCAGATTTATTATATTTATTTTAAAAACGCAAAAAAAAGATATTTTGCCAAATAGAAACAAAGATGTTTTATTTTTTTAAGGATTTTTGGTGAAATTTTGCTATTTAGGCACATTTGACTCCATATTAACGACCGAAAAAGGGTTGCGACTACTATGTCGCCGATTAATTAGGCTACCTCTGCGGCTTTATAACTTCTTGATAAAAATTACTCATTTGAAAATGTATCATGATGAAAACATTATTATCTGTCACATCATGAGTATAGTCTGGATAGCCAATCAACTAGCGTGAGATATTTTCAAATAAAAAATTGGATTATAGCAACATTTTCCAAAATTCATCAGCCGGTTACTGTGGATTAACCAATCCTGAGAAGGTTTTTTCTATGAGTGCCTATATTATTCGTTAATGCAAACATGCCAGGAATACATGATAGTTTTACAGTAGTAGAATAGGTATTTTAATATTGCAAATGATTAGAAATTAAACAGCAAAAAATATTGCATTATTCTGTACATACATAAATGAAAAAAAGCAGTGTATTTATTATTATTGATGTACGAAGTGTATTGCGTTTTTTCGTGAACTAAAATCGGAAATTAGTTTGTGTGAACGAGGCAGGGCAATACACTAGAGCTGAATGTGAAATGAACGGTTGTCACTTTTTCGCATTAAAACTACCCACCAAAGATAAAGCTTCTGAATATAAGACCGCACGAAATGTGTTCAAATTTATATCCTATACTATATTCTATCAGGAAAATCGACATTTGTTAGTTTCATATTTTGCTCCAACGTATTGCTCGATCACCTTCGCTTGAACTAATTTCAGTTTTAGTTCACAAAGCCTTGATGGTAGCGGAAGGCAGTGAATCAAGGCTATTAAGTAATAAAAAAATTGCAGCCCAAACTGAAGAAATCGTCGATAGCGAATGTGACTGTGCTTTTAGTAGTATGGACTACTTTCAAAAGTTGAATCCTGGGAAGCTGTGGAACGCATAACAACCATTATAAATAAAATTAAAAAATAAATAAAATACAAACGGAGCTGCCATGGAATTCACCGACCAAAATTCGGGCCCATCATATATATATATATATATATTTTTTACACTTCTAGGAGGTGAAGGGTGGATTCCGGACTAACGACCGGCGGTGGTAGGTTTAGGACAGCTGTCTTGCCACATGTGAGCGTACACCTTACCACCCATTCACTCCCCTTTCAAAGCCATAGAATTTGAGATGCAGAGATCGCAGTTTTAGATAATTTTTCTAGAAAGGAGTTGATTATTTTCCTGGAGAGACCAAGATCTTTAAAAAGGTGAAACAAAGATTTAGCTGGCAGGCCACGAGCGGCTACTTCCACCGCGTGACGGTGAACAGTGAAGCCGTTCCGGGTGACGGCATTTGCGAGGTCATGGTATTTATTTAATTTGTACTCGTGGTCTTTTGGGATATTTGATTCCCATGGAACAGTTAATTCTACGATAAGAACCATCTTCCGAGATAGAGAGTAAAGAGTTATATCTGGACGCAGGGCTGTGCATCCGAGACTTTCAGGGAATTTATACTGCTTAGAGACCGAATCGACCTCCATAATCCAATCTAAAGCTTTCTCGATTATTGAGAAAGGTTTCGCAGTGAGATGTTTTTTGCCTTTAGAGCCAACCCGCACAAACTGTATTGGGGGTTTGGAGGATACTGTGGAACCCTTGTTGGCACGAGCCACTGAGAGGCTAAGTACCTCGCGAATAACAGCAAGGACTTTGTCGTGGCGGTAAGTGTACCGTACTTGATCCAAGGCCACCTTGCAGCCAGCTAGAATATGTCTAGCTGTGCAAGGGGTATTGCTACAAAGGGGACATGAACTATCCTCGGCATAGCTCCAACGAGCAAGGTTACTGGGGTCTGGAAGTGTATGCTGAAAGGCATTTAAATAAAATTTCAGCATCTCTGGCGTCCAGTCATACAACATTACTTTCCAGTGCATTGGAGGAGGAATGCAAAAGTCTCCAATTGTTGTCATTCTGGCATTGAAGGCCAATAGCGTGAGCCATACTATTGCTGTCGTAATCTCCCCGCAAGAGAGACTTCTTCAAGTCCACATCGCTCATGGTTGTACTGCCATACCCCAGACCAGTGCCATTCTGGCTGATTCCAGTAAGGAACTTTTTGTGGAAGTCAACGCGGGCTTGTAGATCATTTGACTCACTACGGCCACTTACTACGTGCTTCGATATTGCCGGATCCTTGGAATTGCTTAAAATCGAATTTTTGGTTATTCTGGAGTTGGCGTAGAGCAGAGAGGGCAGTTTTAGAGCTAGCCCAAAATTGTGTTTGGACCTGAAAAGAGTCGAGGGGTCAGCTGGTTTGGCTAAGGACAACCAGGATTTTAGACTAGCTGTCACCAGTGCATCCAGACGAGACAGTTGGGTTTTGGTGAAATCGTAAATAAGAAAGGGCCATGACAAATGTGAAGTTAGATAGTTGTCATAGATCCAAGCCTTACGAGGGCCAGAAATTAGTGATTAGCGAGGGCCGAAACATTAATGATTAAAGGATATTGAGTCAACATATATCAGTCCCATGGATATTTTTGATATATCGTACTTTTTGTTTTAAAATTTTATTAATAAATTAGGCTATTTTCGTGGGTGACATGAGGTGCATGTCACCTACGAAAATAGCCTAATTGGCAAAATCGGCGACTCGTTAGCAGACACCTGGTAACATCGGATTTTTCTTATTATGACCGACTTCGGTTGCTGAATTCCATGGTAGTGTATCGTTCTTTAGTAGACTGAATTCTGTCACTTCATTAAAATTACTTTATTTCTTGTATATATTTATTTCCATACTAGTCTTTCATAAACCTCAATTTCCCAAAAAAAAAAATTTTTTTCTTTCCTGAATAAAAAAAACATTTTAAAAAGTCAACCTAAATTAAATCTCTACAAATTATACTTCGATTCTGAATAAATTATCTTTGGCTTCGACAATTTCCCCCTTCGGCATTGTAACGGCCACATCTGTTAAAATATCTGGTCAAAAACAATGTGGTCTTCAAAAAAAAAAAATATTTAATAATATAAAAAAATATTAAAGATAATATAATAAATAATATGCAATTCCATTATATAATCGGCTATAAATATCATATAAAATTCGATTAAATAATATAAATAAAGTTACAAGTGAGAAAAGAAAGAAACAGTCACCCGCATAAAATTGATAATGAATGTTTTTTTTATTTTAATTTATTTTATTTTAAACATAACATGCGGAATTCATAAAATGGTCATACTAAGTAATGGTGCTAAGTAAACGACGACCCACATTCACATGACCATGCGCAGCGCATGCCCAACTAGGCCGAGATAGCCTGTATCTGGGCATACGATTTATTTTCAGACTTGTCGATTTATACAGGACTGGGCATACGATTTATAAAGGACTTATTGATTAAAAACCCTCAATAATTTAACTAATGATAACAATAATAATATTCAATTGAATCGGTCATTTTGAAAACTCCATAAAGTCACATTTTGCACAACATTTGGGCAATAAAAATCATGCCACAATCATTTTGATAACACCACAAATCGATTTGATTATGGGTTTTAGAAATTTAATTTCAATTTATTATTTTCTCAAAAACTAAGCTTCTAACCCAATCTACTCGAAATATGAAAAGAACTAAAAAAATACTGTTTTATTTGCTACATAGGAATATGCGAATTTCTGATAGCCGATTGTATGAATTCATTTCGAAAAGGACATAAAATAAGGACCTGTTTATGCATTTATTTCAAAAAGAACATAACCGACATTTTCTTTTAGTTTTTTTCTGGGATATTATTACATTTTCGACTGTTTTGATGACGTAAATATTTGCTAAAAGTAATAGGTAATGCTTTAAAAATTAGGGAACTAGATAAATAGTGAACTGAACTAGAACTACAAAAATAGCGAAACAGAAAGTTGTATTATTTTAAGAAAATCAGTTTTTTATCTCTCCTGTAAAATTCGCTTCTTGGCAGTACGGCGTTGAGTCATCTAATACACTATATAATCAATGACCTAACCTACGAAGCCATGCTACAAAAGCATAGAGCAGTAAACGTCGAGAGAGGCAGAGGCTCCCAAGTCGCCGCTGCCACGCGGGCCGGGTGCAATGTGCATCGTCCTGGCGCGGGCGGGCGTCCTTAGGTTTTAGTGACGTCACTCTGTTGCGATAATGGCGCTTCCAGGGGGTGATAAAAGCGCTACAAAGTTGCCGGCGAAGTTGCCGCCCGAAAGCGAGCGCGAAACACCCCTCCACCCCCCGCGCCGACAGATTGCACCCTTGCCTTCTTTTAAAGAAAGCACCCCGGGCGGATGAAACTTTGCGAAGAAACGCGAAACCTGCCGGCCGACTTTGAATGCTACATTCGCTGGCGCTGCGAGCGATGCCTTATTTATTTTAATTTTATATAAATTAATGGCTTCCAAAGAGGTACGGGAGAGGAGTGTATTGTCGTACACCTAAGCTTGAGCCTTGATGACCTTATATAAAAACCCAGTTGGCTACTAGTAAAACCTACCTCATTTTTTTTAACAACGTAGATATATATTAAAAAAAAGTTAGTAAAATATGTACAGGGTAGGTTTTTAGTTACCGGCATGCTTGAAAGGGGGTGAATCAGTACGAGCAAATAAGCAACTGTTAATAAAAAAATCTGGGAAAAACAATAAATATTTTTTTTTCTTTGAAGACAAACCTTTTTTTTTTTAATAGTTTAAAAGGCGTTGAGCACCGTGAGCACATTGTGTTTTTCCCAAATTTTTTATCAAAACTTGCTTATTGCTCGTAATACTGATTGAAGGGTGCGGGTAACTAATAACCCACCCGTATAAGGAAAACAGATATTTACATGACAGAATATATATTTAAGAATTAAGTAGGTAACTATTGGTTTAGGAATTAAGTAGGTAAGTAGGTAACATTGACTTTGTTTACCAATATAACAGAAACCGAATGGCAAAACCTTAACCTCAAGCTTATTGGATTATATCACCATACCGGGACTAGCCCGTTCTAGGGTGAACAGGGATCTAATATTACAAAAAGCTATTTAAAAGTAAAATGCTCATAAAACTAAATAAAATGTAGTCAAAAAATTCGCGATTCCATTATAAAAACGGTATTAAAATGGAACATGAAATTCCGATAAATAGAGTGTGACAAAGGGAATAGACTTAAAATTAAAAGAAAGAGAAGAGGAATGGTTAGGCCATTTTTAATTATACTGTGTCATATATATTTTTCCCACCTACCCTCCCAATCAGTGACAAATTACGCGCCGGCCGAGACAGACGTACTCCGGTTTTAAGTGTTCTTGTTTATCGTGCTGTGATATAGTAATTTTCATGTTCGTGAGCTGGCCAGCTGAAGATTTCAAGACATTCGGAGAGTGAAAACGGCAAGAAATCGCGCGGAAAAATAGAAAGGTGCGTAAACTTTGATTCCTTCTCTCCACAATGATGCTTATAATTCCATAAAATAAACAATCTTACTACAGTCCATTCGATATATATTATTAAACTTAAACCCAAGAAGGAAGCTTATGCTTTACTCTGAGATCTGGCTGTTGCTAAAAGTAAACAGTTGAAAATTTTCGTAAATTACCTGAGGGACCGCCAACAGTTTTTTTTTAATTTGGTGGCTTGGCTTCCAAACTATATAACACTCATTCGTGAGTTACCCAAGAATCAAACGTGGGGCCTTTGTTGGAATTATTGCAGTATAGGTACCTTTCTCAGAAATCGAAAAAACAAAGAAATACTACTAGGTTAGATCATTGTAATGCTAATGTGAAAGAAAAAAGCTTCGGACGCGTAAATTTTCAAAACCAAATTTACATACAAAAAAAAAAAAAAATTTTTTACCTTAGTTTTTAAGGTTGTTTTAAAAAACCTAACCTAACCTACCGCCAAATAGGTGTTTATGTATTATTTTTTTAAAAAAACTACCGAAATGTATGGGTTTGGCGCTTTTTTGAATGCCCGAATAAATATTATTGCAGATTCGGAATCAGCGTGGTGAATATAGTCTGGTGACGTTAAAAAATCAACAATCTAGAAGAGGTACCTATACTGCAATAATACCTCTTTGTTTTTCAACGTATTTATTAAATTTATGAGAAAAGTTGTTACATTGCCTACATTGTTACATTGCCTAATTTTTGCTGACGATGTAAAATTATTTTTATCCACTGGAAGTACTGAGACCTGCGAGCTCTTCCAGCGTGATATTGATGCAGTTTATGCATGGAGCCAAACTCGTAACTTTCGCGTCAATATTAACAAATATTCATTGATTGTATACAGGACATCGCCTGCTCATTTGATGTATAATTACTCTATTGCTGAATGCGTGCGTGCTAGAGAATGATTATGTCAAGGACTTTACTTTTTCGACTCCCAGTTAAACTTCAATGAACACATTAATCATCTTCCTATAACTTCTTTCAAGCTTCTATAGTTTGTGATACAGCAATCCAAACACTTCAATAATATTGGGGTTTTGTGCCCTTTGTACAACTCAATTGTAAGAAGTCACATGGAAACGAATTCAGCTAGATACCTATAACTCGATCTGCTGAGCTGTACCTACTCGCGCACTAACCTTACAAGCGGATTTTGTTGGCGCGTGCTTTGTGGCGGTTAAATGATATTGAATCGATGGCACCACATTTAGATAATTTTGCCTCCAACCCTCATCTGTTTAAATTACAGGCTATTAATTATTTATTCTTATTTGATAACTAGTATTTTACGCAACATTCTTTTTGTACAGTTACCAGTTGATATCTTTATAAATTTTACTTTTCAATGCATTGGTTTTTTCTGTAATCTTGATTAGTCATAAGTGAATAAACAAATATACTAGACTAAAACGGCGGGCTATCGTGCATCTATAGAGAGGTCGGCCAAGCGGCTTTTGGAAGCCGCCATTGGTATCGAAAGATATTGGTATCGTTGCCACTTTTGGTATATCACTGTTCTGCCGTAGGATAAGAAAGGTAGACTGACTAATAACCCCTACATGACGTGGACTCAGATGTGCAATGTAAACCCAGGCTAATAACAGAACAAAACCAATGTTCATGTATTTTTACATGGACATTTACATGGATTTACAATCCATATTTACGATTCAACGAAGTCTTCTCCAGTTCAGAAAAATCCATTGACCAATATGCAGAGGAGGGGTTAAGACAGATGTGAAACCCCAAATAAATTTATCTTAAATAATTCGTCATATTGCTGCAAACTTGAGACTATGAAATGATGTTTCTCGGATTTACATTATGCCGACCCATAAGTCATGATTTTGAAGTGAGCATTGAGGGTTGTTAACTATTACGGGTGAACCCGCCACCCCAGGAAGTTATGACGATATCCTGCCATTCTCTCTCCCATGGGAGAGAGGGACTAACACAGCCTACAGTTTAACTACGCTAACAGCCCGTAAGAGTCCAACGATTTACCACGAGGCACTGGGAAGTATCGTGCCGACCTCATGCCCTTAATACCAGATTTGGTCGGATTTACCCATCCTACAACTAGGGTTGTCGACTACAGCGGGCGAGCCCCGCACCTCAGGAAGTTTTAACGATTAGTCGTTCTATCTTCCTGGAGTGAGCGCAGAAGACTTGAGGACTAAACAGTCCACCGTCTAGCTACGCCACAAGCCCGTAAGAGGCCACCGCCTTAACCGCGAGATAGCCAGGAGTGTTACCCGGCGGGCTTACACTCACGCCCTTACTTCCAATTGTGACCAGATTACTCCAGTCTCTCGATTGGTTACGAGTTCGAGGTCGCTTGCGCGATCCTTTCCCTTACGATGCGGTGAAACGGTGTTTACCGAATCTATCGCGGACCACAGCGTCCTTTGCCCGGCTGTTCACCCAGGATCGGATAGCCGATGGTCGTTTCAAGAGCAGTCGCCGTAAGGTCCGCAACCACCCACGCTCTATGAGAAACAGTACTGCTTCCAGACTCCCCCGACTGTTAGTCAGAGTGCACAGTCGATTGGCTTACGCCGCACGCTGCGCAGACCGTCCAGGAGCGCCAGAAGGTTGATTCCCAGGGGAAACTGACTATAAGGCCAGAGTCCTACCCAGGCTCGCACTTCATGCGTGGAGGCCGTCGGATAGGTGTTGACCCGTGAGTGTGACCAACCCTGAACAGAATGGGTCTTTGTGGCCAACTCAGCAAGACCCATTAACTTCCCATCCTACAGTCTGGTCATGTATTCGAGGTCGCTTGCGCGGCCTCTACCTGGCGTTAGCGGTAATTCATATTGAATTTATCGCGGATCCTTGGCGCCCTTTCTCGTCGAGGTTTCTTCAGATCGGGAAGCCAACGGATCATTTCTATGGATGGGTGTCGCCAGGTCAACAACTACTCCCCCTGCTTCTTAACAAACGTACATCTTCAGACTCTCCCGGTTATCTGTACATTTACCTATCTGTACATTTATCAAGTTACACGGAGCCACTGGTGTGAAGCCATAATGGTTCGGTAGTTTGTTGTTCCAGTTACATCGCAATGCCATGCTTCTCTGTAAAAGCTCTTCTATGTCGCACTGCCTCGCCTTTGCTACGTCACCGCCCCCTCTCTAAAACAGTTTCGAGATACAAAATACAAATACAAATGAAAGTGTGGATGCCCCCCTCCCCGTCGCTAATGAGAACCGCACCGCCGCGCCGCCCAATGCGGATTTGTGCGGAAAATTCCGGCGGGCGGCAAAAGAGAATCAAGCCGCTAACGGTTTTCATTGTAGCTTTTGAGACGGCCAGTTTGGGCCGGCGAGAGAACATTCTGTGGCTACTGGAAAATTGTAAATATGCCGGTTCACGCAGTCAACACTCGGACAATCTCATCGCAGCGCTTTGCAGTGCCAGCGGGGCTGCCAACTTCATCATCCAACTGATCGGGTGTCCGAGTTGCATTCAAGTAGACTAATCCTGATAATATAACAAACAATCTGTTTGAAACATTTTCCCAAATTTCGGGAATAGAGTATAATATGTTTTCCCAAATTTCGCCTTGATGAAGCGACATACATTACGTCGCTGTTCTAGGTAAGCACCATAATTTATTTGCATTCGAATTTCAAATACCTTTGTTTGTAAGCCTTTGTTTTTATTCCTTTGTTTTTAAGCCTTCGATTTAACCCTTTGTGTACATTTGACGGCTGATACTCGTCATGCGCATGTTTTGGCGTAGCAACAATTGACGAGTCTGACTCGTCACTTTATTTCAATTCTTTGTGTTACGGATAAGTCGACCTTATTTTTACATGTTTAAAAGTTATAATACAAATTCATATTACCACAGATTATTATTTGAGAGAAGCCTGGTTACTTATAGAATGCGGTGACCAAAGTTGATTACGTAATCAGGACAAACCCCCCCCCCCCCACGTAATCAAGCGTAAGCCTTAGCTCCAACCCCCCTCCTCCTCGGTTATTATGTAATATGTGGACTTCCCCTTAGCCTAATATCGGCGTATTATTTCCTGTGTTTTGAAGTAGTTTCAATAAAGAGAACAGATGACTGTATTTAAGAATACGTTGTTATTAAATTTTCAGTAAACGATGTAACATAAGTAGGTACTTATAACTACCAATTTAAAACACCAATTTATAATTACGTTAGATATCATTTGACATACCTCCTATTCTTTCTCATGATCGTGTTTTTTCAGTGAGTGGCTTATTTGATTTCTGCCAACTTTCTTTCTAAACTGCTGGAAAAAAATGGCATAGGCAATACCTAGTCACATTATTATTCATCGTGCAGATTCAAATAATTACGTGCAAATACGCACTTTAAGTGTAAATACAAAATATTGAAATATTTTTAAAAATCCGATATTTGTAAGAAATAGTAGGTATATTTTTCGTATCTGTGAACTGCCTATTATTTTTTTCCCGAATCAATCGGATCAAAGGTTTAATTAAATTTCGACGAGAGTTGGCAGCACCGCTCACCCCTCTAATACAGAATGCAGCGTGGAATTGTTTGGAGCGTAGCGGTACAGAGCCAGGATGCGGTGGTCCTAATTATGGCCGCTGCAGCCACAGACAGGCACTTGGAAAAATTACAGGCGACTTTCTCGACATTTCCACCTTCCACCGCCCGGTAAAGTTTTAGTGTCAACATAAATTGAATGAAACGCGTTGTTAAAACAAGATTAGGAGATTAAATTAGTCAGTGGTGTAGTAGCCTAGCTATGTATGTCTCAGACTTTTAGAAGTTTTAGTCGAAAGGAAGTAAATTTATATGAGAATGTTGAGAAATTTAATAGATGACTGTCGGTTGGCCCGTTGTAAAATTATGGCTAAGAAGAGTTGCACCTATCAATTCGATGTCGAAATATTTATTTCCAAAATTTTAGATTTAGATTTAATTATTGATAATTACTTCGATACGGTGTTAAATTTTACATTAAAGATTAAATGTTATTAAATTATTCTTATATGCTTTTTTTCATTATTGAAAAATACAAGATTGACTTTAAAAAAATAGTGTTAGTTACATATTTTAAATACCAGACATAAAATTAAAACCGTTTTTCCCCACTAAAATACTGCTGTTAAAATAATAATATATACATAGTATTATATGTTTATTCAATAGAAAAATGAGTAATGTGGGCAAAACTAAGTCAAATAGAAAAAAAAACAACCAAACGGCTTAATTCCGTGTACTTATATTACCGATAATGCCCTCAGACAAAAATGCCACATCTCTGTAAGAAACTTATTTTGTGGTAAGGTGCCCCGGCCCAGGACAGCTAGACACCCAACCAAGAGGACTTATTCCAGCACGAGATCCTTACTGATAGAAGTCGTCCGATCCAGTCGGGTAGCAACTTTAATATATCTAAAATGTCTCTAGAAGAAGTTTGTTGGAGACCTCAAGATTCAAGAGGACATCCTCTCTGTGGCCACAGTGTTCCCATTAACAGCAGATTCACCAAAATATTTATGAGCTGAAACAACAACTTCTAAAATCAAAGCTATTTTTTTAACAAATATTAATCATTACAAAATGCTTCATTAGTTAGCTCAGGCATCTAATATAGATAGACTGTGTTTCTTACAGGATTGAGTTATCACCATTGGTTGAGGAGTTATCAACATTGAAATCCTATGCAGCGCTGCATTATGAAACGGCGCCTACGAGCCTATATAAAGCGGCGAGAACGGCGTATTGTGAATGTTTCTCTCGTGGACAACTTTACGTGGCCTTTTTGCGTGTCACCTTAAGGCGTTATCTTGATGTCATGATGTGATAAGATGTGTTGGCATCAGGAGGTTATACAGCCAATGTAGCCAATGTTATAAAACATTCACTGGAAAATCTACCAAATTATTGGAAAATTGCTAATGTTATAAGGCAATACCTCACTAAGTTAACTAATATTTTTTTCGTATTCCTGAATTAGAGTATGCAAAGTTATATCCAGAAATTAAAATGAAATTGAAATCTTACCACAAACAATAAATTTAAAAACTCTACCCGTGCCGGCGAGGGAAGCATGTGTAGAATATATGCTGAAAGAAGTAGTAGTAGTAAACGGAGTGGGGGTTTGTTTCCAGCCCTTGATGTCACCTTGATCTATAACATCTTTTTTAACTACCCACTTTGTGGTTGTGTCAGTGATCTGCTAGTAGCCAGGTACTGCTTACCAGTCCATGCAGAACACTGACCTTCAAGTTGAGCAGATCGCTGGTTTCGAGAAAGGCTCGTCCCAGTAAACTGTGTCTTTTTTGCGGCGAGGCCTTGGCAGCGACCAACGATGTGTATGCTGTCTTCAGGTTCTTCGCCACATATTCGGCAGTCCTTGCTCTCAAGGTTGAATAGATGTGCTCTTGGGGTCGTGGGTCCGGTGAGGAGACTGATAATGGTTCTAAGGTTCTTCTTGCTTATGTCAAGTAGGGCCTTGGTTTTCTCTGGAAGTGGTTGTTCCATCATGGCTTTTGCCTGGCGACATCTTTGGCTCTGTTTCCAGAATGCCAGATGTTCCTGCTCCAAGCAGTCCCTGATGATTTTTTTACCTATGGCGAAGGGAACCCAACAACTGGTTCCACCGGGCATTTCAGCGTGCCCAGTTTTGTCAGTCTGTCGGCCTCTTCGTTGCCGGGTACGCCTTGATGGCATGCTGAAAGTAAATGTGTTGTTAAAAATGTAATGACTATGCCGTATTTATTTTTGTTTTTTAAAGTTTTGTTGCTTTTTATTTCAATTGAAAATAGCGATAGATAAATCAAGGCGATTCGGATTGATATATGGAAATGACATCGAATAGAATTATCAAGCGCGTGATGCTTTGTGGTATTTTAAAATTAAATTTATGTTAAATTGTTAGCGCTGTCAATGCTATTGTCCTACAGAAATATCCTATATCAGGGACGTCTCCGAAAATGATTTATTTATTTTTGGTTTGTCATGTTGAAAAATTGAACTTGTTGGTTATATTATAAATCAAGACGAATTTATCGCGTGAAGTGTGTAGCACCCGAAATTTCGCCGCTGTTCAGTCTACCCTGGACAACGGGTGGTTGTGTCATCGCCGAAACGTCGGGTGCTACAAATTTCACGCGGTAAATTCGTATTTAAACCTATTTATAATTTCGAGCAACCGCGATAATTTTCGATTTTATGGGATGTAGTAAACTATATCCACACCCTTCCGATGCGAACGTATCTGACGATTCGTTTCTGTATGTCTTAACGTCGTAGTGACTTGAGTGCCTACGTCCATATTAACAATCATTATGTCCATAAGGAGCAGATAGTCAGATCTTGCATTTACCCCTTCAACAAAACTATTTTTACACAGAAAATTAATATTGTGTATTGTAAAAAGAACAGAAAGATAACGAAGAATGACAATATAAAATGAACTATCTTTATAATATTATTTAAAACTTCGAACCGGTGCATGTGGCTGCGCTTGCACTTTCACAGTAAGTATGCATTTGTAATAAGCCATAAACGTCGAACAATTTCCTCGGAGAGAAAATTCGCTTTTCAGTCTTCAGTTTCAGATAGCATTGCATAGTGCGGCGTTGCGTCGCATATGTCGAGTACGCCGCAGCGTAACGCGCCACAGAATTGTTTTTACTAATGAGCAACCTTCCCCCCCCCCCCCCTCATGCTGGTTGGCTTTATTTATTCGACGCTACAGCGTGTAGTAGAGCCAAAACGACAACACTGCCAGTCATACCAGGACCGATGCAATGCATTGCGGATTGGGCGCAGCATCGCGGGTACTTGGCGAACAGCTACCCACTTGTATGCGCGCTAAATTATTCAGTCCGCGACAGGCGTGCCAATTAGTAAATGGAGGGAATAACTAACTCGTGAACCTTTGGTGTCATGATTGTTTAATATGATTTTATTGCACCGTGAAATTTCTGGTCGTCTGTCAGCGTATTCATCATTGCCATCATAATTTATTAATTCCAAAAAAATGGTGTAATCATTAGTTAGGTAATGCAATTCCGCTAATGCTATCCCAACGGTAAATCACACACATCAACACAACATCAACACACAACGGTAAATTAAACACAGCCCGAAATCGAACCCGGAATCTTACAATGTAAGATCAGGCTACCTCACCACTACGCCACAGATACGTGCCAAACTAATAGCAATTTATATGGCCAACTATTTTATAACAGACTGATTGATTATAAAACCCCAATAATTAAAAAATAATATCAATAATAACATTCAATTATTAGTGTCATCGGTCGCTTTTATATATAAGGCTGATTACATCACATAATTAATATGGAGAGATAGAATACTACCTATTATTAATCTATCAGAACATTAAAGTGCTTAATTATTACGTATTAAAACCTGTAAAACAAATAAAAAATTGACATCTTTATGGAAATAATATAACCTATGATTTACAAAAAACATTTGTTATTATATTATATTATTATTGTATTCGAGATAGGATACCGTATAGGCGTGTTCAGATGGCCACTTATAGGTAGTGCTACGCCATACTGTAATAAAACGAACGCCGCCATATTGAACATTAGAGAATGCTTGGAAATATGGGTGCCATCTACACGTTGAGTTTCGTAGTAAAATACATGCTGCCAAATTGTAGTAACGCGTTGGTCAATCTAATGTGCCATATAATCAATGATATAATTAAAGTACATTCGTAGTAATTTCACAATATCTAATAAAAACATGCCCTAAATAAAAATGATATTTAACTGCCCTATTATGTACTGTAAGGATACCTAGATCAGATACAAAATAATCCATGTCATTATTGTGTCATTACGCATATAATTACTATACCTAAAATAAAATGTACACCCGGCTAATACTATGAAAAACAGTCCTAAACTGAGTGCCAAGGATTATTTTACATTACTGGGGATCAAAAAGATAAGCTACGTGGTAAGCGGTTTTAACACCGGCTATTTTAACAACCCTAACTTCTGATTGATATTACTGTTTTAACAGTTAGTTCATGCGAATGTAAAATTATATTTATTTTAATGGACGATTGGTTAAAAAAAGAAGGTATTTTTTGTAATTTTCTGTTTGTCGTTTTTGCTATTCCAGATTAGGGGTAATCCCCGCTCCCCATCGTTAATAAAATAATGTTTCGCTGTTGCTACATTCTTAAATGAGGTGCTTTCTCCGATTTACTAATTTTCCTCTAGTCTTCTCTGGCTTCGACGAATTGATGGTTCCTTCGACTTAATGGATGGGTACTAGATCGATAGAGCCGCTGCACTGCTGCTGTCGCGGCAATGAATAAATAGCCGACATTGAGCGATCACTGTTCCGTCGCGAACAATTACGCCCCGGTAAGTAAGCCGAGCATCAATCTCGGCCGCAGGGCATTTAGTACCGTAAAACAAGTGGTACCGTTCCGGGTGTTCGGGCCGCCCCCGCTGAAAAATGCAACCGGGGCGGATCGGCGAAACCGACAATTTATGCAGCTAATCGAACGCGACCCGAACGAACGTTTAAACGGCGGCTACCTGATCGGTTGCAGCGCGGGTTCGCCATTTTTTACGCTGTCACAGATTCAAAGTCCATTACCGAAGTGCCGAGTAAAAAATAATGTACCCACCACCGCTGAACGTTGGGACGGGGGGAGAGGAGGATATGGGGTGGGGAATGAGGGGTGGCTGCCATGGGTGCAGTTCAATGGAAAAGTTTACACCATTTATTACAGTTTCCCGGCGAGACGATTTCGCTTGAAAAATCGCCCAAATATAAAGCATATATGAAATAGCATTTTGCCGAGATATTGGAAAGGAATCTCGCCTATATAGCCCCACGCTTTCTTTACCTACATACAAATATAAATACATAAGTACGTTCAACATTTATTTACAAGTAGGTTAATTAACATGGATATACATTTTAAAGAAATACATAAAAAATCGGTTGTGCCACCCTAAGTCTTGGCCGACAAGTAGACAAGCCCCCCCCCCTTCGAGTAAACCCAACCTCCCCTCGCATGCCAATTCGTAGTATGTTTGTAGTATTTTCCGTGGTATTAAAAAAGGGATTTTTTTCCAAAAATGATGCAGTATTTTCTTAAATATGACGGACTTTAAATATTATTTCACAAAAAAAAAATTTTTAATTTTCAATTTGTGACTACTTATGGTATATTTTTATATGAAATTCTTTCAAAATAACTTTATTACTACATCACACTTCTTAGAAATCACACCAGAACTTTGAGCTTTGTCTGATATTATAGAAAAATCTAAAGTTTTGAGAGTTTCCGCGTCCGAACTTAATAATAAACTTTGAATGCTCATAATATAAAATTCGTTAGATTTTTTCAATTATATTGTCTTATCGTAGACTTATTATATGTCTAATAACTAATTACTATACTCCAAAGAATAACATTTCATCGAAAAACTATGGAAAATCGCACTTTATTCTCTCATAGTAATTATCAAAACAAGTTTCTTTGCGCGATTCATTTTACAAAACAAGATATAATTTTCAAAATACGCCTAATTATGTGATAACTTAGGATGTAAATGAAGCAATACTTATTTTTTTAGTAAATTAAAGCGACATTACGTCATATTTCGCAATATATCGGGATATTTCATAAACATTACAAAATAATAACAACCATTTTTTCGCGAGCCGTTTGTTGTCGCCGAAGTGTTTTCTTTAAAAATTCGTGAAAAACATCAAATGGACTATCTGAAATGACTAAATCCTCATTCCGAAACTACTTAAAATGCAAATTACTCACTGTTCTCCGGTAAATAACACTCAAAAACTGCACACACACACTTTTTATCACCAATTCCGCGGAGCCGTACGCAGCCGTGCGAATGCCGACGGGAGACAAGGCGTTTGACGTCTATGCTCACTTTTTAAAACGCCGTTCGATATTGCCACACAGAAATCTTGAATTAAAGATATTTTGGCCATATCGTTGCGCCGTCAGAAAACATATAGTACGACGTTTCGAATCGTAAATTGCATTTTTCGCAGCGGCGAGCGCTTGGTCCGGTAGCGGATGTTACGGAGTTTAGGCGGCCGACATAAATGTCCCGAATCGGATGTTACGGATAGAGCGGGTATCTAGGGCCGTTTTAATAGTAGGTACAGATGAATCACAAATTTCTTTTGGACCTATCCAACTGCATTATATACAATTTATCATATTCCAAATAATAGAGTTCGTTCAAGCTTGCTGAGTCTAACCTTGAATCGTACTTCTAAAAGTAAAACAAAAGACTATTAATAAACCATTTAAAACAACTTTCACTATGAAACTGTTTTGAAATCCATTTGTACTTTTTAGTTTGTAATATTTTTAAATCTCAATATAAAAATGAGCAATGCGTGGAAAGACCACGATTTCTCGCGAAGTTACAGTTTTCGCCTGCAACCGAGGCTTAGCGTGATTAGTGATTTTTGCGGGAATTTAAAATAGTAAATTAACTGATTTGTTTCTCTGACAAAAGTGTGAGAAATGCTCGAAATATTAGGTTTAAATTTCGGCAAATGAAGTAAAAAATCGCTTACATTTCATTTAATTTCAACCTACTGCCATAGTTTATTACGGATTTGAAAATCGCCGTCGAATGAATAATACATGTTAATCGCAAGCAAAGCGTGTATCCGTTAAAACAACACGTCGAATTCCCTAATGCGACGCCATACAAGATTGATCGCCACGTAAATATTCACCCAGCATGTTTTTTTATTCCATTTGAGCGTATTAACAGGAACAACATTTTGTAGAGGCGAACACAAAACCGAATCAAACCCCCAACACACCCATTCGCCAGGCGGCCGCTGAATTTACGCCACTTTTAATTGCCTGCCGCTGATGTAACCAGTCCATAAATCGTGTGCCCTATCGATGCCCGCCCGCCTAGCGCGCGGGCGGCACAGATTAGGGAAGAGGCGTATCTACTAGATGCGTCACGGTTTTAAAAATGGATAATTAGTCGCATTTAATACACCGTTTTCCCGTTGAAGCTATTTTGCCACTGATTATATAGCGTATAGTAGATGACACTCATAGTTCCTAAAATTGATTGGTATGTTGAATATGGCGATTTTCATAGTATAGCAGTATAGCGGAGCACTGTAGATGGTGCTTTAAAAACGTCTATACGGTATAAAATATGATTATAATAAAAAGCTAATTTTTAAATCATGGCTTTTATTATTTTAATATTATTTAAATAAATATGTAATTTTTTTATTAGGTGTGCAGGTTTCAATACGTAATAATTAGGCACTTTCATATTCAGATAGACTAAACATGGCATTTTGTCTCTCCGTATTATTTCTGTGATGTAATCAGCCTATAAAAATGCGCTAGATGGCACCAATAATTGAATGTTAACATTGTTATTACTAGTTTTTTATTATTAGTTTATTGGGTGTTTATTATCAAACAGTACTTTATAAAAAAACATTAATTATCAATGGTATTGTAGATGGCCAAATTAATTGCTAATAATTTGACCGTCAATTCTATCAGAGCCACCTGCTAAATCGTTCTAAAGGGTTAAGTTCTAAAGGGTTACAATCTATTAGCATATATAATCAATAATTTTAGTCTAAGTGCACTAAGTAAACTCGCAGAAGAGATCCTACCCGAGAGGCAATGCGGTTTCCGGACTAGCAGGGGAACCATCGACGCAATATTCGTCTTGACGCAGATGCAGGAGAAAAGCCTCGAGCAGCACCGTCCACTTTACCTCTGCTTCATTGATCTTGAGAAGGCTTTCGACCGCGTGCCGCGGAAGGCCCTCTGGGAAGTCCTAAAGCGATCTGGCTGCCCCGCTAAATTTAACACGATTTATTTTTAAACAAGAATATTTTTTTTCCAGGATTAAAATTCTGATGTTTCAATAACATAGAAAATATACAATTTATGAATTATTCGTGTTCGATAATTTATAAAATTATTTTTGAAGTTATGGGACACATATGTCCGATGGTCCTTAAAGGGTTAAAAATAATACAAAAATATATACACGCAAGTCATCGAAAAGTATCGAAAGCACATACACAGGAAGAATGAACGACCGCACTTCGCGGCGAGAGCCATTCCAGAAGTACATTCGATATCATAAAGAAAGAGTTTCCTTTCTTCCGGATACTAAGTTGCGGACGAGGTGAGCCAAACGATCGAGTTCTCGACATCCAAGGCAGAGCGAGACGGCATACTGTGGTCAGTATGAGCAAAATATCGTGAGAATTCGTTATTAAAAACATATTAAAAAAAACAGTACATAACTTAATTTAGAGTATTGTTGCCGTATCGCGAAACGAAAGATGGAGACCCGGATATATCCTGCACATATCATCTGTTAAAATCCCAAAATGGCATGCACTCGCTAGTGGCCATCTTAGGAGTTGCAGACATATCGCGTCCTATAAAATCGAAGACTATCGCGGTTGTTTGACATTATAAATAGGATAGAAAACGAATTTACCGCGTGAAATTTGTAGCACCCGACGTTTCGGTGACGTTGTAGCCGCCGTTGTCCAGGGTAGACTGAAGAGCTGTCAATCCGTTGTTTTGCGAGTAGGCCGCATACCGCTTCCGCCACTGCGTAGGTTATAACGGTGGTGGGGGGCCGGGCTTGGAGCGCGGGAATTTTGAAAATCCGTCTTGCCCACAACACTCACTGTATCCTGATTTACGTCTTTGCGTTCGGCGTTCGGCGGCGGGAACATTTTAAGAAGAGGGTTCCACCTAGAAGAGAGTTTGTAACCGTCGTCTCTGTTAAAGTTCGGGGTTATTCTTATTTCAATGGCTTCCCGGATCATGCGAGGAAAGTAGAATTGTTCTTTGGATAGCACAATGGGATTTTGAAACTGCATCCAATATATGTTCGCAGATCGCCGATTTTTCTCGCTGAACGTTTTTAACAGCTTTGATGTGTTCTGACAGTCGCGTGGCTATGGGCCGTTTCGTTTGTCCAACGTAGGCTAGACCACAACTGCATTCGACTTTATACACACCCGGGGTTTGCAGTGGTATTACATCCTTTATAGGCCTCAAAAATCGAGCTATATTTTGGGTCGGTTTGAAGATCGTTTTTATATCGAATCTGTTTAGCATCTTACTTACTCGATCTGTCAAGCCCTTGACGTATGGTAAGAATGCTCTTGATCTGCTCGGTTTCTGAGTTTCGTCTGTATTAGATCGTGTGCGTGTCTCGTGATATTTTCCGTATCCATTTTTCCTAAGGACATCATTGACATAGCGAAGCCAGAGACTGGGCTTAATTTTGGAGGTTTTTATGGCTAATTCCTCAAAATGTTCCATATAAAGCTTAAAATCTCTGCGGGATAATAAGGACGTAGTCGTGTTGCGGGCCGATAAAGGCAACGCAACTGTGATACTTGATACTGTGGACTACGAGCGAAAAATTGGGACCCTCTTAGAAGACGCCAACACTTACGAGAAGGTGAATTACAATCCCACGAGCAGAATTACCAGGCAAACGAGAGTTTTAATTGATAAATCTGTCACTTCCCTCCCAGAAATAGCTTAACTCACTAAACCACGTAACTCATAGCCACCGAAACTATATGGCTTGCCTAAAATCCATAAGGATAATGCACCATTGAGACCGATTGTAAGCCAAATCGACAGCCCCACATATCCCCTGTCAAAACACTTAGCTGGTGTCCTCCAACCGCTTACGGGCAAAACGACGTCTTACGTGAAAGACTCGCGACATTTCGTAAGCATTATTAGAAGCTTAAAACTTTGACGGTGAGCTTTGACGTCGAATCTCTATTCACGAATTTGCCCATTTCGGAGTGTCTTACAGTGGTGAGAGATAAACTATGGTCTGAGGACCTCCCTATTAGCTACGCCGACATGCTTCAAGATTGCCTGACATCCTGCTACTTTCTATGGAGTGGCGATTATTACAAACAAATCGACGGAGTAGCAATGGGATGCCGTGTATCGCCGATAGTTAGCGACTTATATATGGAACATTTTGAGAAATTAGCCATAAAAACCTCCAAAATGAAGCCCAGTCTCTGGCTTCGCTACGTGGATGATACCATCTGCATCCTAAAAGGCAACATTCAAACGGTGAATGAATTCATGGGTCATCTAAACTCCATACACCCAAAAATCAGATTCACCTATGAAGTAGAGAAGGACGGCTCCATACCATTTTTGGATGTCAAAGTGACGAGGAGAAGTGACAATACTCTCGGACATACGGTATATCGGAAGCCCACACATACGGACAGATATTTACATGCAAGCTCACACCATCATCCCTACCATCTACGTTCAGTGCAAACGTCGCTCGTGAATCGAGCACGCGATCTATGCGACGCTGAGCATTTTCCGAAGGAGATGGAACATGTCAATTATGTCCTTAGGTAAAATGGATACGGAAAATATCACGAGACACGCACACGATCTAATACAGACGAAACTCAGAAACCGAGCAGATCAAGAGCATTACGTCAAGGGCGTGACAGATCGAGTAAGTAAGATGCTAAACAGATTCGATATAAAAACGATCTTCAAACCGACCCAAAATATAGCTCGATTTTTGAGGCCTGTAAAGGATGTAATACCACTGCAAACCCCGGGTGTGTATAAAGTCGAATGCAGTTGCGGTCTAGCCTACGTTGGACAAACGAAACGGCCCATAGCCACGCGACTGTCAGAACACATCAAAGCTGTTAAAAACGTTCAGCGAGAAAAATCGGCGATCTGCGAACATATATTGGATAGCGGAAGTAACCACTGGATGCAGTTTCAAAATCCCATTGTGCTATCCAAAGAACAATTCTACTTTCCTCGCATGATCCGGGAAGCCATTGAAATAAGAAGAACCCCGAACTTTAACAGAGACGACGGTTACAAACTCTCTTCTACGTGGAACCCTCTTCTTAAAATGTTCCCGCCGCCGAACGCCGAACGCAAAGACGTAAAACAGGATACAGTGAGTGTTGTGTGCAAGACGGATTTTCAAAATTCCCGCGCTCCAAGCCCGGCCCCCCACCACCGTTATAACCTACGCAGTGGCGGAAGCGGTATGCGGCCTACTCGCAAAACAACGGATTGACAGCTATTCAGTCTACCCTGGACAACGGCGGCTGCAACGTCACCGAAACGTCGGGTGCTACAAATTTCACGCGGTAAATTCGTTTTCTATCCTATTTATAATATCGCGTCCTGTTGTACCGAGTGTTTCTTGGTTTATAATGTTGCTTACACTTAAATCGCGTAATTAAATCTGCATGTACAAGTAGGTGTGCGATTATTCCATAATCCATTTTTAAACAAATAATGTACCTATTTTAGTGAGAATTATGATGTGTGTGTCTTAGATTAACAATTAGAATAATGAATTAATTACTATAGAACATTGATTTTGCTTGTTAAAATAACAGGAACCGAGGGGTAACCTTAACCTTGTGCTTATTTAATTCCGTCACCCAACTGAGAATAGCCCGTTCTAGGGTAGACTTAAATGCTCATAAAACTAAATTGCCTTAAAATGTGGTCCTCAAAAAAAACAAATCGCAAATCTTTATAAAATCGGCACTAAATGGAACATAAAATTTCATTAAATAAAGTGTGACAAATAGAATAGATTTAAAATTATTGTCTGATTAAAGTTGCTCCCGCAGATAGAAAGGCAACATAATCACCTTTCAAAATACATGTATATCTCCGCCTCTTTTGATCATCGCCTAAACACTCCATGTATAAATCAAGGTGCTTGCTATTCACAGAATATTCATTGGATATGGGTGCTACAATATTTGAAAAAACAAAGTGAACTATATTTGTGGCAAAAAAAGCGCTGACAAAGCGGTAAGACTCATCGAGAAAAGGCGAAGATCGAGGGCAGCAGCGGGAATATTGGCAACAGAGCGGATCAGGAGGGTCTGGGGTCTCTTCTTTTGTAATTTCCAGGAGGCGGTTTTTGAGGCAAATTCAGAAAGAAATATTGTTTTAAGATGACCAGTAAACAAATATAAGTAATAAATTTACATTTTGGCTCTTAAACATTAGAGTTTAAATAATAGGTATTGTTAATTTAATTTAATTTGGTTACATTATATTAAAGTATAGGTACCATTATGGTATGTCATAAAACCTAGGCGCACATCACCTTAGTATATTTTGATTTGCAGCACTTGTAGTCTTTCTATGTAGTATTTATGATAAAAAAATGATATATATTTTTTAATTGTTTTCCATTTTTTAAATTATTGTAAATAAGCAAATTGCAAAACAAGATGTGTTGCTGCCCGTAGTGTCCAGTATTATTGCAAATATGTAACTTGGTTAGAGACTTGCGTAGTGTGCAGTATTGTTCACTGGAAGTTTTGAGTGTAATTGACCCTTTCAGCCTTCTAAGAAATATGGTAGCGTAAATAATAAAATGGCAGATCATCGTGTCAGATCTATATGAACGCAAGGGATCAAGAGGAGAACGTGTCCGAGTAAATTTTCATTCGAGTCATATCTGTGGTGGATGCATATATTCATCGATCAATCTGTGGCAGCGGCCACACTTTCAGTGCTTTTTCTTGGCCGTGTTCACCGCCAATGCTATGTTTACCTAGGCCGCCCGCTAGGGGGTGCGTCTAGTTACCGCGTGTTTGCTCAGGAACAGTAACGTTTCTCATTTCGCTTCGGTTATTCCGCTGTGGAAACAGACCTTTCGCGTACCTCTTCATATCCATGGCTTGCGACTTACTAGCTCATAAGGTTGAATTCACACGAGTGGTGTTTGATGTTTTTGCTGATGTTCGCCCGAAAACAATCGGTCGGAATAGAATATTGTTTGTTAGTTTGTTATCGCATGCATTATGGAGATACCCAAGCCTGGACATGCCTACGGGCATACCGGCCAAATACTCGAGGGGTCGGGGGGGGGGGGGGGAGGGGAGGGGGGAGGTTGCAAAATCTGGTGGCAGGTTAAAGTGGGCCATGGTGTAAGGGCATAGCTTAGAGTTGAACGCGGTGTAAGAAGATAGGATAAAAGCTAACTACGAGTCTAACTATTCTGTGGTTCAACTGCTCCAGAAAATGTATTACTTAAAATAATAGATTTCTAATTTGCTACGCTGATTATGGCTTATTTACCTAGATGCGAACGAGGAGCTGCTTAATAAACTGGAACGGATTCAGAGCGCGTGTACTCGATTTGTCTATTCCCTGAAGAAATTTGATCAGATATCGTAGGCAAATGGATGGGCTCCCCATTAGACGTGCGGAATTTTCACACACTTACCCTAATCTTTCGTGTACTTTATTGATAGATGCATTCTTATTTGTATAATCTCTTCTGTCTGCCTTCATGTCATGGCCTTCCATTACGCTATCAGAAACATCTATTACAGGCTATACCTCAGCATCATCTTTCATATTCAAGTGTTTTGCAGTGAAGCCGGTCCGGATATGGAGCTCTGTACCTTTGCCATTGAGACAACTTAAAAATAAACGGGTTTACGAGACATTTAATTAAGGTATGCATAAACACCCGGTAACCCATCCACCAGTCTCCTTGATTGTTCTTATATCCCTTTCCTCCCTTCGATATTGTCATTTGTTATAATTTTTGTCTTGTTTTCATTGATATGTTTATTTTGTACTCATTTGCTATGACCAGTACTTTTCAAAAATCACACGTATTATATATTAATTTGATTTCATAAATATTTAGTCACTATAACCCTGATAGTATGGTCTCAAGGTACCCTGATGGTAAGGCCTATTGCCACTTGGCAATGAGCCTACTATGTTTTATTCTATCAAGTGTGCAATAAAGCTTTTCAAACAAACAAACAAACTTCAATTTAGTGAAATATATGAGTTCAGCAGACACTCGATAATATGTTGGTTAGCTAGTTACATGGTTCACTGAGCTCGTCCTTACATTTGGAGCCTTCATGCGTATCTACTAATATTATATCGTTCCCCGTAAATAAGATCCTGTATGCAACTAACGCCAAATCTACGAACGATCTACGGAGAGCGAATAATCTCATGCGATCTTCCTTCTTTTTGTGGATACGCATACTGTTCGCGCATAAATGATATTTTGTCTGCTTGTCCATTCCGCAGTCAAGTCAACTTACCTCTTTGGCTAATGCTAGATAAATTTCATAAAACGGCCACTTAAAAAAAAGTTAAATTTTGGACAAAGTAACTTAACATGCTAGCGAAGGTTCCCTGGGAAGCAAAGGAAGCTGTTTCTGTTCCGCGAAAATTATAATCGAGCTCGGTCACATTTGCGGAGCGGTTCTTACGAACTATTCTATAGAGGCGAAGTCAATAAATGCGTCTTATTCAACAGTTCCAGATCGGGATATTTTTGTTGCTAACTCGAATCACTTCAAGGTGGGTGTTAAAGTTTTTTATTCATGTCTAAGCCAGGTCTACACTGTATGTAATAATATATAAGATGTACCCGCGGCTGCGCTAGCGCTAAAGTCTCTTGTGTTATTAAAATTTTGATTTCAATATTAGATATTGAATAGCGCAGTAGTGGTCAGTATAGAACCAGTTGTAGAAGACGACTCTATTTCCATGGTATTCGTGTAAATGGCCTATATCAAAGAGCTTCTTTGTAAACAAAAGTTTTGGTTGAAGAAGCAGGACCAAGAAAGTACAAAATATTGCTGCAACTATATTCTGCTGACTGCGTAAAACATTTTTGACGTAGATCAATACCTGCTACTCTCAGCGTTTGTCCTTAGGCTTTGTTCACTATTATTGCAAAGCCAAACTTAATGGGATGCTGTAGGCGTTTAAATTAGAAAGGTAAGTTACATAAAATATCCTTTGGAATTCGGACATTTTGTCAGTGCCGCAACCAGTAAAAATAGTCTCATCTAATACATAGTTTGGTAGTTTATTGATATGCAGTTTTGTATCATTGAACTATTTTGACGAAATCAAGCTTTGCAGCAAATTACCGGTATTCCAACTTTCAATGTAATAAATGAATAGGCATGCTGGATTGATTGAAGAGGTTATGGGGTCAGTTTCTGGGGTTCAGTGGGGGTTTCTACAATTAAAACTTTACATGCAATCTAAAATTAAAAAAAAAAACCAAAATAATGATTAACAATAGTCGTTATGACGAAAAAACTAATATATTCGTAGTAAAAAAGGTGAAAATTTTAAATTTGTAGAAAAGGAATCAACATTAATTTACAGTATAGAAATTTTGGAAAGGATTGACATGAAAAAAATCCTCAAAATCTACATATCTAAACATTGAATATAAAATATTTGCGAGGTGTATATCTTTGTTTTAAAGTTATTTTGTTTCTATGAAATGTTAAGATAGCTTTATATATCAAAGAAAACGAATCTTTGGCCAAATTTTGACTTCTTAAATTCACTGAATTCGAGTAATAGAAAACGATAATTTTATTCTGTCAGTTTAGGGATTTTATCCATAACATCAACAATAGTTAGTTAAGTACTGGGTTAAAAGCATTATAGTATTACTAATATTATGCCTAACTAACGAGTAAACGTGTACAGTCCATGCGGATTTTACTGCCTCACTAGGCCCCAGGCCTGTGTCGAGTGAGTAGTCAAGTGATGTTTGATGATCCTAGAGAGTGGTCATGGGCGGACGTATCTTCAAAATATAATATTGTTAATATAATTGTAATTCAAAAGACATTTATAAAATAATTAGAAATTAACCATAAATATGTTATAACCAAATATTAATACTAAATTCGTAAATAGCATAATTATTATATAGTATTACGGCATAATATATGCTTTTAAGACCCTGCCCACACAATTGTGTAGGTGATCATGTTTCTAACCTAGACAAATGTAGGGGTACGGTTTAAATGATCTATCATATATTATATTACATATGTATATCTATGAAAGTAGCTTCCTTTGGTATTTGCTGATTTTGAGTACCATTCCAAAAAAAAACCCACAAAATTCATATCACTAAGAATCAAATCCCAGAATTCACTACTTTTTTGACAAGACAAGTCAAAAAATAGTTTAGGTCTCAATGACTTCTTTATTTAGAAATTCTCAGGTATGAAAGGGATAAAGTTAAAATACACATATTTTTTTGTAGTAAATAAAAAGATATTTTTATAATATAAAATATAAATTAATAGATTGATAGCAATAGATATAATAATACATTTAAATATTTTTGAGCACCTCGGATGTCAAGAACTTTTAGAAGATTCTCTCCTCTACCTTTGTCTAGTATCCAACACACAATCGTCTTCTTCAGGTCTGTTGTCGATGCACTTTCCCCACCTCAGATAAGAACGTACATTTAATCCTCGCCGAGTAAAATGCTTAAAGTCGTTGTCCGTACTTTGAGTTCTTTTTCTTTTTGCGTGTACTTTCAAGTAAGTTATTCCGTGCTATAATAAGCACAAACTCAATCCTGACCTGACATTTTAAATCGTTAGCAAGAGTGACTACCTAACATGCTATTTTTAGGACGAAATATTTTAAAAACATTTTTCGATATTATTTTTGTGAGATAGCAACACTGAAGAGTAAAATCATTCACTTTAGTCTATATATAACTGTAGCCGCAATGTTGAGGAAATATATTTCCCGGCCTGAATTATAATCTAGGTTTGTGCTTATTAAAAGACACTAGCTGAACACTAAAACATTATTTTTAAAACGTCAGGACTTTCTAGGTTAATGCTAATTTTGAATAAATTTATACATAAAAAAATAAATCATCATGTGAGCTAAGCGCCTAACCAAACCATGCGCTTCCTCTTCATGTAGGTACGTGTTAGTACTTACCTGCGAAGTTTGGTGGCCGGTTTGGTATTCAGCGTAGTCTCGGGTCGCGTCGCGCGCGTCACGTTTCGCTTTGTGCGGATATTAATATTAGTGATGATTAATTAACCGGTGGATTTTTGGCCGCTGCTGCATAGTTGGCAGTCGGCCGTGCGTGGCGCGTCGACCCCGGCCCCGTCCCGTTCCAAACACGCTCCGGGTCGTCCGCGATCCGCCCTCTCGCATTGTTTGAATTGTGGTGCATAATTACAATTCTCTAGCTAGTTGCCCGCTCGCGCCGCACACACCCACTGCAGGGTTAGGTTAGATACCGCGGATTCGTCGATTTGTGCCAGTTGGTGGCTGACGGTTGACTTGGTTTAATGACGATTGACTGATTTATATGCTGAATGGTTTATATACAGTGGGATTGGGATGGTCGGGATTTTTTTTCAAGGGGTGATTCCGAACACCAAACTGAATCAGACGGACCGCGGTGAAATGTATGGAGAGGATTGTTCGTGACGGACCGCGCAGACGAAGACAAATGTATGGTGTGGTCGTTATCGTACAGCTTCCGCGGACGCGGATTTTTTCGTAATTTTATATTTATTTGTAATAACTAAATAAAAACTATCGTGGGACAGAGTAATGGCCATAACTTGATGAACATGCAAAGTTAGGAGCTATAGCAGAAATCGTGTATTTCAATATGCACGTTCGGATTAAAATAATTACGAACGATAGAGCGCTTGCGAAATTATTAAGGGTAGGAAGCCGGCAATAACTCAGGGCAGATGGAGGAGGGGCAGGGGGGGGGGGGGGGGTGGTAAACACCCCGAGACAGTCGGCACGGATAATATGGCGTATTGCTGCCATACGCTTACGCTCGGCTGATTGAATTATTGATTCTCGTCCGCGTAATTACACTCGCGCACTTGACGAAGCGTTATAGATTATAGCGCGGGATAGTAGACGTGCAAGGCGTTGCCTTCCTCCACTCCATTAACTCACCTCTGGCTTCTCGCCATTCTTGGGTATGATAACAATAAATAAATTGAACATTGGCAATTACACAAAAAAAATAATTTAAAAATTAATTTTAGATCACCCAGGTTTTTGTATTAAAGGCATATCTCCACCGTTGACACCTATCATGTTCTCATTGTAATCAGCATAAAGTCCGACAACAACTTGCCGTTTTCGATATCTTTAAAAATCTATATAGGTACATAAAAAAATATATTTTAAACATTAGAATTATAAGATCGGAACTTTCTGCATGTAGTAAAGGAAATTGCATTTTTTATCAGAACTTCATTTTTGTGTCGGTAAGGGGAGAATAATAGTGCTAGATGTACATAATTATTAAAATATGTCATAATTATTAAAATATGAAACCACCTTGACAGTTTTTTGTTTATATTTTTTTGCGGTAGCGTCAGCGGAATTCATTGACGATGTCGACGAACCGGTAGTTTATAAGCGATTATAAGCATTGCTCTTATCGCGTGGTGATGGATGCGAAGGCGACTCAGGGCCTCCTTTCTGTTAGCTGGCGCTTTTGCTGCAATATCCTAATATTGCGGGGTGGCATGATGATGATGATGAAATTATGAAATTGTTCATCGATCAGGTGGCGTTTTGATGTTTTTCTTCTCCTGCGGTCTCCCGCGATGCGATGCTAAGTTATGCAGGTGTTAGTAACAGGAGTTGTCGGTTCTAAGTGCATATTCTTCGCCAGTTGCTCAACGTGGTCTTCCACAGACTCTTGATTGAAGTTGCGGGATAATGTAATGTTACTGACATACCACCGCAAGCGACCTCAAACTCGTAACCAATCGAGAGTTTGGAGTAATCTGGTCGCAATCGGAAGTAAGGGCGTGAGTGTAAGCCCGCTGGGTAACACTCCTGGCTATCTCGCGGTTAAGACGTTGGCCTCTTACGGGTTTGTGGCGGAGCTTGACGGTGGACTGTTTTGTCCAAGTCTTCTGCGCTCACTCCTAGGAGATAGAAGGACCAATTGTTAAAACTTTCTGAGGTGACGGGCTCGCCCGCTGTAGTCGACAGCCCTAGTTGTTACTGAAATACCACGGGGCACCGCGGTGACAAAACACTGAGCGCCGACGGAATTGAATAAATGGGTACAGACAGGGGGTCGTTCGTGACAGACCACGCAGATCATTCATGACTGACCGTGAAATTTGATAGAGCGTGAAATTTGTTTATATTGTTGTTATTTATAACATTTTTTTTATCAATAATTACTGAGTCGAAATCAACTTTTCAGAAATATTTAGCCAAGATCCAATTTTAAAATAGTAGTAAAATTTAACTGAGAATTTAAATTTTAATGTTAAAAATGAGCCATTGCATATCTTATGACAGCCGCATTATTAAATCTTCAGTAAGTACTTGACTAAATATTTAGTAGAATACTAACCTTAGTTACGCTGATTACATGGCAGATATTGAATACTAAATTTGGTACAATTACCTATTCTTCTATAAAGATTAAATAACATAAACATTATAACAATCTGAAAGTAATTTGAGTTTCAGAATATCAAAAAGCATTAATTAGTGCTGAAATGCACGATGGCCATGGTAAATTGCTTTGGGACTGTAAGCACCTCAATCGATGAATCAAGTCTTCTACTATTCATTGTGCTTTTACTTGCATACATAGCGTATTTTAAATGGAAGGCCTGAAGGCTTAATTATACGTGTGCATTTATTTTATAAAGTCATGACCATTTGAAGCAATATTGCGCAGGCGATTGCAAACTTTTCTCATCGACAAGGTTTTCTACAGTATTGATATTATTTGTTTAAGTGTAATTATTATGATGTAATATTGTTTTATGTTTTTTAATACAGATTTTACTTTCCCGGCCCACCAACCGATCAGGAGGGAAAGTAATGTGAACGCGATTTGTTTTTTCGGGATGAAGACGGAAATATCCATTGTGAGCCCTCCTGAGACGATCAAGACGACCTAGATTGGATCCTCTCTATGAGTCTATGTGTATGTCTGTCTGTCTGTGTGTATTCCCGTACGATAACGCCCAAGTTTGAAATCGGTCCACCTACGTACTAGTCATATGTGGTCCTCTAAAAATTGGATTTAGAGACTTGTAATTTGGCGCACAGATGCCTTGTTGGGCTAAAATCACGTTGTGAAATTTTGGTTGGAATACCTTTTATACAAGCTTCAATAATAATATATAAACACCGCCATATATTTTATTCAAATATTAACGGTGAGCCGCCGAGGATAGCCGAGAAACGAAGCGCACGGCCTGAGGTGCCGCAATGGCACTCAGCCGGGTTCGACCGCCGGTCAAGAGAGGACACACATCTATTTTATTTATTAATTTAATGTTCAAATGTAATCAGTCCTTGGCTACTAGCCGGGGAAGTCTTGAGGTGACACAACCATTTTTTTCTTTCTTTATATAAGTGTAATTATGATGTAATATTTATAAGGAAGTAACGTATGATAAATATGAAAATAAACTATGAAATATGTATAGCTGTCTTACTTCAAGTAAGTTAAAGTCATCAAATGAAGTATCGGATTGGTAGCGGTAGCATTGCTTCTTCATAACGATGATTAAAGCTATTTGGAATTTTATCCAGGGATCAAGAATGGTTAGCGCAGCGCCACTTTTATTTCTTCCAACTTAAATTAACGTTTGTGTGTGGTAGCTCTAACTCTCTAAGTCTGCGGTCTTAGTATTTATTTTGTACAGCATTTATTTTATAACTCAATATTGATATCGCGTTAAAACGAAACGTGCCCGAAGCAAAAGTGGCTCCTGATGTTGGTTTGGCGGTGGCTCGCTCGCCCCTTTGTTTGAATGGTGAACTCTCCCAGTAGAATTGGAATTTTCCATTTGAAAGTTTACGGCGGCGACGCAGCGCCTGGGTTTTTATCTAAAATCCAAAACTCGCGCTTCGCTGCAAGGAATCCGCAGGGCAGGAACAAGAGAAAGGCGTGACGCGAGAGGAGGCCACCAGACCGAGGGACCGGAGGACCGCAGTGTTGCCATACCACGCGATTTTAGAGGCCAATAAAATCTAATTACATTAGGAAAGGAGGATTTTCTATTCTTAAAAGGCAGTCTTAATACAATAGAGAAAGCTTACGGTAAAATGCAAGCATTTCAATGTATCAAATACATTTCAGCCGGGCGTAGTTTTGTGGCAGGTCGATAGGAGGCGCGATAGTAGAACTAAAGCGTATATAGATCGAGTTAAAACAATGTAGTGATTTTGTCTCGTAGTGGAATGTATCTCTCTTTGAGACGTATGTACTTTTCGTATAGTGGGAGTGCTGTCTAATTCATAATTGTGATAATACACGCCAAAAGCCGCAACTTAAATAATCCCAGGCAATTTTGCCCCCATCCTCATGACGGTAATTAGAGGCATGTTTTATTTCTGTAATTCGAGTGAGCTGCAACGAACTCCTGGTGTTTTATTTCTCGTTTTTATTTAAATTGCATGATTCAGTATCGGAAATGACGTGGCAATAGCAGGATGATACAAGCCGAAAGGCTTGTCCAGTGAAGACCAAGAGCCACAAAGCGAGGGGTTGGGAGACCACAACTACGATGGCTGCACGACATCAGAAAAGCAGCAGGGACCAACTGGCTGAGGGCAGCAGCTGTCAGACAGACGTGGAAGAAAAAGGAAAAGGTCTACGTCCAGGAGTGGACCAAACCAGGCTAAGGAAGGAAGGAAGGTATCGGAAAGATATAGGTTATACATTTTAACACAGATATGCAGATATCTCTTACACAATTTCGTTGAACTATATATATAGTTGGAACTCGGACTTGGTACTCGAGTTGCATCTATTTTGATTTTCACATCATTAGTCTATGCAAGTAGGTAAACTATGCCACTTCTATGTCAGTTTGTAAATATGCGGACACTAGTTAAAATATCATTAATAGGTGATTCGGGCTCATGGTACTGGACCCTTTTGGGCGCATGGTACTGGACCCTTTTGGGCGCATGGTACTGGACCTTTTCACACCTGTAACAATGCTGATCATCGTTTACGACGAGTTGCCAGCCGTTTGTAAATTACCGTTTGTATATACTTACCAATTTTAGAATTATATATTAGTCATGTTATATCTACATGCCTAAGGGCATATCTTAAAATCCAAAGCCCGATCAAACATTTCCGTGCCTGTCTGCTAATAATCCGATAAATGCTGGGGAAATTAAATACTTTTTTCAAATACGAATATCCTACTTACTCCAACCAGTAGTGATTTCCTTGAAATGGATTTATAGTTAGATGCGATATATACAAAAAAGAGTCATCATTAACGCTACACTATATTGTGATTCTAAAGTCGCGTCTGGATATCATCATGAAGACCAGAGTTGAATGTGAGGTATCGACGATGATTGTAACATAATTTTAATCTGATCGATTATATTTACTTATTTATTCAGATTTGTGATCAAATTACATGTAATAAAATATATTTTTAAAAATGTCATTACAACATAATCTGGAAAAAATATGTTTATTTTTATTTTAATGTTGTAATAATATATATTATTATTTAATATTTTTATCATTAATTGAATTTATTTGTAAGTTTTCATAGTTTTAAGTCTCAGCTATGTTGAAATTCTTTAAATATGGCGTATTATAATTAAGGCGTTGTTACCGAAGAAAAATATTTGTTTATTTTCGACATACCAATAATTTTTTTCTCAGATACGAAGGCCTAAAAAAAATATTATATATGACTTTCAGTTCAGTTTTTTTTTATGTAGCATAATTTTATATAGAAAAACCACAAAGTAAAAAATATTTTCTTTGGAAAAAATACAATATCAAAATATTTTTCTTTGCTATTTACATTTCTAGTACCTACCATGTATGGAATCACGCGTTTTGCTCACTAATAAAACCTGACTTTGTATACCAAATTCTTCGTGCGAAAAAGTTGGCAGCACTAATATTTTAGAGATGCGATACTATATATTAGATTAATGTTTTCTTTATATAAGACTACTTTTGCACTATTTATCTATTTATTTATTTATTTATTTATTTATTTAGGTACATAGGATTAGGTATACAGTTCATTCATAGGTCATGTAATCTTATAATAATTATATAAATTATTTAATAATTAATATAGGGAGGTTTAACACATCTTACATGACCTTTACTGCCAATAGCACATCTAACTAGGCGATAATTTGGCCCGTCTCTAGATGTGCATATTTTTATGCAATTTTAAGAAATGAAGTGTTTTTTTAAAATAAATTATTTGGACCCACCACCTGTATATACACATAAATATACCAATTTTATAAAAAATATAGCTATGTAATAAATATATACATTTATAGTTGTAATTTAATAAAATTTAATTAAGAAAAATAGATAAGTGATACTAAATAAATTGTCGTGCGTTGCAAAGAAGTTGATCAGATTTTACATATCCCTTGTTAAGTAGCCATCTATTAAGGTTTGCTTTAAATATTTTTATGTTAGGATAATTTTTCATGTCTTCACTAAGGGAATTATATAATTTTGGGGCTATGTAGAATATATGTCTCTGGGCAAATGTTGTCCTGACTGACGGAATTATATAATTGATACTCGCGGACATTCTTGTGTTCAGATTGTTTTGAGTTCGGGCGTGGTCATCTCTAGATTTGTAGAATGCAAGAAGCGCTTGCTTAATGAATAACTGTTTAGCTGATAGCACATGGGATTGGGAAAATAACAAGGCAGATGGATGGGGCCGGTTTTTCCTGTGAATTACTCTCAATAATAATTTCTGCGCTTTTGTCAATCTATCCAGATTATCATTAGTAGTAGCGCCCCATGCCGCGACTCCGTAGGACAAAATACTCTGACACAAGGCCATGTATACCATTCTTATGGTTGTTTTGGACAGAATGTTGCGCAGCCGAAGAAATACATAAACCAGCTTTCTAATTCTCGAACTCAAATTTGCAATCTGATTTTCCCAACATAGCTTCTCATCTACCGTTATGCCTAAGTAGGAGACTGTTGCAGATTTGCTTAATTTAGTACATACACATCTATTCTTATCCAAGCATTTGTCGGTATGAATGGCAAGTGTTTGGTTGAGAACCTGGCTGGGATTTCCCCGCAAGCTGAAAGTGATAAATTTTGATTTCGCAGCATTTAGCGTTAAAATATGGTTGTCGATCCAAGTTTTAGCCAGTTCCAAGTTACTTTGAGCTTTGAAGAATGTATCATTCCAATTATTAGTCGCAGTAAGAAGGACAGTGTCGTCCGCGAAGGATACAATTCTACCATTAACAGGTAATTCGCACAATTCGTTGATGTAGATTAAAAAGAGAATTGGACCCAAAACACTACCTTGAGGGACACCGAATGACACGTTAGTCGCTTCGCTTATTTGTCGACCAATTACTGTACTCTGAGTCCTCCCGTCTAGGTAACTCCGAACCCATTTTAATGCCACCCCATCGATTCCGTAGTCAGTTAATTTTTTTCGAGGATTACATGGGAAACTGTGTCAAAAGCCTTTGACAGGTCAAGGAAAGTGGCAATTACCTTTTTTCCTTTGTCTATGTTTTCCACTATATATTGTATGACAGAATTGATGGCCTCACTGGTTCCCCAACCCTGTCTAAAGCCATACTGATTATTAGATAGCAGCTTCTGTGTCTCTAGATATTGTGTTAGTCTATGTTTGAATATTTTTTCATACACTTTAGAAACCACACTGAGGAGGGAGATAGGACGATAATTTCCTATATCTTCTTTTTTACCACTTTTAAATATTGGTTTTATTATCGCTTTTTTCAGCCATGTTGGAAATATACCAGTCAAG
The DNA here is from genome assembly GCA_944548615.1 of Micropterix aruncella. Classification (NCBI taxonomy): domain Eukaryota; kingdom Metazoa; phylum Arthropoda; class Insecta; order Lepidoptera; family Micropterigidae; genus Micropterix; species Micropterix aruncella. Next base: position 21,867,381 of record OX155953.1, on the reverse strand, counting down.
AAACTGAGGTTTATTAGATGAGCAAGGGGCTCGGATAATGTTTCTGCAGATTGTTTGATTATCTTTGCCTGGATCCCATCTTTTCCTGGAGCACAGTCGTCTCTGATACTTTTTATAGTCTTTAAGACCTCTTCTTTATTCGTTTGCAATAATTCGAATTTTTCATTTAATTTCGGTTGCTTATGCATTGATAAGGCTAGCTCCCTCTCAGACATACCCTTTTTATGCAGTATAGAGTTAGCTAGGTCTTGTCCTATACCAGTGAAGTAGTCATTAATGTAATTCAATATATCGTTAGAGTGTAAGTCCATTTTTTTTAATTCCTTATGTATATACATCTCTTTTATATCTGAGCTATTATTTCTGTTGTTCACTAACCCTTTGATAATTTCCCAAGTTTTTTTTTGTCCCCATTTACTCTTTCTATTTTGTTTCTGTAATACTTATCTCTAGTTTTTGTTATAAGTTTTTTACATATATTTCTATACCTTTTGTAGTACATTAAGAGTTGAATATCATTAGGGCATTGTTTAATCTGCTTATGTATATTGTCTCGCTTTCTTATGCTGAAAATCAGGCCATCGGTTATCCAAGGAGATAGTTTATTTCGAGACCTGGGTATAGTATATGCCTTTTCGATTGTAGCCATTTTAATGCAATTTGCAAGAATATCATGGAATTGGTTGGCAATTTACTATGACATTGGGCCCGATTGCATTTCTTTGTGAACTAAAACTAAAATTAGTCCAGGCGAACGAAACAGAGCAATACGTTAGAGCGAAATATGAAACGAACGATCGTCGATAAATACTACCTGTTGAACTTATACTCGTCCGAATAAATTCGAGCATATTTCGTGCGGTGTAAGATTTGACCTTGGTGCGCAGTTTCAATGCGAAAAAGTGACAACCGGTGATCTCACACTCCGCTCTAGCGTATTGCCCTGTCTCGTTCACACGGACTAATTTCCGATTTTAGTTCACGAAGAAACGCAATCGAGCCCATTGTCTATTCTTTTATTTAGTTGTTTTATGACTGGTAATATATTTTAATTTATTATTTCTATGATTCATTTTATGTTTAATTGCAATACTATTTTTTTGTTATTTAAAATATATATTTTTTTCCTTCCTTCTTCCTTCCATATGCGAGTTTTGATCAGGAATTCGTCATTTTTTTTCGATGGGATACCATTATTCATTTATAATATAGAAAACTGAGTGTACTCTATATTATAAGCTAAGCACAAAAACTACATTTTTAAAACTCTTCCCATGCGAAGTCGGAGAGGTCAGTTTGTATAAATGGCACTTTTCCTGTTTCGTAGTCGCAAAATGTGGCAACGCCATCGAAATCCGTACGCTTTTCCTGTGAAATCGGAATCTGCTTAGGCGTCCGCCGCCCCGTATCCGTGACAGCGGCAAATTGAAGATTTCCAATTTGCATTCTGAAAAATGCCACTTTGCCGATTCAAAGGCGGCGCACTGCGCTTCAGCCGTAGCTAACCGATAATGAACCAACAGCTATTCCGACGAGGCATTAATGGGGAGCCGCCTCTGCGTTTGCTTGTTAAGCTTTATCGTATCGAAATCAAGATGACATAAATAAATAAATACAAGTATATAAATATAGCCATCTTCCAACATCTCTACTTACTTTTCTAGAGCTGCTAAGCTCAAACACAAACGAACTGAATAAAAACTAATTTCACTCAATTTCAAAGTTAAAAAAATGGCTGTGTCACGCCGACTTTCCCGGCAAGTAGCCTAGGACTGATTTCATCTGATTAATAATTTCATCAATATAATTGATGAGGGCCCTCTCTCGGCCGGCGGACGAACTCGGTTGGGTTACGTTGCAACCGCCTCGGGCGGCACGGTCCATTTCTCGGATAAGAGCGAGGTTGAGCCAAGCGTTACCAGATGGCGTTATTATTTGATTAAAATGTACGGCGGAATTGAAATATTATTACTGTAGATATTCCGACCAAAATTTAACAAGGTTATTTCGGCCCAACAAGGCATCTGTGTACCGATTTCAAGTCTCTAGGTCTAAAATTTCAAGGTTGAAGTTTGCCTAGCGTGTCCTCAGATGGAACTATTTCAACCACAATTACCACTTTTAAACTCTTGCCATGACCAAATGATACGTTCATGCCGAATTTCAGCTCAATCGGGTAAAGCGTTTGGGCGCTATCGTGGAGGAATACACACACACAAACACACATAGCCATACACGCAGGCAGACCAGTTTGGAAATGGTCTTAATCCGATAAATGCTGGGCAAATTAAATACTTTTTTTTAATACGAATATCCTAGTTACTCCAACCAGAAGTGATTTCTTTGAAATAGATTTATAGTTAGATGTGATAAATACAAAAATAAAATCGTCATTAACGCTACAATATATTATGATTCTAAAGTCGCTTCTCGACATGATCATGAAGACCAGAGTTGAATGTGAGATATCGACGATGATCGTAACTCAATTTTATTCTGATCGATTATATTTACTTATTTTTTATTACTAATATATAAAAAAAATGTCATTACAACATAATCTGGTTTAAATATTTTATTTTTAATTTAATGTTATAATAACCTATTTTATTATTTAATATTTTTATCATTATTTGAATTTATTTGTAAGTGTTACAAGTTGAGAACTCAGAGTCCAGGACGGATTTAGAGTGGAGCGATAAAATCAAAACAAATCTTTAGGCGTTAAATTGTTACGTCAATATTTTTATAGTGTAACATTAATAAACGAATTATTGCAAACTACTGGATAAAGGTTGAAAAAAAATTGGAAAAAAGGTATTTACTAGTTCTCCCATTCCAGCTTAGCTTAGCCGTTAGTGTGACCCTGGACTAGCTGCGGCAACCGACAGCGAAATCTCCCCGTGAATAATTCAGTTGGTTCGCTACGAGGCAACCCGTATATATAAGCACATCAGATAATCCCGTCTGTGTGTCTGAGCCCACTTTCAATCGTAATGCGATCAAAGGACAATAAATAAAACATTAATGAATCGTCGTTCATGTTTTGCAGGCCACTTTCCCTGTTCTGATTTAAGAGATACATAGTTCAGAGATACTCAGTAGCGTGCAATGAATGTGGAGTTGAGGTGAGCATCTACGTATGTTGAGACGAATTTCGACTTAAGGGTTAGAGAGGATGGTGGGAGCTTGAGTTTTTAGACGTGAAAATATATCTTCGCTCGTTTCAGTGGTCGAACGTCAGCCGGTCGAACTTTCTTGTGTGACGCAATACTACCAGTTTTGCATCGCTAATGGATACGAGACTAATGACGTATGAGCAATGGTTTAACCTACAATGGATAGATCATGGTTGTACGTGTTTGTCGTGCAGAATGTGGATTGCATGTGACGTCATCGCGCGGGTGCAGACGCATTCACGTGATGGTGGCAAATTAGCTTTGTATTGAATTTTAAGGTAGTATAGCGTGGAAGCGCGCTGAGATAGAACGTTAATTCACGGAGCTCTACTAGGATCTAAATTGTGAAAACAAAAATAGTCTTCTGATTAAAACGGAAACTGATTAAATTGAATTAAAATTGATATTCAATTGAAATTACTAAATTATAATTAAAGTTGTCATCTTATGTACCTATATGATTTGTAAATATGCTCGGAATTATAGAAATCCCTAATCAGAGGAAACACTACATCGAAAGGAATACATTATGCATAAAAATCCACTAGTACCTACATTTAAAACACGTACTTTCGAATATTCTGTGCATCACTCGAATTTCAAGGTCCCGTCTCAACCCGTTTCAAATATAAGCGTTTGACGAAAAATTCAGGAGCAAAATTCTGTCTTAAAAGCATGAAGTGCGTCACGTCTATCGGATAAGCGTCGGCTGATTTTACTAGCAAGGAAATATCACGATTAACCAGAAATATCGCAACAAAAAAAACTCACTATCTCCATTATGTATATGGAAGGAAAGTTTTATATTGCGAGTTTTTCAAAAATATTCTACCCTTGTAAATCGAGGGGAACGCAAGCTACGGCATGGACAGCACGTTTCTGCATTCTAAATGCACGTAAGCGATCAGCTGCACAAACCCACAGTTTGTCTTAATAAGAAAGTGACGATTATACATATTCGAATTTGTTTACATATGTTAGGAAATCCCAATGTTGGCATTAGTAGATACTTGTAAGTGATTGACATATTTAGAACGTTTTAAAATTCTTTTATCACATTAATATCATGTGTAAGAAGCATCCCAAGCAGTAAGAAGCACCCCATACAAGATGTGTGCCAATTACTTTAACTGCTTGATTCGCCATATTTTAACTACTTATTCAGTCGTAAATAAAAGTCGTTATTTAAAAAAATCTTCTTTATTTCTGACCCCTAACTAAGGTTTTCCTGGCAAAAACAATCGTACATGAATTTCTAGTGTCATATGATAAACATAGAGATATGTCCATGCCTTCGACAACTTTTTATGCTAATGTAATAAAAAAACATGCAACAGTAATTGAAAAACAACATGTATAAAGGAAGCCACCTATTGATTATTTTGATATTTTAAAATTGTTTTTGACGTTTTTCGATACCATTATTTGGATATTTTTTCATAGTATTAAATATTGTTATATATACGCAGACCGCAACTATCATAGTTGAAAACCACTGATATACATAAATGAAGAATGCGCTTGAGCTGTTAGTCCGACTTCTTTAGAGGAAACTTTTCGAAATTTCGTTCTCGGCTGTAACACCCGGGATGGGAACAGATGAACAGATTACACACCCCGTCGTTTGAAAGTCCCCAAACCAGTGAAATTCAGCGGGTAAAATAAAGCCGTGGGGCGTTTGCCAAAGTTATTTGACTGCCGAAACTACTTACGAACAAACTTAATTAACTGGGAACATTTTTCTGACCGAAAATAATAGTAAAAGGGAGGCGAGGGTTGGCGGAAGCGACCGAGATAGGCCAAGATGGAATGAAAAAGTTGCTACATATTTGGAGCCGAGCCACGCGGCGAGACAATTGCGAGATTTAAGGTGAGAGCGTGACGCGGCCACAGACTATTCGATCGGGTGTGTTCACAGCAGATACGACACGAATGGAAAATCTCGTATCTAGGCGTTCAGAGGAGCGAATAGGAGGGCTTTTTAGAATACAGGCCGTTGTGGCAATAAGAACGTGGACTAGGTCGAGAATTCGGTTGTGTCACTCCAAGACATTCCCGGCAAGTAGTCAAGGAATGACTTCATCTGAATAATTTCATAAATAAAATCGATAAGCGCCCTCTCTCGGCCGGCGGACGAACCCGGCTGGGTTCTGTTTCAACCGCCTCTGGCGACGCGGTTCGTTTCTCGACTAAGGGTGGGGTTGGGCTAAGCACCAACAAATTTTAATTTTCAGATCATCATATCAATATTTAATAAAATGTATTGCGGAATTCAAATATTATTAGTATAGATATTCCAACCGAAATTTCACAATGTGATTTTTTCAATTGTCAAAGGAAATAGTCAACATCACTTTGATTTTCGAGCGATTTTGACGTATTTTTTTTCGGATTCGGCTAGCAAACAAATCGACATTCCGAAGCTAGTGGCTGGTTTACGCGTCAAACTCATAAACCCTGTCGTTCTTCCCGTTATTATGCATTTCAGGAATGTTGGATCCGAATTGCCTTGTTATACCCGAATTTAATTGCAATGCCCGAGTTGCCAAACCTAAGCTATTACTTTTCATGTGATTGACAATCATAGTACTTTAAATAAGAATCAAAAGTTTATTCACAGGCCAGTCCCTGTTATCTTGATGGTTCATTGTTATCCGATTGGACTGTACTACCACTATACTATTAGTAGTATGTTACGAAACAATATTAGGAAATATTGCAAACTATGGTTATTCAGTTGTTCAATTGTCCAAAAAAATATTATTTTACCATGAACACAAAAAAAAAATATGTTATTGTTCAAAACAGTTGTTTTGAACAATAAAATACATCGAATAACTTTTAACTTGTATTTTCTCTAACTAACAGTTATTCCCGATTGATCGAGATTTGTTTTGCACCAATATATTTGAAAAATAAAGCTTCCTTTCGGGTCGCATCTTGTGCACAAATATACAAGTGATTATTAATCTGTAACATGACATGGCCGCGTGGGCGGGAGATAGGCTTACGACCGCCCTCGTCCTCCAGAAATTACTGTACTGCTCCTTGAAATTGGCTACGTTTACAGAGCTGTTCAAATGACGGAACAACAGCCTCTGCATCGGTGGATAGATAGTACCTATGTTGCACGTCATTTTAAAAAGCTATGTTTTTCCTGACCGTGAGGTTGAGAATAAAAGGAATTTAATTTATCATAAAGCCAGAAAAAAGAAAGCCGATAGAAAGCTCATGGTTTGATGCTTTCGAAGGATCAACCCACTGTGTCTCAGAAAATGCACGATCAATTAAGACCAAATTATGCACAATAATAGATCATCCATATACTGAGATTTGGAAAACTGATGAGAGATATTCGCAAATTTATTTCAGAATGACGGCCTTTTCAAAATTTAAAAAATTACGAATCTGTTATTACTGCTTTTAAAAAATGTATATGTGTAACTTACAATTGTAATGACATTACCTACAAATTGCTTATATGTTTTTTTGAGATCTGCAGCGGGTTTTGGATTAAAAATGTTATAATATCAAAATTTAATACCACATTCATAACTCTGTTTTTATTTTCGTTAGAATGGAAAGCAAAAGTTTCCTAGAATCCGGAGAATAATGCCTGTAATGTTACTTTATTTCAATTCTTAATATACATTTTTAAAATGACGGGAAAAATTAAATAATTGGAAAATCCAACCTGGAAATCGCGATTATTACAGAAGATAGAATTTCAATTAATTCGAAGAGATAAAACCAAAGACTTTAAAAATCGAACGCAAATAAATTATCGCGATTATTAGCCGATACCTAAAAGAGAAAGGTTTGGTATGTTTCTTTACCAAGAGGACATTTAAGAAGTATATGATTTTTTTAGCTTCACGTTTTTTTTTAATTTGCGGCGCAATCTCTGCTGCGCACGATCGGTAAGTTATTCCAATTTGCGTATGTCTTTCGAATTTCGCCACTGGCCTTGGATTCATGAGGCGCGGGGCGGTGCGGCAAAAAATCCATTTTAAAACGCATTCCCAGCGACGATAAATCTATGACAGTTGTCGCGGAAGCCGGCCGAAAACTTGCGAGGTCATAAATCTATCGGCGATATTTACCGGAGGATGGGGTTGGCTCGCGAGCCCCTGCACCGGTCGCCGCGCTCCCAGAGAGGAGGTCGGCTGCTGCTGGCTGGTGGCTGGCTGGCAGGCAAGAATACTGCCAGCGGGGGTAATAAGACACAAAGCGAACTGGCAGGCCCGGCGGGCGGTCGTGGTCGAAAAAAGGAACGAAATCGGGCCGTAATTAAATCTGCGCTTGCCAAGAAAATGTCAATATTGCATACAACATGTTGTCGCTGGCAAGTTGTCGCCGCGGCCGCCCGGCCTCTTGTACGAGTGGTACTCCCAAATAATCTTGGGCCTCGACCTTTAAGAAAGTAATAAAGGAAAGGAATGGAATGTGACTACTAACACTTTAATAGACCTCGACTACCATAATACTCACTTGTTACACGACTGCCCAATAAAAAAAGTAGTTAATGTAGGTATAGGTATTTGGGAGTTCATCCATATACTCGTAGCTAGGTCATCTGAATTTAAATCTGGCTAGGAATCTGAATTGTTGCATTCTTGTGTGTTTCATTTTGTTTATTGTTCCGACAGGTTGCCATAGTACATATTCATCTAAACAATGAAGTAAACGGGAGGTATTGATGTGAAATGCGAATTTACTAAAAAGGTGGCTTCATTATATGTAAGACCTATGTCCTAGAAAAACGGCATGTCTTTATACACATAACATTATAATGATGACTATAATGAAGTGGAGTAATAGCCGCAGACAGCTACCTGAAATTAGTCTTAATTATAGGGCCATTATAGATTACCATCACTTTTGTATCCATTTTTTTAAGAAAGCACATTTTTCACGGCAGTACATTGTAAGTTTAACATTAGAGGCTTAAATGTAAATAATAGCAAAATAGAAAGCACCGAAGACCACATTTTTTTCAAATCAACGCCGCCTAACTAGGCCTAGGCCCGTACTAAGGCAATCGTACCAAGTAGACAGTGGCTTGTGCATACTTAAGACTACAAAAATATGCTAGGCATCGAATAATATTAAAAATTAACTAATAATAATAAACACTGTAATTTGAGTGTAGTGTGATGTAACTGTAGCTATAGTGTACTGGGAAAATAACATTCAATAAAGGGTGAAATAATCAAATTGAATAATAATCATATAATGTCGTAATAAATACAAAAAAATATAAATAATAATAATAATGAATCGAAATAAATGGAAAAATTATATCGCAATAAATAGTTAAAGAATCAAATTTAAATTGTCCGGGGATACAATTATATATAAAATGTCCATGTTACGTGTTACAAAATGTCCAATTCAATTAAAAAAGAATAAAAACACAAGAACAGCGATTTAACAAAGCCACCAGTCCATAGCTTCTCCCATGTTCAACTCTAGGCGAACATCTCTTTTATTTATCGTATCTGTGATCTTTCCTGCTGATTCATTTACGCGTAATCACTAATTAAAAAGCCACAAAACGCTTAACATTCACACGTTTTCCAATGGGAATAACGCACATTGTCCCATAGAAGAATTCCTGACCTTTCAAATCGGCGAGTGGGAACTGAGAGCTTATTTCTATTACTGGTTATTTATATAGTGCAGTCACTGAGTTTATAAAAGAAGTTCAGTTTTTTACTGTCATTTTTATATACATTATATTTGCAAGAATAAATTTACAGGCAACGGTAAGAATATCAATTATCAAGTGTATTTGGTCGCCTGCTACGACGAGCTAATGTAACCTTAGTACGTTCCGCAGTCCAAGAAGCTGCAGAGTGAAGTTTCGGCCGGAGCGCAAGTTGCCCAGTTGGCACACACTGCGCGCACAACTCGCGCCATTGCTGACATCTATGAGAGCGAGAAATAATGTTACTTTAACATTCTTGTTGCGAACTGACTAAGGTTAAGCATGTCGGAGCCTCGTAATGAGTGCCGGCATTAACAACTGATTTATATATGTACATTTTCTTATGGATATTATCGCAGCCCAGAATAAGCAGAAGATGCTTCCTGAAAACCATGATCTTGCAGTATTAGAAAACCTCTAAAGCGACTGTCGTGCAAAAGAATTTTGCCTCGTTAGATCAGGGCAGCGTGAGTATACGTGTACAGTAATCTTAACATACTTTTTTCCGAAGTGAAAACGTTTTTAAAACTTATGCCGGGCGCGGCATCACCATCATTTCATCAAAAAAAAAAACGGTTGTGTCACCCCAAGACTTCCTCGGCAAGACGTCCCAGAATCATCCGAATCCACAGTAACTGTCATAGGAATATTTCAAGATGCGTCGTTGCAGGAAACATTATTCGAATTTTTGAGGAATTTATGAATTTATGACATTTAATTTTATTCCAATCAAAATCGAAATATCGCAATAAAAAACAGAAATAAAAACAAACGCCACCTAGCGGAAATCCAGTGAAAAAGCTCTGAAAACGCGCGTCGCTGTCTAAGTGAAGACACGAACCGCAGCCGCGGCTAAATAGTGACAAACATGAGTAACAGATGGCGCTAGCTGCTCGCAACTTTCCAACCGAGAAAATAAAATTACAACAAATAAAAAAAGGTAGAACGATTTCAACCATAATATTTTCAACTCTTGTTATGATCAAATGATGCCTGCTAGCCAAATTTCAGATCAGCCAGATAACGCCTTGGGCTTTATCGTGGAGGAATACACACACAGACACACACACACATACACGCATACTCACACAGACAGACTTCGGTCTGGAAATGGTCTAATCGTCTCGGTGGGAAAGGGAGGGGGGCGGGAGAGGGGGGGGGGGGATGAGGGAGGGGGGGGGGAGGGTCAAAATGTGTATATCCGACTTTATCTCGAAAAAAAAATGCGCCCTTACAATACTATCCCTTAGGCCGGGCAAGTAAAAACCATTAACATTTTCATTCTAAGCTTTATTTTTTGGAAATTCTTATGTTCAATAATAATGACCGAAGAAAAAAAACGTGCTTGTTTATCCAATATACTAGATTTCTTGAATTTAACTAACATTTTCCTTACTTCATCTTAAATACAATATAAAATTGTCCAATTAGATTATTGTTTGTCAGTGCTTATTTGTTTAATATTATCAACCGACCAATAGCAGAGTTGGATTTGTGTAGCTTCACACCGTCGTCTATATCGGCTGAATTAATCGCTATCTGAGTTCATTACGAGAGCCAGCATTTTTGATGCTCGCGAAACATAGCGTTTACCTATTTAAAACGTTCATATTCGTAAGTATGTAGAACGATGTTTCATGCGTTCAAATTACCCACCAATAAAGAGGGAGATAGATTGTAGAAGGAAACATTGATATGTGTAAGTTATTTATGAGTTAACACGACCACCGTAACATACAAATAGAAATTGGTTATGCGATCATATACAGGATGTCTACATTTTAGAGTTTATTATGTAGATACTGAGTGATAATAATTACTTACTTCTGCCATACCAATGTATACAAAGTATATGAAAAACTTGAAAAATATTTCTAAGACCCTAAGACAGAAATAAAATTTGCGTCACAATTTCTCCTTCTTCTATTATTGCGTCTCCTATCGAATAGAGAAAGCATTGTCTGATTTTAAAAATGTTTTCGCTAATTTGTTCCATTCGTTAATTCGCTGACCCATTCCATTCAGCTTAACTATCCTAATATTACAATTTATGTCATATCTGCTTAGAAAGTATTCTGTAGATAAAATCCGGTAGATTGAACTAAATGTAGTTGTCAAAGATCGAGTGCTTATTTGTTTAACAAGCTTCGTTTTACTTTCCTGTTTAAGGAAAAAGTCGAAAGAGTCGAAAATTCGAAAAAGTAGAAAAAGTCGAAAAGTCGAAAAAGTCGAAAAAGTCGAAGTCGAAGCCGAAGTCGATTTCGATTTGGGGGTGGGGGGGCCGGGGGGTTGTGGTAGGATTTATGATATTAATATTCAGATGAATTAAGGTCCTGGCTACTTGAGAGGAAAGTCTTGGGGTGACACAATCGTTTTTTTTTTCAATATTATCACAGGATGGAAATTTATTATATAAAATGTGTTTCATATTTTATATTACTTTAAATAATGTTAAACAGATTTATCAAAGTACATATATTGATTGATTATACACTATTATACATAGATAGATAGATTTTTTTATTGCACATTTTGAAAAAAAAACATTCAACAGGCGGACTTATTGCCTAAAATATAATATCTTACAGCCAACCTTTTTGGAAGTGTAAGAATTAAGTTACCAATAGATAAAACAAACAAAAAACACTTGTTACATAACAAAAAATAATCTATTAACAAAAATGCCATTTTTTTAAATATACATAATTAGGATTTGGAATATTCGCAAGGAGTGAAGGATAGGAGTGGACGGGATGAGACGTAGGATAACTAGGAATTTAGGGGCATGAAATGCTTTTTCAGAGACACTTGAAAAGTAGAAACCGTTGGTACGTTTCTGATATTTGACGGGAGCTGGTTCCATAGTCTAGCTGCTTGAACGCTGAAGAAATAAGTAAAAACAGAATAATTATGAGTGGGAATCGCAATGTTACTATCATGACTGGAACGGAGTGGAACTTCCACCCCGTTCCATGGTCTTCCACTATGGTAGACCATGACTTCCTAAGTGATTGCATTTTTCGGTTAGGTAGGAGGAAGCGGTAGGATTGTTGAGGATGTTATAAATAAGGGAAAGAATATGCATGTTTCTACGTCACTGATGCGAAGCCAATGAGGTCTGATTCTGTACTCAGAGACGTGATATTTTTTTTTCGCATTGTAGATATACCTAATTCACACATTTTTCAACCGCTCCAATTTTTCGAGAATGGATTCAGTGACGTCAAGGTAGCAAACATCAGCACAGTGTATTTTAGGCAATAACAGTGTTTGAGCTATGGTCTTCTTAACCTCCATTGGTAAAAATCTTTGCAACCGCCGATGACTAGGAAATCCAGCAAATATACGTTTGCTAAAACTAACTATAAATATGTAAGTATAAACTAATTACAAATATGCGTTTGATGAAACTAACTATATTATCATACTAACTATAAATACAAAAAAGGTATGTTTAATCTAAGTGGACTCCAAGAAATAAAATTAGGACACGTCTTCTGTAAAGTTTGCTAAATGGTTGATTGAACAAAGAAGAGCTAGGAGAGCGATGCTGCAGAACGCCACCAATTAAGACTTATTTTTTAAAAATAATAAGTATTACTTACAAATTGCTTTACAATATCTTATTCGCTTTCATGAAATGCCACTGAAATACTAGATATTTAGTTAGTGCTAGATATATTCATTCAATTCAGGCTACTTTCTTCTCACAACATAGTTAATTCAAGTTGAGACATTAGCTATCCCAATTTCCGACATGAAAACATTATCGAGCTGACATTACCTGCGACGCTGCGTGTGCTATATAGTTGATAGAAATTTAAAGATCCCTGCACGCAAGCCTCCTCAATCGCTTGTGAATTCTTCATATTATACGGCCTGAAATTGACGTCTTTAAAATCGATGCTGGATATGGAGAAGCAATCGCGTTCAAATGGGCGACAGTTTATCTAGAAGTAATTTCAAACTTTAATAACTCGGCTAAAATAGACCTAGCAAAACTATTTTCTTTCTCTCTCGTTTTAAAGAGATAGGATAAAAATTTATGATACTACTGCTCTAATATTTGTGGTGACCGGACGACCCGAAACGCGCACGCGCTATAAGTGTAGCCATGATTTTGGATTTTGCAGATCGACTTGTGTCTATAAACTGGATCATATATCAGATACTCATTTTCCAACCCAAGTGATTCAATTGTTTTTTAAACAGAAATGTATATGTTTTATTCATATCACCGCAAACATAGAGGTTAAAACTCAAAAAGATACGAGGCTGTGTTCTTTTTAAATTCTCAATATTCTTAAAATGTGGTTAAATCAGTAAGAGTATAAGCAGAACTATAAAAATCGGGTACAAATGCGAAGACCATAGAATTCTAAATAAAATGAAATTAAAAATATCTAAAGTCTCCAACACCAGCTAGCAGTACTGCTACGATTATAGGAAATTTAAAATAGCTCGGACCCTTCAGGCGGAATCCGATGAGCCCGGGCACAAGCCTGGGCAAAACATGAAAGTGTAAATGTAAGTGCGTGTCTTCAGATATTCTTTAAACGAACTATTGAATGCTTATTGGACAAGCCAACCACGCTAGGAAAAACATGTACAGATTTGACATTTGCAAGAGCTATTCAAATTATTTCAAAGCCACATGAATCCTATTTTTAACCGACATCATAAAAAAGGAGTAGATTATCAATTCGGTTGTATCTTTTTATTTAATGTTTGTTACCTTAGAACTCTGCTATTTATGAACCGATTTGAAAAAATATTTTTGTATTTGAAAGGATATACTAGCAGATTGGTCCGATTTTCATCAAAATCCTGTTCTGATGATGGGATCTATGAGGAATTGAGGGAACTCCTCAAATATTATTATAGGAAGTATCAAAATGTATATGTTGATTCGATTCCGATGACAATGTATTTATTTTTACGGTAAGCATGACCTGATTTTACACCCTGGATTGGCTCCCGACGAGGAGATCTCTCAACGGTCAACAGTACAGACACGAAATTTTGTATACTCATTTAGTTATGATAGCCCGTTCTAAGTTTCTCTATGACAGGACTGCGGCACCCAGGATTGGATTTCAATGAGGGAACTCCTTAACGGTCACAGCACAGGCACAAAATTTTCTATACGCATTCAATTATGATAGCCCGTTCTAAGAATCATGATGGCATGGCTGCTGCAATTATGAAACATTTTGGAGTAAGTTTTTTTTTTGTTATTTTTTTTTGTATTATTGATTTTGGTACAAGTATAGACAAGTACATATTGGCACAAGTACATATTAGCACAAGTACCCTATATTTAATAAATGTACGATTTCATGAAAATAACTACGGCACCGCCGTTATCACTGTTGATGGTTTTACTTAGGTTGTTAAAAACATAATTTGAGTGTAAAAGGTAATGGGATTGAATCGTGACACCCGACAAAATTTCCACAAATATGTCCAGAACGTTTCTAATATAAAATAGTTGCATTTACCCTATTCTTAATTATTTATTTTAATTTATTTTTGTTAATGCCCTGGTACTAAGTTGGATGGCAGCATTACATATATGCTAAAGCTCATATCAGCCGTGTTCAATCTTTTTTTAATATGAATAAATGTAAATAAATATAAATTGAGATGAATATTAGTAAGCGAATAAATGTAAGAGATATCAGCTTCGTAAATGAGTGAAGTTAATGTAATAAATAAAATAAATAAACCGATCATTCACACAACACCAATCACTCAACTTGTACTAAAACATTTAAAATAAAATTGACGACTCATCCGCACTGACTTAATCTAGATTTATAAATAAGACAAAAAACGTATTTATTGCGTGATGTTTGAAACACCCGGCATTTTGGCGGTGTTGCAACCGCCGTTGTCTCCGAAACATCGGATGTTATCATTTCATGCGGTAAATTCGTTTTTTTTCTTATTTACAATGTCAAACAACTGCGATAGTTTTCGATTTCATATTAATCTAGATTAGTTTTAAATTTTGCCACCGTGTTCGTCATGTATTAAATTAGTTGACACCGAGTCAAAACTTGTCAAATTGGTCAAACTAATGGGAAACTATTGCGTCTCAAACTATTTTTTAGGAGAAATATAAAAATTAATAGTGATAACTAGAAATATCCCCTATTTTATTCTTATTTTCCTTTAATGGTCGACTTCAAGGCACCAAGTAATCAACGTGAAAGTTAGTTGAGATACGAGGAGGTTGGGGAGGGTCCTTTGATCTTGGGATGGGCGGCGTAAAATATACTTTAAGATCGTTTCCCTTGGCATAAAATATAACATTTTTATATTTCCATTTGACTGGGTATGGCTCTCATACGTTTAGAGCCAATTTTCGATATTTACCGCCTAAACGGTAGCTTTGCCGATGAGCTCATTCGCTACCTTTTTGCTAGCCATCTCTATTCAAATATTCGGGTGTATCCTGCCTTTTATGACTACTTTTTTATTTTATTTTTATTTCTGGAAACATACAGCGAATAAAATATACATACGTGTGCATAAACATAATGTAGAAAAAAAAGAAAAATATTACGCCGATAACCGTTTCCTACGAAAGTAACATATTGAACAGATTTCCGCATATTACACATTTGGATTTCAGCATATTACACTTAAAAATAATTATAAAATAAACTAAGTTCATATTATATATAATTAATATTGAAAACCGATGGGAGAGGTAGAGAATTGGAAGTGTTACTTACCTTTGTACTTACCTTACCTTACCTTGTAAGGACTTACCTTTATTTCCAGAAATTATGCTACACACCCATTATTTAGGGCGACTACCTCTTCCAAACAGTGGAAAACTGTCGTTTTTTAATCGATTTAAACTGCCTCTGCGTGCATTTAAATAATAATAAATATATGAATCTTGTCACGAATTTCTCAGTCTTTCGTGCTGTGATACATAATTTCAATATTATGATTTTTATCTCAATAAAAGTAAATAAAACCTGAAGTCTTCACCGTTATATAATTGGATTTTTTCTTGTAATATATCGTGGAAAACAACTTGAAACTGTATTAGTAAAACGTATCAAGTAAATGAATAAAATGTGATAATGCGATATTTTAAAAATCGTTTATTTTTTCCTTTTAATATGTCAAAAAAACAAAAAAGTGTCGTGCGCGATTTAAGATGTACGCGCAAATACTTGCTGAATGTAATATACCGTTGGAATCAGTGAAGTTTTTCACGCCTAATGCAGTGTGAGCACATTTTTGTATTTTTAGACTTTTATTTTTAGATTTATATTTTGGTGTTAAAAGACCGAAAAGACATATTTTTCATATTTTCATTCTTAAGTCAGTTTACGAATTGTCGATTCGCTTATTAGATAACTAACATTCCTATTTCATATTACATTAAGCTTATAAAGAATTATTTGCACTGACAGCCTTCTGAAATCGTCCATGATGAATAATAATTTTTTTGGTGTTTTGAAAAATGATATTGAAATAAAATAAAATATATGGCATCATCATATTTTAATCATTTATTTGGCACATTTAATCTATTGATTACAACAAATTTGGAAATTACAAAATGGTGATAACTTCAGATTTCATTTATTTTTATTAAAAATAAAAAATATATTGAAATTTCGCATCTTAGATACGATAAACTAAGAAATGTTTGCTATAAGATTTATATATATATATTTATTATTTTCAAGTGCATGCAGAAGTCACTTAAAATTGATTGCGAAATGTCGAGAGGTGGTCGCCTTTATTAGTCGAATTTATTTACAGGGTGTAGCAGCAGTGAAGAAACAATTTTCAAGATTATTCTTGATAAACTGCCCAATGCGCGAAGCTATTAATAACTCTGCGAATAATATGTTACAAAAATGTAAGAAATCGCACAAGTGATAAATTTGCCTCGTGAAAGGCAGTACGAGAGGTGGGGAAATGCGAGGCCTGCCGTGGCAAATATTTCAAACGTATGCGACAAATTATTACCGCTGCCCGCGCGGCTGTCTAATGTGGTATTTGCATGTCGTCAAATAGATGACGCCGTTACAATGCATGTCGTAATAAATAACCTTTATACTCATAAATAAAAAGGCGGCCAAGTATTTATTAACATTTCACAATTTATTTTTGTCAACACGATACTGCTTAGGGATATGTCAAAGTTGCATTCGAACCTCGATCGTCTGTCGGCCTTGGCAGATTCATGAAACGAGCTCAAGTACGAAATATTTTTTTACTAACGATATAAACCTAAAAAACAAAATCTAACAACTATAAACCGATGGAGTCACCCCAAAACTCTCCCGGCAATTAGCCAAGGACTTCTGGAAATATTTTGAGCTTGATGTTCCTTCGAGAAGGAGGTTGAACTGATTAAAATTATAAGTTAAAGTGTTGTTGGCGAGCAATAATACAGGGTCGGACATCTAGATTTTCATCGCATGCAATTTTGCCTTGATTTTTTTATCTGATCATTGGGGCATTTACAATCCAATATAATTGCCCTGAAGTTATGAGATTATCTAACCAAAGTTTTTTAATGTGATTTCGGCCCAACAAGGTTATCTGTGTACCAAATTTCAAGTACCCAAGTCCAATACCAAATTTCAAGTACCAAAGTCTGGTGGTCCGATTTCAACCATGACTAAGTGATGACTGCATGCCCAATCGGAGTAAGCGTTTGGGCGCTATCGTATAGGGATAAATGCAAACAGGCACACAGACAAACTTCCATCTAGAAATGGTTTCAATCCTCTCAGGGGTCTCAAAATGGATTTCGAAAAATATGTAATAAAAAGTCATACTTAGACCCTCTTGAAAATTGACAGGCTTATCACTTATCACATAGATTCCATTTTCGTAAAAATGTAGAAAATGTATTTTTTGTGAAATAAATTTGATTTTCACCCCTTTTATTCTAATTTGTTAATTAAGATAAGATAAATAATATACTTTTACATAAAAGTCACATCCTTCGCAGTACCTTATTAATACTTTGTAAAGTCTTATTAATACTTGTTATAGCTCCAGCCGCTGCTTTGGCTATATCCCAATATAGTTCAAGGCTATATCCCAATACAGCAGTTCTGTGTTACATCAACTTCAATAGTGGTGTTAATTAAATTAGGGTAACGCGTGTGTTAATATATCCCGCGATAATGCATAAAGAGACCCGGGCGTCGAGTGTTAAAGCACCCTAGCTTCTAAGGCGGCCGCGAATGGCGTTTTGATGTAAAGCGCGCGCTCGTTTCAGCCGTACGGATTGTTCCGCCCACGACGGTCGTAAAGCTGCACGTCGGCCGTTGCGCGCGGGCAGCGCGGACCAGTCACCAAACAGTGTGCGAACGCTACGTCTTTAAATCACGCAGAGCTGACGGGTTCGCGACCTTAGGGTGCAATGGGTCTAACAGCTAATAGTTCTCGTGCAGTTGGGGCCACTAAGACCCGCTCGTCAACTTATGTCGGCCCATCCGGAAGTCTGCTCGTAGAAAGGCAAACCTAGTAAGCTCTACCACAATAATAACGTGACAATAATAACAGAGCCCAATAATTAACAGAGGCCAAATAAAGTCTTGGTCAGGTATTATTGTACTTACCAGTGAATGAATCGTATATCACTACCCTATGTCGTTAAAGTTTATAAAATATGTAACGAGTATGTACATTTTGGGCTCGATTGCGTTTCTTCATGAACTAAAATCGGAAATTAGTTCGTGTGAACGAGACAGGGCAATAGGCTAGAGCGGAGTGTGAGATTACCGGTTGTCACTTTTTCGCATTAAAACTGCGCGCCAAGGTCAAATCTTACACCGCACTAAATATGCTCGAATTTATTCGGATGAGTATAAGTTCAACAGGTAGTATTTATTGACGATCGTTCATTTCATATACCGCTCTAACGTATTGATCTGTCTCGTTCGCTTGGACTAATTTTAGTTTTAGTTCACAAAGAAACGCAATCGGGCCCTTTGGTTAACTTAAATACCAAAAAAAGTCACCGCATTGATTTGAAATTTGGACTAATCGATGCAGAAAAAAACTCTTTTTAATACGATATATATTTTTTTTAATCTGATATTTCAAGCGAATACACCATTTAACTTTTCCACCGCCAATGTTACCGGTAAAGTTATAACTATGGATAATCCTGGATTAACGCAGATTCGTCTCTACGCGTACCTTTACCTGTTACATAATAATATACCAATTTTGTTTTCCTACCAAAACATTGTTGTAACTCATCTGACAATCGACTACAGCTGGTTTCATTTCTGAAAACTAAAAATCACCAAGACTCATCCTCGACTAGTCGCACTAGCATTGGGAAATTTACGACATTCAGAGCTACGTTTGGCGGATGGCTTCAACGTGCGCCTAGTGCTAGGTAGGGGCTGCGACCGCTAGCACTTTACTGCTAGATTAATAGCACTGGTGACGCCCAGGCCAAATTGAAACGTGCTAAAAGGCATTCTTTATCCGCGGGATCGTATGCTGCGGCCCTTGTCATTTTTGATGGCGTTATTTCTGCGTCACGCAGCGGCGCAGATATGAATGTTTAATGGATTTTCTAACAGGCTCTATGGGATATTCATTACGGATTTGCGGTTCTAACAATTTTTTCAGTAAAATAACCACAGCACGGTGGTATATTGAAAAAGCGTCCAAGTCCAAGTAATAATATACAATGAAAACTTTAGTTAGCCTTTACAGTATCCCCGAGCGTACCGTTGCGCTAGACATTCGCCAGACTTATGGCGATCCCGTGCTATAAAAAAACTACCCTCTTTATTAGGAAATTCTTCTGGTTAAACTGATTTTTTTATTTGTATCAAAAATATTTTATTAAAATCTGAATTGAAATCCAATAGAAATTTTGTAAGTAGGTACCTATGTACAAATGCAAGAAAATGCATGTTTAAACTAATTTTTATCAAAACTGCCAAACATGATCGCATAAAATTTCTGTATTCTCCAATGGTACCATCTTTACAGAATCCAAATACATATAGATTACCTGCAATCTCTTGGATGCCTGCTAATACAGAAACCTCTCGGTGCACATAAATTATCGACTTGTTCTATTGGTGGATCTTTGATTATTCTACATAGAATTTGCATTTCTATTTTAATATATTATTCTCCCTGACTATTAAAAAAATCGGTTGTCTGTAAAGTCGGTTTACTGACGATAGTTGAACGTGATAACGTCATAGGAAAATACTGATGGAATGGTTGCATTTGAAGCAGTTTCATTTAAGATTCTGATATTGTTTATTACAAACACCCAAAAATATATGCTTTTATACTCACCGATTTGACTACAACATGTAAATATATTATTATATAGCAGTATAATTGTATAATTGTTTATTGTTTAAAGTTTATTGCTTTTTTAATTTGAAAGTTTGACATTTCAAACTGTTAAATAACGGTCTGAGAAGCGTTTGAGCATGCTGCGCCATCTAGCGGTAGGTTAATAAACAGTTAACGTAGTAAATAAACAATATCAGCGACATTTTACCAACCGCTAGATAGCGCATAGTAATGATAGCTTTTCATACTTTTTAATTTTTTAAAAATAAAAGTTGCTTACTTCGTTGCACTTCGTTGTACCCACAAGAAAATTGTCCGTTCAGTAATAACATTCCGTATATCAAGAATACATATAAAATTATGTCAAGAATTTAAATTAATCTAGTGATTTTCATTCGTACTATTTTAGACTGAGGTTAGTAAATAATTCTTTCGCAACCGGTAGATGGCAGCATTTATATTGAATAATAAATATAATAAATGGAACGCCTCAGAGCGAGGTAACGCCGCATGAGTCATGTTTTTTGTGTGTGCAGCCAGCTCCATCGAATTATAAGACGTTGTCACGTCAATACCATTGGTATATTTTGATTATCTGTATGTAGGTAATATTGAATATAATATTACAGCCATGACAACTATCATGATAGATATGTTTTAATTGATTAAATTTTTTGCATTTAATTTTGTTACGCATCCAAGTGTAGGAATGCCTGTCTACTGGAGTAGTTGATTGTATTGTATTGTATTGTGCAAGGATGATTAAAAAAAATACCCTGTGGTGGAAGGCTCTGCTGGAACTGAAAGACTGTACTAGTAGAAGTCCATTAAAATATACTTTCGCTTATCTTCTGAACGAAATAAAAATAAGTGAATGTAATGTTACCGATGTCACACTTGTTTGCGGCTGGATAGCAAATTTGTATTGCCGCAATCCATAGAAAATATACGGGAAACAGCGGAATGGGAGGTTGTGGAATGAGGGTCGAATCAAATTTGAATCAAAAAGTTATCTGAAGACGTTCGTTTTAAAACATATGGTATATGAGTCCCTCTGTAATTACTTGGTTGCACATTTAGTCAAATATTAGAATATTAATTTAAGTATTTTACAAGTCATATTTTTGTAAAAATCGTCACAAAAAGCATCTGGCTTTCTTCCAAAAAGATACACAGATTTGAGAAAAGGTTAGCAATCTCTTGCAATAAGAGCGGCCTCATCTACTAACTACCCAATTCCTCTAGTAAAGACTACCTTTGTGCGACGGCAAATGCATTTTATGGCGCCAGAAATATTTAACAGCATCGATGGCAAGCTGAAAAAAATACGGTTATTGTAAGGTTTTAATGTTAAATCAACAGATGGCTGATAGAAATCGAATACCTGCGAATGGAAAATGTACAACTTGTACAAATTATAGTATGAGAACAAAAAGAAGGAATTCATATACCTATATGAATGATTATTTTGTATTTCCGTATGTGCTTTATTCATTCTATGAAATACATATATGATATATTATATATATTTTTTATAACTATGTATAATTAAACACTATTAAACCTGTTATTGATATTTACTAATATAAAACAATGGAGGGTTATCCTTACTTTTTTAAATTTCCTTCTTTTTTTTCAAATAATATAAATGTAATATTGGGTCCATACCTACAAAGTTGGTGTTCTATAAAGAAAATATAAGGCTAAAAAAAAGTTGTATGAGAAATATATATTTAATTAATACAAATATTGACCCCCATCATCTATGCAGATTTGTCATTTTAATGAGAGTTGCTTAATTTCTCTGCTGTAAAACTCTTGTGTACATGAACCAATGCAAGTTTTAAATGCGTTTTTCACCGACTCTTCAACGTTGTTTTTTCCCTTGAAGTCATCTAAATTCTGAAAGAAAAAAAACTCTATTGGAGCAAGGTCTGGTAACTACGGCGGGTGACCAAGAGTCTCCAGCTGCAACTCCTGCAACTTTGCGACTGTTTGCAGTGAAATCTGTGCTTATACGTTGTCATGCAGAAGCAGTGGCTATTAGCGGTTGACCAGGCTCGGTTATTTCATCAGAAGCTTCTCTATCATTGTTTGTAATTCTTAATAGTACACATTTACAGTAGCTGTATAGACAGACTGTAAGAAACTGTAATAGAAAACACCGGCACAGGATCTCATATTTGAAAATAATGCAATGTTTCAACATTATCATGGGAGCACAAACAAAAATATTCGAGCGAAACAAATGACAGAAAGATAAATAAACAGCTGATTTATAGGAAATAATAACATGGCCAAAACTTAGAATTAATTTGAATTTAAAATTAATTTGAATTTGTTATTCAAGTTCAACGTGGTCAGTGTGAATAAACAGTAATTACATAGGTAAGGACCTAATACTTTATTTTTTCTATTACACCACAATTGTACATCGGCCCACAGACAATCCAGGCTTCTACAGTGATATAAAAATCAGTAAAATCAGGCATTTTCTTAAGAAATCCTCCCCACGCAACCCAATTCCAAATCTTCTCTCTCCTATCTCATTCCGTTCCTATTTAATAGTAATATCAACCAAGTCAGGAGAACGATGATATGACCAATTGATATAACAAGTTCAATTCGCAATCGTGCGGCGAACCACCCCCGATTGATTTTTAAAAATTCACAAGGCAGCGCATTTCAAGAAGTCGACCCCGTTTGCAACTCAAACATCTCGTCGACTTTAATTAAAGTCGATTTGAAATCATCTCTGCCGATTCGACTCCCTCGACGACGATCGGATCTTTGTTTCCCCTGCTGCTAATATTTTCGCGACCGGCAGTAAATATGGCTTCCTCATTGCATATTCTAGTGTCATTCACTATTGAAAGGTTTTGCATTATTACCGAGGAATGCCATCCTCCACTGCGGGATAATAAAGAGCGTCCCCGCAGCCGGCAGTAAAACTTCACTCCATCATTTGCGCCTGGGAAGACATATGCGCGACATACATATTTTAGACGACATTGTCACAGACGTAAATTTCACCGAAGCGTGATGCGTTTTTAATGACTTTGTAACATGATATGATATGCAACTCTATGCTTTGCTCTAAAACTGCTTTAGCAACTAATTATACTTAATATGCTGCCCTCCTTGGTTTTGCAAGGGAGTACTTTTAAGATCCCGGTGGCATAGTGTCACCTTATCTTACGTTGTAAGGTTCCGGGTTCGATTACCGGCTGGATCACCATTTTCCTTTGGGATAAAGTTAAAGGAATTGCATTTTCAATTCTGTCGATCGAATGTAAACACACTTACCCACATGTTACACACACATGATATATTTCATAGTAAGGTGGGTTGTAAGAAATTGTCGTATAATATACCCGTCCATTGTAAATTGTTACAATAAATAATAACAAACAATTTAAATATATTTGTACAATAGTTTGGGATGAGGATACAATATCGACATTTTGTCGAATTTCTGGTCTAAACTTTGCAACCTCTAATTAAAAGATACGAACAATATTATTGGTCAACTTGTTTAAGGGAAATATTTTTTTCTTAATATTGGCAATATTCCAAACAATTTTATAATTTATCGTTGCACTGCAAAGGCCCACGTAAATTTGTCCACGAGAGAGACATTCACAATATGCCGCTTTTACGCATTGCTACCTTAGCAACCTTAATACGTTGCTGTGAAAAATAGTTTTGGTTGTAAAAGTTGTTTTGG
This sequence comes from Micropterix aruncella, assembly GCA_944548615.1. Lineage (NCBI taxonomy): Eukaryota > Metazoa > Arthropoda > Insecta > Lepidoptera > Micropterigidae > Micropterix > Micropterix aruncella. The sequence continues at coordinate 21,843,434 of OX155953.1, read as the reverse complement.
AAAAGTCATTTTTGTTTAAATCTCGAAAAATACCAGACATCCAATGTGGAAATATATCACGTACCAGTCTCTCCACTGCTCTGTCCCGTTTTTATATAAATTAAGGTAAATAAGTCGAAATAGGCTTTCATTTCCCAAATTTCTACTAAAATAAAAGGATCCTCTTTATGTATGCATGTATCGTCACCCCAAACCTCTCCCGGCAAGTAGCCAAGGACTTATGGACGAATTTTGAGAGTGATGTCCCTTTGAAATAGAGGTTGACCTGACGGCGGTATGTACATATTATTAGTGTAGCTTGAATATGAGTTATTCCAAACAAAATTTGACAATGTGATTTCGTCCCAACAAGGCATCAGTGTATTAAACTCCAAGTCTATATGTCCAATATTTCGAGATAGAAATATGACTAGTCCGTCCACTGCTGGACCGATTTCCACCACAAACTTTTCCACCTTTGCCATGACCAAATAATGCCTGAATGCCAAATATCAGCCTAATCGAATTTAGCTGTTGGGCGCTATGGTTGAGGAATACACACACACACATACAGACAGACACGCAGACAGACACACAGACAGACTTCCATCTTGAAATGGTCCTAACCATTTCAGGGGGCTAAAAATAGATATTTCGGTCTACATCGAGAAAAAAAAATACACGCGTTCACAAGGCTTTCCCTCTTCGTTGGTTGGTGGGCCGCGAAAGTAACAATAGCTCCTGTCCGCCAGCAAATTCAGTAAAATCGTCGTGTGATATGTTACAAATTAAATCTTTGGACATCGTAATGACTGTGATACAAACAATTGTTCCCTATAATTTGGGCGCCAGAAAGGTAAATAAAGATGAGGCAGCCAGAAAGGTTTCCCTGTTAATACCGATTAATTTGGCTGACGGGTAAAAGGCGGCGCGTGTTAATTAGTGACAGTTTACTATACTCTGTCATGTGCTGTTTTTAGCATCAACTTAGGTGATGATATCCTCATAGTATGATATAGACTCAGATATAGTTAATATGATGACTGTGGAATACTTATAATATGAACATAAAAGTAAACATCAATCAGCTATTTGGATCAATACTAGAATAGACCACGCGACCGACGCGACCAAACAGAAAGAGAAAGCTTCATATGGGCTTATCCTTGTGTAGTCGCGTACGCGGTACACACGTAAATATATACTGAATGCAGAGAAATTTTATAGATATATAGATATTCGATAGATATTCACGTAAATGCATAATATAATAATTTGGAATCAAAGAATTCCGAATTATTATACTAAATTAAAGAATAACAAACTCGCATGCGCGACTAGACAGGGGCCATATGCAGCAATCTCTTTCTATTCTGCTATCGCATTCACTAACAGTCTACCTTCGTACTGTCGCGGTCTATTCTAGTACGTCTGTGATTTTGATATTCTAAAATGACCTTGAGCCTACAAAGATTGTTCCTCTCGAGGAGCATCGAAAAAATAATCAAAAACTACTTTTAAAAAACCCGATTATTTATCGATAGGCTATAAACATAGCCTCAACCACGATTATGCGAGTTCATATACCGTTCGTAAAAAAGGGAGTTTTGGAGCAAGAAATCATCGAGGTTATGAAACATTCTCCATAGAGTCCTAACCTGAGTCCCAATGATTATTTTACGATCCTGGGAATCAAAGATAAATTGCGTAGTCAGCAGTTTCAAGACCTTGAAGTGTGTGTTCATGCGTCCAAATCACATCATTTCCTTCCCATTGGAATTAATCTATTAAGGTCCGCTCAAGCCAATATTAAAATACAATGACTGTAATTGATAGTATTTCTAAAAAGGAAAAAAAATATTTTTCATTATTTTACGTTTGTTGTTTTTCGTATTTCCGATCATTTCGGTGCGTCCTACGTATTGAAATAATAACAGAACATAGATCGCTTCCACGTCAGCAGCCCTCGTTCAATTAAACATCCCTGCATGCTAAAACGGTACCATTACGAAAGGAATATGAGGGCAACAAATTGCAGAGGAGAGATCAAATGAGCCGGATTGAAATATTAAGTGAGATGAGATGGGGTCCATTCATCCGACATTTTTTCCGGCGACAGAAATGATATTCGCACCGGGCATGAATGATAAAGCTTTGCTCGATAAAACTTTTTAAAACCGTAATTTCAAGCTCTATTTTTAAATTTGCTTGTTTTGCAATGTTGGTTGCGAAATGCTATTTTTCCTGCAATACATTATGCAGTGAAAAATCGTTATAGATAAGAGAGATCCGGGAAGAAGACTTATATATGCTGATAACATTTTTTTTCAGAGAAGTTGGCAATTCTCTAATTTATTCTTCTCTAGATTTATAGAATACTACCTGTAATGATATTTTTCTCCCGAAACACAAGGTAATTTGGGAACGACCGCGTGGTGATATGTGTCATTTAGTCTTGAAAAAGGCTTTATCATGTTTCCTTTACTCGTTCAGTAATTTCGGTATTTTCCATAGATATAATGTGACCAGCATTTGTTATTTAGTTTGGGATAAAAGGAACTTGACTAAATGTACATGTGCCATATTACATACACTATTCTAAACGGTCGTCTAAAAGTCCGTCAGTTATAAATTTTTAATTTTCTCAAAATCGTGAAGCATTGCCAGTTTTTTAATAAAAATTTGAATGCTTAAAGTAACGAAGTCTAGTTATATCATACAAATAAGCTAGGTAGACATATCTTACATTTATATGAAATGCCAGCATCATTCACTAATTTACCGCGTGAAATTTGTAGGACCCGACGTTTCGGTGACGTTGCAGCCGCCGTTGTCTAGGGTAAATTCGTTTTCTATCCTATTTATAATGTCAAACAACCGCGATAGTCTTCGATTTTATATAGCATTCACTAATTTTCTCCACACTCTCTACTCCTTCGCTATTTTATAAGAACCATCTCCAATATTTTACTAATTACGTTCTCATCTGAATTTAATTTTAACAAGTTCCAAATCACTGCAGTCTCTATTTACTAAATCATAATACTAGTCGATATGATCATCAGTTTGTTTTATCTCAAAGGATAAACCCTTTTTACTTGGTAAAAGTCATTTTTTCTTATTTATACTTCATACATTTATTTTAAATCGGTTTATTCCTACATTTTTTTCAGAAACTAAACAATGTAGGTTTCCTAGGTGCTACTAAAACCTCACCCTTAGATCGGACATATGCCCACGGACTCATTAATGACATATCTAGATTTAGAGTATAATTTAACACAGGAGATATTTGCTATTTATAATTTTATAGATATACTTAGAGATAAGATAATATTAAATCAATACAGAGCAAAGGCCTTCAAAGTCTTCTTTAGTACCTTTTTTTTAGTTGTAGTAACTTAGTAGCTACCAGATTGTCACTTTAATATTATGATTTAAATTTTTATTTATTTATTTCGTGATCATTTTAATCATATTTTTAGTATTTGAAAACCAATTTTGCATATTGGTATATTTTATTTTACAGTTCTAAGATTTAAAATTCTATTGTTTTTAATATTTATGATTTTAAAACTAGGTTCTAAAAACTCCATCTATTATCTATATTTATCTAAATAATATTTCATGATTTCTTTTATACTTTTAAGTCCCCACTTGATTTCTTTTGTTTTTTCTTTAAATTAATATGGAACATGTAGACAGGTAAAACAATTTTCACGTGTGCTTACCTTAGTACAGGCATAGGTCTAGTTAGGCGGCGTTGACGTAGTTATCAAGATGCCGCAGTATGCTTTATTATTTGCTACTGGTCCACGAACGAATTATTTGTAATGCTGCAGTAATGTGTATCTATACCTTAATATAATTAAATAAATAATAAATAAATATATTCATTGAAATTCTGCAAATAATGTTCTATTATAGATCAGTTAATAATAACAAGAAAGCAAAATTGATAATTATGTATTTATATTTTTATTAAATCCGGTGTCAAAAATGTGATGAATAATAGTATTTATTAATTGTTCATTCAATAATATTTCAATAGTTTTTCATTAAAAATTCGGTATTGCCCACGAAAAAAAACTGATTATAAAAGTGGTATGTCGGGGTTGTAAACGACCTCTTAAGCATGTATGGCTGAAAGGGTGAAAAACTTTATTTTCGTCATTAGAAATCTAGATTCCGTACCAAGAGTTGCTATGAAGGGGGCTAGAGGCGATGAAGGGGGCTAGAGGCCATTAAAAATACTTTCCATTAGTTCCATGTCTCCCTTGATGAATTGCCCATATTGTGTCAGATGTACAATTTCATTATTCGACCATTTATTTTAAAGTGGAGGTAGGCGACGTCATCCATCTTAGTAGCCCTTCTTTATTTGAATGTCGCGCTGGAATATGTCGTGATTGTAGTCGTGTCGGGTCTGAAATCTCATCCGGCGGTCGGTCATTGTTCGCGGGCTCGTCCGCCAACTTAACGAGTAGGAATGTCTGGGTCGACGCGGTGTGACTGGGGATGCTCAAGGATACACCCAGAACCTCGATATCGGGAAGTTTTCCTATTGTACAACAAACTGCAAAAGAAATCTCAATACCATGTATTTCGAGTGACATCTTTCATAGCACCCTGATATAAATGTATGGCCGAGCATTAAGTCCCTCAGCCTTAAAAGTATGAGCCGAGAGAGAGACCAACCCATGAATATTTCCTTCATCTATACGAAAATCAGCCTGCGTAGCAGTGTTGCAGTCATAATCCAGTCTTCTTGAAGAGGCCTTTGCTCTGTATTGATTTAATATTATCTTATCTCTAAGTATATCTATAAAATTATAAATAGCAAGTATTTCCTGTGTTAAATTTTATTCTAAATATAGATGTGTCGTGGGCATATGTCCGATCTAAGGATAAGGTTTTAGAAGCACCTAGGAAACCTACATTGTTTAGTTTCTGAAAAAAATGTATGAATAAACCGATTCAAAAAAATGTATGAAATATAAATATGAAAAAATGACTTTTACCACATAAAAAGGGCTCATCTTTTGAGATAAAACAAATTGATGATCATATCGACTAGTACACACTATTTACGAGAAGCACATTGTCTCTGCACTTCTACTTATTAAAGATCTCTCCATATCCATTAAACATTACTAATACAGCCTGTGCAACTAAACAGTAGTATCGCACCTCTTATTTCATGTCGGATTAAAGTACTGCTCCGAATGTCGTTTTTATATGGCAAACAAATCGCACTCCTAGATTTACGAATGATGAGTTAAACTTACAAAATATAGCAGCACCACCATGTCTATCCAGTGGAACAACGATACAACTAGGTTTTTAGAAGTGACTGTTACATAGTACAATTGTCGTTGTTCCATTAACCCAATGTGTAAACGTGTTCCAGTGGAACAGACTCCCTTTTGATTTGGCACAGTACAGTTCTAAACAACGTTACTAAACAACGATAATGACACCACTAAACAACGACACAACTAAAAACTAAACTTTTGTGATTTTTTTTGGAAAAATGTTGTATTAGTTTATTATTTGACATACCTTATAACGATTTAGGGTGGTATAAGTCTGCTTCTCCTCTATTTCGGCGTAGGGATTGTCAAATCCCCAAATTACCAAGTGGCATAAGTGTAGCAAATCCTGCAAATATGAATATGCTGCAACAAAAAGAGTGACACAGCTTAAAATTAAATTAAAATTTTCAGTTTCGCGGCACCCGTGTGGGGAGAAAGTCAAAATTATATTGCGTAATTCATGTTAGAAACCCCTGCCCAAAATTTAACTAAATGTCGAGCAGAAAAGAGCAATAGATTGTATATTAACTAGCAATATATTGAGACGTCAACTACAACGGGCGAGCCCGTCACCACAGGACGTTTTAATGATTAGTCGTTCTATCGACCTGCAGTGAGCGTAGAAGACTTTGGACATAACAAATCCAACGTCTAGCTACGCCACAACCCGTGAGAGTCCAACGCCTTACCGCGAGTTAGCCAGGAATAAACCCGGCGGGCTCGAGATACTCGCGCCCTCACTTCGAATTGTGACCAGATTTCTCCGGTCTCTCGATTGGTTCCGAGTTCGAGTTCTCTTGCGCGGTTCTCTCCCTTACGAAGCGGTGAAACGGAGTACACCGAATCTATCGCGGACCAAAGCGTCCTTTTCCCGGCTCTGAACCGGGATCGGATGGCCAATGGTCAATTCAAGAGCAGTCGCCGTAAGTTACGCAACCACCCCCGCTCTATAGGAAACAATACAGTTCTCAGACTCCCCCGACTGTTAGTCGGAGGAGTGCGGAGTTTCCCGTCCGTTGCAGTGCGGATGGCAAATTCATTTCTGCGGTTCGACCACCATACCACGCAGCTGGTTGGGGGCCACGGAGAGTTCAGAGCCAAACTATTTGACTTTCGACTTGCCGATGACCCCCGGTGCGCCTGTGGGTATGGTCGCCAAACTGCGGAACACGTAATTTGGTCTTGCCCAATTCTAGCGGCTGCACGGGAGAAATTGATGGATGCAGTGGGCGCGTGCGTTGGGCGTTCTCCGATTTGGTACCCGGATTTGGTCAGTTGTAGGAGCTGCTTCCAGTCGTTTGGCGAGTTTGTGGGGCACTGGGTGGCTTCTTGGGAAAGCATGAGGCTTCGGGATACCCCCCAGGGGGTACCCTCTTCCTTGGTGGCGTGATTCGGCGGCTACTTCCAGCCCGAAGTGCCCGTCTTTGTGTCCGTCTCTTTACCGCCCCGAGGGGCGTTTCGTTCTTTGCAGGATCCAGGGATTCCTCCCCCCCGTGGCTGCTCCGAGACCTGCCCACGGACAGTGCGCCTTCACCTTCATTGTTCTGGAGCGTCCTCTACCCCGCTTACCGGCTCCTAAATTTACGCTATTGTTGTTTTTTTTTCTCGTTAAGATTTGTAATATTTTGTAAATGTTTATTTTTTTGTCGTAGCACGACATCCCGGGCAGACAAGACGACCCTCGTCGTTATAACTGCCCGGGCGGTGGGCGGGGTTTGCTGCCCTCACCTATCGCCTTGAAACTCTTAACTGTTAGTCGGAGAGCTAATGGGAGCTAATGGGCCCATGAGGGAGCTAATGGGCCCATGATGAGGTGGCCACGATGACCCATGTGTTCAGGGTCGGTCACACTCACGGGTCAACACCCATCCGATGGCCTCCACGTATGGGGTGCGAACCTGGGTAGGACACTGGGTCAACCAGTCTCCCCTGGGAATCAAACCTCTGGCGCTCCTAGACGGTCTGCGTACCGAGCGGCGCAAGCCAATCGACTGTTCTCTCCTGTGTGCATCGTGGCCAACTCATCATGGGCCCGTTAGCTCCCGTTATTAACTAGCAATAATAAAATAGCAACGTTGTTTTCTCATTTTTCCAAAAAAATGTTTTTTTTTGTGCTATGACACTATTCTTCTAGAAGTGCGAAATGCTCGAGAAAGATAACCGCCATCTAAGAAAACTATAATAGTAGACGAAACTCCTCTGCAGAAAAAAATAAACTTTCCATAACGAACTTTCTTATTATTCAGAACAATTCAATTCTTTATTGAGAAATCATACAGTAATACAGTAATAATATTTAAAAAATGTATACAGATTTACAACAAATAAAACCGGTTACAGATTTCAATAAAATTACATAATTTACGCTTAAAAAAACTACCTTATAAAACTAATGTACATTCAATTTTAGTAATACATAAGAGTCTAGTATTAAGGGTGGGTGTGTATATGTTTGTGGGAGTATGTTGAGGGTGTGGGTGTGGAGTGTGAATGTGTATGATATTAGTAATGGTGATATAAAATATAATAATTATAATAATCAATAAAAATAGCTAATACGAATAGTGAGATTATTGTATAGGTTAGGGTTTGATTTACGGAGTATTTATAAGTGATTATGGAATTATTAAACATATCAATACCATTTATTATCTTATAAAGCAGTTGGTTATTGCAACTATTGGTATTTGAGATATTGCATTAGATTGTCTAAATATTTGCATGAGATTAAACGAGACATTTTCGATGATATTGTTCTCTGAATAGAAAAAAAAATTCAAAAAAAACATTACCAAACTTTTTGGAAGGGCTTGCGACAAGTCAGAAGGTTAGTATTCTAACCCGCTTTAATCCTTGATAATACAAATAATACAAATATTGATATTACAAAATCCTTAATATCAATACATACGTTAGTAGGTACATACGTAGGTAAAGTTATTAAAAATAAAGTAAATTTAAGGGTATAAAAATAAATTAGGAATTTAATCAATTTACACAGTAAATTGCTTATCACATTAATGGAACCGCTTCATACGCACAATAACTATACGGACTTATCTTTATTAGTAGATTTTTAGCTACAATACGCAGTTAATTTTAAACGACTTCTATTTACACAAAAAAGTGTAATCATACATATCATATAAAATAGATTACACAGCAGTCTTCCTACATGATAGCTACAACGTATTATTAATATTTATAGATTTTTAACCTCATTGTGATATCCTACTTTCCATATTCGTCAACTTCTGCGGTAACATATGAAAATACTTGAGAACTGTGTAGGGAAAATAATTTTGGAACTTAGTGGTCTTCGCATTTATTTCCTATACATACTTACTGTTGTCCCTAATGAAATGATTGTGAATCCCGCTTTGCGTAATTGCAACATTTCTGTCATCAAGGTCGTTGCATAAGACCTCTATGAAAAATATGTTATATACCGTCAATATTCTTAATTATGCAAAATATGACCTAAAGCTGGTTATTGGCGGTATGTTGAGTACTGTTCTTACTGCACGCTTTTGCAGATTGAAAACCAGTGCGATATACAGCGCCCTGACTGTATCAGTATGCCTTATCCTAGATAAGATTCTACATCAGAGATGTAGACGCTAGATTACATTCAACGTAGCTAAGGTGGTTATGCCAATCTTATAATATGAAAAATAATAACTGATTGAAATATATATAACCTAGACAGCATCAAGAGCTGCAAATTATGCTTGAACTGATCAGATTATCTACAATGATCAACATTATCTACAATGATCGGTATCACTAGAACATGGGAAGCGACAGAAGAGACGGGGGACTTTTTTTCTTTGTAATAAGATGCAGTGAAGCAGTAGTTTTCACGGTATGTTAGAATGACGTAATATTCGATAATTCGGTCCATTGACCCAATTTCACGGGAAGTAGAGTTTGAACATTAGCATTAACTGCTGCGCCAAATTTTCGGGGGTCCATATGGATGATAGATTGAATAATTGAATAATTCAAAAACTGTCGTGAATTCAAAAATATCGGTACAGAAAGTATCGAAAAATTACGGCCGCCCTACGCCCGTGTCGGACGGGCGGGAATGGGCGGATGCGGCGACGGGGAGGCAAGGTTGGGCGGGCGGCGACCCTGAAACACTCGGCATCGCTATCGCTACTGTCCCTTTCAGATTATATTACTCGTGATAATGTCAAGGTACTCGTTTCGTTTTATTGGGACTGCCATTCTAACTTATTCGTCTGTAATAATTCGGGCTTTAGCTGCGTAATCGATATAAAGGAGATATGGGGAGATTCGTGAATTTTAATTTTGAACTAAGATACTTCCTATTTTATTTTGTCTCCGATAATCGACTCTATTTTGTATTTGTAGGACTATTTATTTCATGACGACTCAATTTATAATTTTCAGGTCAAAACATTCAAAAGTTAGTTTTTATTACTGTTTTTTTTACTGTAATTGTCATGTCAAAGAATTATTCTTTTTACTTTGTGGTTTTCAGTATCCAATACGAATATTATAAATTATGTAATGAGACTCATTAGAAACCTTTAGTATCGATTTTTAGAATTATAGAAATTACTGTGTACTAATGTTTAAATAAATATTTACAGGATGAGTTTTTAATTAGTAGATTAATAAGTTCGAGCAAATATGCAACTTTAATTAAAAAAAAATAAAAGTAAAAATTTTTTTTTTGGTAAATTTGGAAAATTTGATTGATCAATAAAAGTTTGACAAACGTTGAGCGCGCTGCACCATCTATCAATTTGTAAAATATAGAAAATAAACAATTATCCCGACATTTTACCTATCGCAAAATGGCGCAACGAGCTTAACTCTTTTTATAATATTTTTGAAAATATTCAATTCAATTCAATTCAATTCATTTATTTCAAAAATCTTTACAGATTGTCGAAACTAAAACTAGGTGTTAGGTACATTTAATATTATTTACAATTTAATTCCATCGTGATTTCATTTCCGTTCAGTTCTAAAGTTCACTTTGTAAATTATACACGTCATATACAGATATAAATTAATAACGATAGAGACAGAGTTCAATTTGTAGATAAAAAAAATAGATGGACGTCATGTTTGCTAGATTATATACGCATACTTGAACAAGTGGTATTTATAGTCTAGAAGATTATTATTGTAATTCATTATTATTAATTATTAAAATTCATATTTGTCATTAAAACGATTATTAAAGATTATTAAAATTAAAATATAATTAAAATTCATTTACGTCATATAATTCCTTATAAATTAGTAGCTTTCTGACTTCCGAATAGAAAACTAATATTTTCTTTTCCCTACATATTAGGTCTTTTAGGTTTTGTGGCAGTTTATTAAAAAAGGACATTCCCACGTAGTTAGGGTCTCTGCGTAAAATTTCTAGGTTCGGACGAGGTAATAGTAGATTGTTCCTCGACCTAGTCAAGTGATTATGTACTTCTACAGGTTTCTTAAATTTAGATATATCTTTAGCTACTAGTTTGATGCACTCAAATAAATATAGTGATGGTAGGGTGAGTATATTTTGATTCCTGAATGATCCACGACACGATTGAAAGCTGTCCATGTTATTTAGAATTCTTATTGCGCGTTTCTGCAGGGAGAAAATATGCTGCCTAAATTCCATGGTGCACTGAGCCCAGAATGAGATGCCGTAACGTAGGTGCGACTCAAAGTGGGCGAAATATATGCATCTGGCGTCTGTTTTACTGATAATTTTGCACATCTGACGCAGTAAAAAGCATGCTCTAGAAAGCTTGTCACTCAATATTTGGGCATGCGGGGTCCACCTTAACTTATCGTTTATTACGACACCCAGGAATTTGTGCGTAGCAACATTGCTTACCTTGTGCACCCCAATTTTTAGTGCCGGAATATTCGGAGAAGTCTTTTTGGAACCAGAATGTATCATTGAAACAGTCTTTGAGGCATTTAGAGCAAGGTTATTGCACTCCAACCAGTCGTTTAGTTGCACTAGCTCTTTATTCAATGTGTCAATTACTCGATCTAAATCCTGGTCGGCATAACTTATGCTGGTGTCGTCAGCGAATAGAATGACCTCAGAATTAGTGACCGCTGATGGAAGATCGTTCACATAAATTATAAAAAGAGTTGGTCCTAGTATACTCCCTTGTGGTACCCCAGATCTAACTATACACTCATCAGAAAATACTGGCCTAATTACGCCTCCCTCATTTTCAGTGAGTTGCACTAATTGTCGTCTGTTATAGAGGTAACTTTGAAACCATTTCAGGCCGTTTCCTCGGATTCCGTATCTTTCGAGCTTGTATAATAAACGCTCGTGGTTAACCATGTCGAAAGCCTTCGACAGGTCGCAGAAAACAGTTCCTGAATACAGTTTTCTGTCCGTGTTTTTATACAATGTAGTTACCATATTTTTCAGTGCATCCATAGTGCTTTTATTTTTTCGGAACCCGAATTGGGCATCTGATAGGATATGTTTTTCTTCCAGGTATTTTATAAGTCTAATATTAACTATTTTCTCTAATATCTTGGACATAACAGGAAGTAAAGCAATTGGCCTGTAATTTTCTATATCAGTTTTCGCATCTTTTTTATGTAGAGGTATTATCTTTGCGGTTTTAAACTCTTCAGGGAAAACCCCATCTCTGAGGGAGATATTAAAGATATGGGCTAATTGCCCTGCTATTACTGGGAGAGCAAGTTTTATGGTGGAAATATCTATGCTATCTACCCCTGTTGACTTTTTGTTCTTCATTGATCTTACTATGTTCGTAATCTCTACGGCGTTCGTTGGGCGCATAAAAAAGTTATGGTGGCTATGAGGAATATGTCCCGTTGACGTGCCCTATTAAATCTTTCAAATTTTTAATAGCAAAAATCAAACTTTCTCGTCCTGATCAACCTACTTCAAGGATGTCTATTGCTAAAAACATGATGTCATTTAATTTGATTTCATCCTTTTTTAGATTATAATAATAATTCTACATCCCATCTCCCTCGCTCTCTTCAAATTTAGACGCACGAATGTGGCTTTTCCATTAAACTGGAGGATAATTGTATGATAATTTATTGCAACTGTCTGCGCCGTGTGTACGATGTTAATTAAGTGGACGTAACTGTGAGATTAGTGACGCTAGTCCTTCATAATGCCCGAATGGCTTAATAGCATTGTTGCAATTGCGTCGTCCTCTGGTTCGCACAATTGCAACTGAGTAATTTATAATTCCTTTTGCACATAGGTAATTACTTGTGGAGTGCCGCGGCGTCCGGGTTCGTTGCCGCGTCTTTATGACTTTACTGGCTGGAAAGCCCAGCTGAATGCTTGCAAGTGGTTGCGGTGCTGTTTGTGCTGTTCTATAGTTTGTTTCTAAATACTGTAATATTGTGTTAAAGAATACTGTGGTACAAACTTACCTAGATAAAAAAGGGAATGCCTTGCGTTGACGTTTGGTTTTTTTATTATAACTTTCCCGGCCAACTGACCGACAAGAAGGGAAAGTATTGTGAATGCGTTTTTCTTTTGGAGATGAAAATATCTATTTTGAGACCCCTGATACGATTAAAACCATTCCCAGATTGAAATCCATCTGTATGTTTGTCTGCCCGTGTGTGTGCATCTGTGTGATATACCTCGCATTTGCATCTGTGTGATATGCCAAGCGCCAACAGATAGCGTTAATACTTGATTAAAATCTATGGATATAAAATCTATGAATATAAATATTATTAGTGTAGCTTCTATATGAGATATTACAACCGAAATGTCACAATGTAATATCGGCCCGCAAGGCATCTGAGTATTAAATTTATATTGCAATACTTTTATATTGAAGCTAGTGCGCAATCTGGTAGACCGATTTTAACCACAACCTTTTCAACTTATACCATGACCAAATGATGCCTGTATTCCAAATTTCAGCTCAATCAGATAAAGGGTTTGGGCGCTATTATAGTGTAATACACACACAAAGACACACCACACACAAACACACACACAGACACAGACAGAGTTCAATCTGGAAATGGTCCTAATCCTTAAGGGGGGGGGGGAATCATAATGGATATTTCCGTCTTCTTTTCCTTGGCCCGGGAAAGTAACAAAAAGTTGATAGCATATGCACTGGCTTATAATCTAGCAATTCTTTTGAAAATACCATGGTTCTATTCAAGTTTATGTTTACGCCAATCAGTACACCCTCGACCTCTGTGATCCATATCTTTGTCAGAAATCATTTCGACACATATAGGTATTCGATTTTTCATTATTGTACCTGTAGTCATAAAACCATTAGACAGGAATGTTTCCGATAACTTAATACTGGAAAGTATCGATCGTAGTGCAAATAATATCCAGGTACAAATATTTCAGTTAAGAGTAAAACAGCGCACTCGCCCAAACAATTTAAAAAAAAAAGTTATTTAGGGAATTAGTCGTTTGAAAATAAATGGTATGCAATATACAAATATAATAAACAAAATACAAATATAAAACAACATAACTATTTTGATACTAAGCTCACCGAAAACCAAAGTAATGAACATCAGCTTACCATCATTTGATAATCTATCTAATTTAAAATCCACTCTGACAATTGCTTTAGAGACTGCACATTCTCAAGTGAATCACTGAGTAACTGTATTGAACAAAACATAAAATATCTTAGGATAAATGTAGATTCTACACTAAAGTGACCTAAGCTTATAATTCAACTTTCTGATCGATTACGCTAACTATTATAATATAAGTTTTTCGTGAACTAAGCAATGTGTTATCTTGGAAAGCAATTAAAATTACCTACATGGCTTTATGCCAAAGCCTTATGATTTATGGAGTTGTAAGGTGGGGTGCTTGCACAAAAAAGGCCCTGGATCCACTAAGACGCAAATAATACTGTTATGGATAATTTATAGAAAACCATTTTTTTTTTTATTAGTCTTTATTCATAAAAAGATACAAATTACTAGAGACAGTTCCCCACTAAGGCTAGTGCCTTTTCAGTGCACTAAGAAAAATGTATTCGTATCTGACTTATATTATACTTATACCTATTATACTATGATTACCTATTATACTTATCTATTATAACTTGTTTTACGTTAAGTAGATGTATTGACTTCCTAACCTAACCCAAACCATTGATTTTAAATATAATCAATGCACAAACTAACTTATTGAATTTCAGTAGAGCACATTATCATGACTTCTCTGTTATTTTACTTTGTTAAATTTATTTTATTTATTTTTATTTATTTAGGTACATAGGATTAGGTATACAGTTCATTCATAGGTCATGTAATCTTATAATAATTATATAAATTATTTAATAATTAATATAGGGAGGTTTAACACATCTTACATGACCTTTACTGCCAATAGCACATCTAACTAGGCGATAATTTGGCCCGTCTCTAGATGTGCATATTTTTATGCAATTTTAAGAAATGAAGTGTTTTTTTTTTAAATAAATTATTTGGACCCACCACCTGTATATATACATAAATATACCAATTTTATAAAAAATATAGCTATGTAATATATATATATATACATTTATAGTTGTAATTTAATAAAATTTAATTAAGAAAAATAGATAAGTGATACTAAATAAATTGTCGTGCGTTGCAAAGAAGTTGATCAGATTTTACATATCCCTTGTTAAGTAGCCATCTATTAAGGTTTGCTTTAAATATTTTTATGTTAGGATAATTTTTCATGTCTTCACTAAGGGAATTATATAATTTTGGGGCTATGTAGAATATATGTCTCTGGGCAAATGTTGTCCTGACTGACGGAATTATATAATTGATACTCGCGGACATTCTTGTGTTCAGATTGTTTTGAGTTCGGGCGTGGTCATCTCTAGATTTGTAGAATGCAAGAAGCGCTTGCTTAATGAATAACTGTTTAGCTGATAGCACATGGGATTGGGAAAATAACAAGGCAGATGGATGACGTCGGTTTTTCCTGTGAATTACTCTCAATAATAATTTCTGCGCTTTTGTCAATCTATCCAGATTATCATTAGTAGTAGCGCCCCATGCCGCGACTCCGTAGGACAAAATACTCTGACACAAGGCCATGTATACCATTCTTATGGTTGTTTTGGATAGAATGTTGCGCAGCCGAAGAAATACATAAACCAGCTTTCTAATTCTCGAACTCAAATTTGCAATCTGATTTTCCCAACATAGCTTCTCATCTACCGTTATGCCTAAGTAGGAGACTGTTGCAGATTTGCTTAATTTAGTACATACACATCTATTCTTATCCAAGCATTTGTCGGTATGAATGGCAAGTGTTTGGTTGAGAACCTGGCTGGGATTTCCCCGCAAGCTGAAAGTGATAAATTTTGATTTCGCAGCATTTAGCGTTGAAATATGGTTGTCGATCCAAGTTTTAGCCAGTTCCAAGTCACTTTGAGCTTTGAAGGATGTATCATTCCAATTATTAGTCGCAGTAAGAAGGACAGTGTCGTCCGCGAAGGATACAATTCTACCATTAACAGGTAATTCGCACAATTCGTTGATGTAGATTAAAAAGAGAATTGGACCCAAAACACTACCTTGAGGGACACCGAATGACACGTTAGTCGCTTCGCTTATTTGTCGACCAATTACTGTGCTCTGAGTCCTCCCGTCTAGGTAACTCCGAACCCATTTTAAGGCCACCCCATCGATTCCGTAGTCCGTTAGTTTTTTTTCGAGGATTACATGGGAAACTGTGTCAAAAGCCTTTGACAGGTCAAGGAAAGTGGCAATTACCTTTTTTCCTTTGTTTATGTTTTCCACTATATATTGTATGACAGCATTGATGGCCTCACTGGTTCCCCGACCCTGTCTAAAGCCATACTGATTATTAGATAGCAGCTTCTGTGTCTCTAGATATTGTGTTAGTCTATGTTTGAATATTTTTTCATACACTTTAGAAACCACACTGAGGAGGGAGATAGGGCGATAATTTCCTATATCTTCTTTTTTACCACTTTTAAATATTGGTTTTATTATCGCTTTTTTCAGCCATGTTGGAAATATACCAGTCAAGAAACTGAGGTTTATTAGATGAGCAAGGGGCTCGGATAATGTTTCTGCAGATTGTTTGATTATCTTTGCCTGGATCCCATCTTTTCCTGGAGCACAGTCGTCTCTGATACTTTTTATAGTCTTTAAGACCTCTTCTTTATTCGTTTGCAATAATTCGAATTTTTCATTTAAAATCGGTTGCTTATGCATTGATAAGGCTAGCTCCCTCTCAGACATACCCTTTTTATGCAGTATAGAGTTAGCTAGGTCTTGTCCTATACCAGTGAAGTAGTCATTAATGTAATTCAATATATCGTTAGAGTGTAAGTCCATTTTTTTTATTCCTTATGTATATACATCTCTTTTATATCTGAGCTATTATTTCTGTTGTTCACTAACCCTTTGATAATTTCCCAAGTTTTTTTTTGTCCCCATTTACTCTATCTATTTTGTTTCTATAATACTTATCTCTAGTTTTTGTTATAAGTTTTTTACATATATTTTTACATATAAATGGAAAAAATATGACCACTGTTGCAAGCTTCTATTCAATCCCCTATCGATAATGTTTGCTACAAAAATAGAGGCATAAGAATAAATCAAAAGCAAAACTAAAACAAGTAAAGTGAGCCGTAGTCGTAAGCGCAGTTTTCACGCGAGGCAATATCGAGCCTGTCTCGAGACATAACATGCCAATTCGCATAGTAAAAAGGGAAAAGAAAGCGAATCGGATATTGAGACAATGGATCGGTAGACGGGTGGCGCGGCGCGGTAACTCGAAACGGATAACTGTAATGTCAGTCGTTCACCGTCGCGACGCTCAAGCCCATCGAGATGACAAACGAACGGTCGACCGGCCTTTATCTTTTTATGTTAGGCTGTTTGCACACGATCGTCTGTCGTAGCGGCCGTGGGCGCTTCGCGGTATTCATGTAACAACGGGTAATCAGGCCGCTATGCGATGGCGAAGTTTTTACATTACTCACACACCCCCACATGTCTAGTCTAGGTCTAGTCAGCTATGTTTCACAACGTATATCAGCTTACAGCCTTCTACAGAATGGAGTCCCTTGTCAATCGCCATACCATATCTGACATGTCTTTTTAAAATAATAACGATAGCAAGATCGACAGTAGGAGGTTAATGTATGAATCGCAATCAGGACGCCCCAGACGGTTCACTTGCTACTATATAACAATTTTCTGGCTATGATGAAATCGAAGACTATCGGTGTTTTTTTGACATTATATTCATTCGCCCTTTGACATAAGATTCAACCGCCCTTTTCCAGGGTAAATTTTCATGCTATGATTTCCATATTAGTTTACTTACCGTGAAATTGTAGTATGTTATTTAATCCATCTGGCCAATTTTTAAAAGCCTTACGTGAGATACTTTATGAGGCAGTGCCATTTAACCTAATCAAATTCAACCACACTTGATTAATTTCAGACGTTTATTTGTTTACAAGCTATATCCATTATCATACTATCAGTTAAATGACACACACACACAAGCACCATCATACCCTTTTCACCCACCCACCTTCTCTTGATTCTATACTCACCATTTCTCAAATTTAGTCCCTTGTAATTTATTTATCGATGTAAAAATGTTATGGTTACTCAATCGGCTTGTGTTATCTGTATTCATAAAAAAATTTTTTTTTTGACTGTATGGTCACCAATAAAGGGAAATAAAGGGAAGGAGAATATTCCATCGCTGCCCAAAAAAATCCCCCAAGATTGTTCTATGATAAAGAAGCTGCATGTGTACAGGCAATATCACGAAGTACTAGTCGAATCATTAGTTTATGCACTTTTTTATTGATAAAGAAGTTTTGCATCGACGGTTAGACTATCGGGAGATTTCTTTTACATGAATCTTTCAACTTGACTGAGATTTTGACAGGGGAATTATTATAAGTAGGGCAAAAACGAATTTACCACGTGAAGTTTATAGCACCCGTTATCTCGGCGATGTTGCAACTGCCGTTGTCCAGGGTATACTAGACAACGGCGGTTGCAACATCGCCGAAACGTAATGTGCTACAAACTTCACGCGTCCGTTTTTTATCCTACTTAAAAAGCCCAACAACAGCGATAGTATTAAACTTCATCGAGGAATAATTGCTTTGACAATAGGTACACAGTTTAATGTCTTTCTGTGTATTATTTTTGCTATTTTGCATGTGTATCCAAATACGGCGACTTATTCTCTTGGTACAAAAAAGGACATTTCGCAAGTAATACGTATAAATACCCGCCACTATAAGTTACAAATATTTTCCGTTCGTTCTTTTATCGTGCGTTTTTACGCAGGGTCCATAATAGCGGACATATTTTGCAATTACATCCATGTTTCCGCCCGCTTTATGGCCGCATGCCGCCTGCCGAAGAGCCGCCCCCCAGAGGGAACAAGCCATGCGCTGAAATTATGAAAAATTGTAATGCGATTTTTCCTTAGCGCGCCTCGGTTGTCCGCCCCGCACTCGGATGATGCCGACTGTACTTACAGGACACTTATGCAAAGGAAACTGTTATGATACGACTATTACCGAGCGGCAAGCCGTTCGTCGCGGATGGGCGCAATCGGTTTATGTGTGCGCCGCGCGCGTCTTGTTTCTTCGCGGCGATCTTTGCTTTGCTTGTTATATTTGAGAACGAAACGAGTTTGTTATTTCCACACGATGGCGGAAATGATAACTCATCGAGTGAGGTCGCGAAAAAGTTTCTATATATATATTTCTTGTTCTTAGATACTATAAGACACACTGAACCCAGATAGAAGGAAACAATATCAAAAGTGTCATCAACTTTGTAAGGGCTATTTATCGTTAAGGCGACATGAGACCTCAGAAAAATATCCGAAATGGGCGGACAAGCGAAAAAATAGGCGAGGTTAATTTTGTAGGCTTTGACCAATAAAAATACAGCATTGATGAAGCGTCAAGCGCAGATTCCAACTTTGCTCGCGCCGGGAACCAGGCGCATACTAAACGGTCTATCGCTGCGCTAGTACAGAATAACTATCTTTACGCAGTGGTTGTATGAGGGTGTTAATGGCAAAGCATATTTAGCGTAACTCTCAGAGATTAAGACCTAAATATCCATTTTACCCCCCCCCCCCTTGAGATAATTATGACAATTTCAAGCCGTTCTTTCCATAACCGTTGGTTGGCAAGGAAAGGGTAATAGTCCCTCCACACGTTGGCCAGCGTTGGCCGCATCGCCTATGTCTCTTTAGCTCTTTCCCATACATTTTTCTGACGTCACAGTGGTGCCGACTCGCTTCCACTTTAGCAATGTTGGCCAACGTATGGAGGGGGCATAGGGTGGAGCAATAGCGTTGCCAATACCGGTAATATATAACGGTTTATGCTTTCAATGAATGAACGGAGTAGGTACAACATTACTACATTTCCGGTTACAAAAGTTCCTGACACACAAACGTCGCCGTTCGCGATCATCGATCTTCGTAGCAAAGATGCGAAGGCAAAAAAAGTATCCATGTGAATGCACCGCCGGGCTGCGAGTGAATAGCATCTCGGCTGCCGGATTCTATGCAGTGCATGGCATAAAGCTGGCGCGTTCTTGCGGAGGGCGGGCGGACGGCCGACGGCGGCGGCGGCGCAAGGCTGCCTGGTGAAGACGTAATAATGTAACTCTTATGAGAAGGTTTAAGGACCCGTGCCAAAACTGTATGAAAGCGAGTCTCTGCAATGCAGGTGGATGCCCCCGTCTTATTTTTGGCAAGGAGTGCGCGAGGGCGGGCGGATGATATTTTTGAAAAGGGGCCGCCTGCCGCCCGCCCGACCCAGCCGCCGAGCCGCTCTGGCACGCTCCGCGGATGATTCTTTGTATGCAATACACGGTGACATTTAATATCTAAAGGCGGCGCAGGTATGTTATGCCGCGTCCTCCCGTTATGAAAGGCTATGAATTGTCAAAGAAATTCGCTCGAATACCCCTTTACAAACGCTACTGATACATCTATTTATTTTATGAATTAGTATACAAAAAGGAGACCAGGACATGCATATTGTTGTACAAACAGAATTGTTACAAACAAACATTAATATAGCAAAATATATTGCTCCATGCATATAAATATGCTAGTATATCCAAAGTGAGGCGAAATTGCACAACCAACTAGACCTAGAAGTAGATGTATCTGGCAACATCTAAACCCTACAGAGTGAGTTTTAAATTAGTGACATCCTTGTAGTGGGTAAATCAATACGACTAGCTTAGGAACTTTCAATTTAAAAAAAATGTATGCTACGTATCCATGCAATTTCAAGTCGATCAAATTGTTTTAACCCTTCCTATTTGAGTTAACCATTTTTGGTTAGACGCTTACAAATGCTAAAATTGTATCTAACCAATATTGGTTAGGGCGCTCCGCGCTGCGTAAAATGCCAACTTTTTAAATATTTATTCATTATTATCTTAATTGTTTGACGAGATAAGGTTGTAATATTATAAATTTCAAATTTCAATGCGATCATTTTACAGTTATTCTTTTTACGATCTGTATAGTAGTTTAAAAGTTATGGTCCTTTTTCTCAAGGCCATCGACTTCACGCGCAAAACTGTCCCGGGCAGAAGTGACGACTAAATTTTTACCCCGCGATAGGAGGGGTTAAGTAGGTCCAAAAAAAGTTACATTATTTTTTACCTAAATGAACATTATTAACAAACATTTATAAATTCTTTTTATTTCATTGTGCCATACAATCCAACGTTGAATCCTACGTTGTTGAAGAATTCTTAAATGTAATTTAAGAACCCTTCAACAATGTGTAAAAAAATGTATTTCTGTTAAATTATTTAAAACAAGATAGCTGTACAGGATTAGTTTTTATTAGTGATATCCTCGTACGAACAAATAAGCTCCTTTCAATACATTTGAAAATATATATATTTTTAATTTAAAATAAAATCCTAATTTGTTTTTTTATGTCAATTTTGTAAATCTTTGCGTAAATTGTAAATTTTGTAAGCGTTGAGTACTTTACACCATTTAGAAGTAAATAAAAAATCGCCAATAAACAGTATTCGCGATATTTTACCTACCGCTTGATGGCGGAAAGCGCTCTTCTTATACTATTAAAAAAAAAAAACAAATATAAAAAAAAAACAAAAAAAACGGTTATTTTTTTATTTTTTATCAAATGTTGCTTACTTGCTAGTACTGATTCTACTATTACAAGGATGTTAGGTTTTATACTAATATTTTAGATATCGAAAATTTTCACAAAGTATTTATAAACTTTTTCCAAAGTATGTTGTGTCAGCCAGGCCAGATTATTCTGCAGATTTAGGTAATAAAAAAGACTACGAGTATATTGCCAGCGAATTAATTCCGCTTTCAAAATGGTGAATAACTTGGCACTTCTCAAGGAGCCAACTGCTAATGGCGGAGGAGCTTCTCGTGGCAGGGTGATAACCACTTAATAGTAGCACCTGGCTTGAAAGTAGCACTTGGCTTCTCGATGGAAGCGAGATACTAACATATCCTTGGTTCTGGACTAGAAATAAAACGGCGTATCGAAGGGGATTACATGAACTTGTGAGTCCACCAATAGCGGTTTGGAAGTGAAAGGTAAACCATTACACTACACCATGACGGCGAATGCGAACAGCGCAAGAACAGTCTTCTATACCAGGAATTTAAAAATCGCAACCCAATATCGGACACGGAAGATAAGAAAAAGGAGAAAGTAGGTTAGAAGGAGACAGATTTAAATTCGCACGTTCCTCGTTCGTTGCGCTGATGCATAGCTATTAGAATGGTGGTTGCGGCGGTGGCAGCGTTGGCAGCGACGAGATTCCATTTCAGTTATCTGGCGGCGCTGTCCGTCTCGGCAGAACGAGCGCGAGCGCTCCGCATTGTCGAAAGAAACCGTTGACAGGGCCTAGCGTTGCTCCACAAAGTCTGAAACGATATTTTCGTTTGTTCCAATCACGACGAATAGCTTAGTATGCCAGATCGTTCTACAGTAAGTATACATTATTCATCACTACTGCCATTGCTTATATAGCGTATGATTGGCCAACGTCGTACTACAATTTGCCATCCAGAATTTTACTACAAAACGTAACGTGCAGATAGCACTCGTAACAAAAATTGGTTGTGTCACCCCAACACTTTCCCGGCCACCAGACAACCTCCAATCCGCGCGCAAACCCTTAACCCCAACACCCTCTTTAAACCCCCCAATTCTCTCTATTTAGCCCCGCAAACTTCTTCGAACTCCACCCCTAACCCACCCCTACCCCCCACCTCCTAACAAAAGCACTCCACCCAACGCCCCGTCTTCCACTCGCTTCCCCGCGCCGCCCAACCCCCTTACATCCAACCCCCCCTAACCTCACCGCTAAACTCTTCCCCCGACCAAACAAACACAGCCCTCACCCCTAAACCCCTATACCCCCAACACCACCCAAACCTCCCCTTACCCCAAAAACCACCCCGAAAAGCACTTTTGCAATCTTGTAATTTTTATTATTGTATATATTTATTATTATTATATATATTTTTTAATTATTATTATTTTTATTGTGTTTTGCTCGTTTTAAATGTAAAAATATAATTTGCTTTCCCTGGAACGGGCAGTTAGCATATCCCAGTTGGGCAGCACTAGCCAGTGAATGATAGAGGAAAGTTTTTGCCGTTTGTTTTAATATTATACTTATTGTAAATGGTTAATTTGATAATTCCAATAAAATAAATAAATAAATAAAAAAACCAAGCACTTTTTAGTTTTAAAATACTCTAGAAAAGGCGGTATAGAAACCCTCGTAAGATAAATAATAGCGAAAAAAAAGTTTTTTTTTCGTTCGAAACTTTATATATCCTGAGTACTTGGGTATGAAATAAAGCACTCTAGATAAGACGGGATAGGAATCCATGGAAGAAGAAGAATATCGAAAAAGAAAAATATTTTCGTCCGGAACATTACACATCCTGAGTACTTGGTATATCTACTTTGAAGTTAAAGCACTCTAAATAAGGTGGGATAGGAACCCACTGAAGAAGAAGAATATTGGTAGAGGAAGAATATTTTTGTCCGAAATTTTACACATCCTGATTACTTGGGTATGGATTACAGAACTCTAGATAAGGGGAAATAGGAACCCACGGAAGAAGAAGAATATCGGAGGATTAAAATATTTTCACCCGGAACTTTATACATCCCTAGTACTTGCCCCGTCTTCCTCGAAGTTGAAGCACTCGATATAAGGAGGAATAGGAACCCAAGCAGTTAGAAAAATATCGAAAGAAGAAAATTATTTTAGTCCGAAACTTTATGCATCCTGAGTACTTTGTCTATCTTCTTTATAGTTAAAGCACTCTAGATAAGGCGCACTCTAGATCAGGGCTGTCCAACATGAAGCCCGCGGGCCGCATGCGGCCCGCGACCTCACTTTTGGGGCCCGCTGAGTATTTTGAAGAAATGAAGGATTTTTAGGAAGTTTCAAATTGACCTCACATAAAATACATTGACAAAATAGCAAAAGAATTAATCAATTTAGCGACTTAAAAAAAAAGAGAGATTTCAGTTTTTACTAAGCCCCTAATAATGACAATGTAAGCAGAGCAGACCTTCAACAGGAATTATGTGATTTGCAATCAAATCATTTTAAACAAGGAAGAACTCAAACCGGATTGGCTTTCTCAAGTTGCTGCCAGAAGAACGATATCCCAAATTGCGAAACTTAAGGCTTACACTGGGGCTCAATGCTAAGAAACACGTATCTGTGCGAAAGCAGGTTTTCCAAAATTAAATTCCTAAAGTCAAAATATAGACGTCCCTTCTCTAATGTTACTTACTAAGTTTCTTCGTTTATCATCAACAAATATTGCAGTTAATGTTAATGCATTAGTTAATTTTCTAAATTTTCAATATGCTCTACTGGAATATCAACAAAATAGGGTACAGATTTGTTTTTGCAAGTTTCGATATAAAATACGTTTTCACATATATTAATTAAATTATGATTTTAATATTATTTTAGGCATAAGTCGTTAGTTAAACACTTTACACCCATTCATATACGAATATATAATTACATGAATATATGGGCTTTTTTATAACAGAATTATATATTTTTTTAATTCAAGATCTAAAAACACGAATAACGTTTGGGCATGCTTAGTCTAATCAGCAACGAAGAAGTTTTTCATTGCGATTTAAATTATCCACTTGGTTGTGCTGCACTCATTTTCAAGAATATATGTTCGATGGATATCCGTCACATAGAGTGGAATTTATGAATGAAGCATTCCATGTATGAATGAAGCATTCAAAAGTACGTCTCATAATGAGTGTGTATCTTAAAAACGTTTCTTATAACATTTAGAATAAACTCATAAATTACATATTTGTATGTGTAAACTCTACAAAAATTGGTAGCCATCCGAAAATGTGAAATAGCAGAAAAACAACTAATAAAGTGATATTTATTCAAGTCGTTGAAACGTTTTTGTGAAATGCTCTATCATTGAACTCTCCAATAAAAGAAAATCTGTAGCAGCTGCGTCTGCGTCGGATCTCTATGCATATTTCCATGATGTCAGAACAAATAGGTTTTGCCTACTAGTATATATTGTGAATAAATACAAGTAAAAACAATAATAACGCCCGTTAATAAATAATGACCGCTGGTAAATTGTATTTTTACTTTTCTGGCAAGGAAAGTATTGTGGACGAACTGTGTGTCTTTGTGTCTGTGTGTCTGTCTGTCAGTCTGTACTACTCCACGATAGCGCCCAAACGCTTCGACCGAACGATTTGACAGTGTTTTTATAAATTATGATAGCAGGATCATCTAGAGGGCGCCTTATCTAAAGTGCTTAAACTTTGAAGACGATAGATCAAGTACTCAAGATGCATAGTTTCGGACTAAAATATTCTTATTCTTCCTATGCTCTCCTCCTTCCGTGAGCTCCTCTTCCGCATTCTCTAGAGAGCTTTAAAAGATACCCAAGTACTCATGATGTATAGTTACGGACGAAAATATTATTTTCTTCCGATAATATTCTTCTTCCGGGAATCCCTATCCCGTCTTATTTAGAGTCCTTTAAGAGATAACCATGTTCTTAAAATGCAATAGGGGTTTGGAGAGGGTAGTGGGTGATGTTAGGTGGGGAAGTTCTGGTGGGTTGGGTTTAGGGGGGTTGTTAGGGGGTAGGGGGCGTTGCGGAGAGTTACGATAGGGTATGTAGCGTTGGGGGGTTAAAAGAGGGGGTTGAGGGAAGGAGGTTTGAAGGGATGGGAGGCGGAGAAGGAGGGTGAGGTTTAATGGGGGTTGAAGGTGTGGGGGGGGGGGGGGGGGGGTGAGGAGGGAGTGGATTAGGGAAAGAAGGGGGGTGAGAGAAAGGGGGAGTTGAAGGGGTGGGAGGAGGAAAGGTGAGGGAGGGGAGGAATGGTAATGGGAGGGGGGTTTAGGGAGAAAAGGGGGTAATGAGGGGGAATGGGGAGGGGGGGGGGGTTAAGGGAAAGAAGGGGGGTGGGAAAAAGAGGGGTAGGTTTAAGGGGAGTTAGAGGGTGTTGGGGTGGGGGGGGAGGGTAAGGGGAGTTAGGGGGTTGAGGGTGGGTTGACGGGAATTAAGGGGGATTATGAGGAGGGGAATAGGGAGAGGGAGGTTTAGTGGAGGGGTGGGGGAACGTTTGGATTGATGAGGT
The DNA here is from genome assembly GCA_944548615.1 of Micropterix aruncella. Taxonomy (NCBI): domain Eukaryota; kingdom Metazoa; phylum Arthropoda; class Insecta; order Lepidoptera; family Micropterigidae; genus Micropterix; species Micropterix aruncella. The sequence goes on along the minus strand of OX155953.1, from coordinate 21,817,411 downwards.
AGGAGGAAAGGCGGAGGGAGAAGGGGGGTGTAGGGGATAATGGAGAATTGTAGAGGGGGAGGATGGAGGGTTTGATAGGGGAGCGAGGGAGTGGGATTTGGGACAAAACATATTTTTATATAGTATTAGCTAGACACGGCCAGTTACACCTAAAAACGCGGTCTGATATACTTAAAATGGATGGGAAACACACCGATATCGAAGGGCACCGAACTTTTACTCGGTGCGGGAAGACTATTATCGTGCGTATTCGATGCAAAGTCGTGTCCAGAAAATTTTTCTATTAAAAACACGCACGTATTCGAATGCAACGTTGTGTAAAATAAAATCGGTCGACTACCTTTCGACTTTTGCGAGCATAAACATACGCAGGCTGAATGTTATATATAATGATAGGTGAAATCTCCATTTCAATCGTTTAAACCTTTATTACTTTTATTTGTTTTTTTTTAATTACTCTTGTTGGCCACTGTACCTCAACGCTGCAACTTACTAACAAAAATATCAAGAGAAAAGAGCTTAGTTGAATCGTTCCGTACCTGCAAGGTTCTATCTCTCAATTTCTGTGACAATGACAACACCGTGCATCGCGGGGTTGGTTGGTGGCGATAATCTGCGGCTCGCAGGCGGGATAATATTTTGTAATGACGTCTCGCATTTGCCGCATCTTCAATCCACGTCCTGCGACGTCTGCGGCGACGCCGACGACGCCGAGTGCCACTTTGCCCACGACGACATAATAGCTCACTGAAGATAGGCGCCTCTTAAAATTGCAAAATGGTTCGTCTTGAATGTAAACGGCGGCATGCGCCAGTGTGATACGGATTGACATATTTTACAATAATAATAATATAATAATACTTTCGGTGTCAATGTTAATATAGTATAATTAATATATATATATATATATATATATATATATATATATATATATATATATATATATATATATATATATATATATATATATATATATATATATATATATATATATATATATATATATATATATATATATATATATATATATATATATACACATATTAAGTGGAAACAAGTAATTAGCTTTGCTCTTGAAAATAAATTATGTTGTATCTAATATATTGTACCAGCTCTATGTTTCCCAAATAAAAAACTAATGATCAACAAGACCTACATATCTAGGTCGAAAAAATACGCTAAAAAGACAGAGTATATTAATTTTAATGGCTCATTACAGTATGAGATATTTTTTTCTTTTATTAGAATGTAATACTTTAAAAGGTACATATGATTCTATACTAACGAGACAAATATCTGTACTAAGAGAGGAACATATAAATATTATTATTTTAAAAATGTGTGTAGTTTAAATTAAACCCTGTAAACTTGAGTATAAATTAATAATTGTTTTGTGAGTAGAATATTGAATTATGACAGCTGCAGTGGTTGACATTTACCTCCTATTTATTAAAATTATTTAATAAAAATATATCTAACTTTCGTGGATTCTACAATATATACCAGTTAATTTCAAGGTTGCCTGGTGATACTTCAAATTTGCTAACTCATGATTCAAACAACGCTTTCGATTTAAGGAATGAACAGTTTTTATCCATCGCGTTCCTTTTCTACGAATTATTTCTACACTTTTCAGTTGTACCATGGGCGAGAACCAATTCTTTGTTATGACTCGTCGTAAAAATGCTTTTAGTGATAAATGTACGAGCCGAGAGCACAAGGCTGGGATGAAGCGGTATCAGTGCGCGCACAAGTGCGGCCACATGTCAATAGAATGTTGCCGGGATATTAGTTTGCTTAGTGGCGTCTCACATCAGGCTTTATGACTGGGTGGCTCGTGGAGAGGTTTCATCGGGCCTTCAATTACGGCGACCGCAGAAAAGACGTCACTAGCGATGATTGGCACTATAAATGGGTATAAGGCTATTATATTCATACCTATAGGCTGGTGGAACGGCTTCCCCTGGGGGATCACCGCGTGGCGCTACTGGACGGTTTGCGCACCGTGCGGCGTCAGCCAGTCGGTTGTGCACTCTGACTGAAGAAGTGTGGAGACTATTTAAATATACTATACTAAGCAAGGGTGGATGTTGACCTGATGACATAACACTCTTAAAACGTCATATAGGGCACCCGATCTCGAGTGCCACTACGGGCAAAGGACTCCCAGGTCCGTGATAAATTTATATTGAATTACAGCTGTAATACAAGAGGTATAAGCCGCGCAAGAAACTTCGGTCCCGTAAACAGTCGGGAGGATGGATTTTTTTGTAATTTCAGTGTGTTTTTTTTGGTTACTGAACCATAAGTAGGTACCTTTATATAAAATTATATCGACATGTAATGAAGATATTAATAATTGTGCGGGAATGCAAAATGACACATTCCACAATATGTATAAATAGAGCTGTCAACTACAACGGGCGAACCCTTCACCTCAGGAAGTTTTAACGATTGGTCGTTCTATCTCCCGTGAAGTGAACGCAGAAGACTTGGACAAAACAGTCCACCAAGTTCCGCCACATGCCCGTAAGCGGCCAACGCCTTATCCGCGAGATAACCAGGTATGTTACCTAGCGGGCTTACACTCACGCTCTTACATCCAGTTGCGACCAGATTACTCCTGATTACTACTCAGACTGGTTACGAGTTCGAGGTCGCTTGCGCGGTCCTCTCCCTTACGAAGCGGTGAAACGGTGTAATCCGAATCTATCGCGGACTACGGCGTCCTTTGCCCGACATATTCCACCCGGGATCAGATAGCCGATGGTTGTTTCAAGAGCAGTCGCCGTAAGGTCAGCAACCACCCCCGCTCTATAGGAAACAGTACTGCTTCCAGACTCCCCCGACTGTTAGTCAGAGAGCACATTCGATTGGCTTACGCCGAACGGTGCGCACACCGTCCAAGAGCGCCAGAAGATTGACGCCTAGGGGAAAGTAGCCAAGGCCAGAGTCCTACCCGGGCTCGCACTTCATGCGCGGAGGCCGTCGTGAGTGTAACCAACCCTGAACAAATGGGTCTTCATGGCCAACTCAGCAAAGGCCCATTAGCTCCACAACAGTATGTATAATACTTTTTGGAATTTATAATATATGATTATCCTGCCCGCAGCTGTCAACTTCCAAGACACACCAGGACCTACAAGAGGCGAACGACAAGGCTATTTAGGCTGCATACTTTTAAAGACACGTATCCTAACATGGCCCGGACACGTTAAAGAACTAACTGACATCTTAAAAACATTTAAGAAATGATTTTATTATTTTAGATTCATTTATATCCATGGATAACTAATTTAACAATAAATTATACAATTAAGTGGTTTTAAACGGCTTCAGCACGAAACCTTATAACATCGCTGTAATTACGTATACGGCGACGATACAGATACGATTTCTTAAGAGATATTCCGAATGGTTCCATTTCCCCGGGCATATCTGACCGCTTTTGGTCGGAGCCGCCTAATAAGATTAGGCTCAGTGGGGCGTGAATTATTACATCTCATTTTGACAAAGGGGTTATGGGAGAATTCTCGGCGATATCGAGGAGGGAACGGGGCATTGCATGTTTCATACAATTTGTAATATGAAGCAGGAATAAAGGCTGAGATGGAGTTGGGTTAATTGGATAATCAGCAGGCCGAGAAATAATGAATATTTTTACTGAATCGCAACTGCGGAGAGTATGGGGGGCTTAATGCTTCAATGCAGCTTGGGTGTACGACCAGCTTGTTTTGTAGCCGATCCAAGTCCATTATTCAGCTCTCATCCTGCTCTCAAGAAAAGCTGAATTCAATGAAAGAATTTCACTGGCGAGGCCTGGGTGGTATTGAATCAAAAGGATTACCGGAGAATTCTGGAAAAGTTATTTTAAAAAATAGGGTAGATGTTATGCGGTCTTGTCTACCTTTAGAATGTCCTGTTGGTCATCCGATACCTGTAATTTCTCACACTACACTGAGCAAAATATAACAATGCAATACACTGAAATACGCATGTTTCAAAGTGGATTATGTAAATAACTCGGACTGTGGTCCATACGTATGAACTAACATGGCGCATAACGGTGTTGGCGGGACGGCAGCTACAGAGTCGTAATGTTAAAACATAATGTTATTTTATTACCTTGCGACCTTGGGATCTCGCTTCTAACATGACAGCATGTATGTGCGGTTATAGTCGAACTCATGAATCATTTCGAAACTACAGTATACTGTTATTTCCGTATTAATCGATAGGTAAATGTTGACACATATAATCAAGTAATGGAGTTTCAAAAAATATTCTTGTAATTCAACAAAATTATATCTGACACATCGTTATTCTCTATAAAACCGTAATAACAAAATGTTAATATACGATTCAATCCAATATTTTACTAAGTATAGGTAGATGCTCGTGGTTGTGGCCTCATAGGTAAATGTCCTGTCTAGTGAAAGGAGAAGTCCTTCCAAAACTGGTAACCATGAAGAGAGAAAGCCCTGCTGGCTTTCTAGTGCCCTCGGTGTTTGAGAAATACCTCTGCTGGGTAGCGTCGTCACTAGATCAGTAGATTATTATGTCACGAAATCTTAGTGACTCATTTCAGGACGCAAACTTGACAATGATCGTAATAACAACATTAAAATAATGTGTGATCCATATAGTTATCAAAACGGATAATGAACCTGTAGAACCGATGCATAGAGAGCATTCACACATTGACACCAAAACTGACGAACAGACAAGACCAGGACCCGGTACTCAGCGCAACGTGTGTAGGGGGAGTTCAGCGGTGCAATGTTCAAAGGCCATTGTTTGATAACAGAAACGCAAAAGCGGGAAAAGGAACAACAATTAACACATAATTATTATTACTAATGTAATAAACCGAAAACACAATTATCAAAGCACAGCACAGTCATCTAAACACACAAAACGGCCGCGATTATCTACTCGGAGGAACTACTCCGCGGCATCCTTGTTAAAGAAATAGAAGAGTGACGAAGCGTATTCAGCTATCTGAATAAGGTTCTCACGACAGCGACCGGCGTGCACTTCGCGCGGACGACAAAGGTTACTGAAGAGCCGTTGCGCCGTCAAGGTATATTTGTATGGCATACCGTATTAGCAGGACGAAGAATGCTGTATTACAATGAGATGATGGAATCAAGACGAATACCACACACACATGAAGCTTGACTATTAATTGACTGGACAGGTGGACAGGCTTAGACTGGTCAGGTGGAGTGTGAAACGATAGATACAGCTGTACGGCGGCAGCGTCGGGATGCAACCTGTTTTGCTTCAAAATGGTGGGAGCAGTAGGACCATAGAGAGACGGTGCGATGTATCATTCAGGAGTTCATTTCATTAGCAAAGAGCAGATCTGGAAGAGCGGGTTATACACCGAATTCGTAACCGACAAATATCACACCGACTAGCCATTCAATTCCGAGGACTGACTAATTCTCTTGGCTCCGCTGCCCCACTGCACCGACGCGTTGTCCTACTCCAAGAAGTATGTTACTATAACACGGGTATTCCCGGAATGGTCAATCGCTCGCTTCTCCGAGCCGTATCTGTGAAATCGGCTCAGTCAGATTCCGCTTGCACCCGCATAGAAAGTCAGTCATTGAAGATGAGGCGAAAGGTTTTTGGGTGAGTCAGCATTTTTGAAAGAGACAGAAAATCGGTCAATCGCCATAATGGTAAAACTAATGACAAATGAAATAAACTTTATTCTACATCAATGGGTTCCGTTTTCAATAGTTTATTTAAAACAGTTCCAGAAACATTCAGTGTGATCTATATACACATACATACACAAATGATTGTGTAATTTTAAGCTAATCTACCTAGAATAGCCAAACTCCGTAAAACGCATTCACGCTTTCAGCCACAAAGGACATCCTCGGCGAATAGCCACGGAAAACCTTTTAAACTAGCTAACTGAGCGCTGGACAGCCGAATTAACCTAGTATACCTCCTAAAAGGCTAGTTAGTGAAATTTTAACAGCATTATTGCATAGCTCGACTTGCATAGGTAGGTGCTAGGCACACAGTGCTACCCTGTCTTATATAATAATAGGATGAGTGATTTATTTCGTCAAATGAAATTTGAATACCTTCTAAAGTGTTGTAAAAAACATATAAAATTAAATCCGGATGATCAAACGACAATATTTGTCTAAAATAAGTGTCCTAATAACTTCGCATCTTTCCCTTTGTGATACACTCACAAGCCTGGGTTCACAAAGATAATAATTTAATTTGTGTTATATGTTGAGGCCGTATTATTATTTATTATTACATTGCCAATTGATATTTGCCGCGATTAAAACGTATATCGTCGGGGTTACCACTGTGGGTATTCTCTGATGTCGTGCGTTGTCGATATGATTAGAGCCCAACATTGCGAAGTGTTGTTCCCTCGGCGTACAACATGTAGAATTGAGGATATTATTACAATGTTATTTGTTTCTTTTTATCGTATAAAGTCTCATTCGCGTATTGTTGGTAAGACAAAATTCAGGTCTGTACAAAGAATAGAAAATAATCTACTCATAAATCATATTAAAAAGGAAACAATACCTCGTTAAGGCAAGGTATTCCGATGGCTCTTTGAAGTTCCTATTTGGCAGTAAAATTGGTAGCAGTTTACCCTTAACTACATTTTAATAAGCGAGCTGGGTTCGTTTAATATTACTTTGATGCAAATGCTCTACGGTGGAGGCCGCAGTAAGAAAATTGCCATAAAATTACAACCAACCGCGGTCGGTCAGGTTTGCATAGGTTGAAACATTCATAAAATCCCTATTAGACCGTCTCTTTCTACTGTTGTGAAAGCCCAATGGAGTCGTTTTGACTCTTGAGTATAACTGTATAGGATTTTATGTACCCAATTAATTGCTACTAAATGAAATGCAAATGACTGATCTGCATATAATATTTTGCAATATTACTGAAGACAATTGATGATCGGCATACAATATTTTTCTCAAAATTTCTTCACATTTTTCATGGATGAATTCGGGCGCAACACTAGCTTGTGCCTGCTAGCTGGCTGGGTTATCGCACAGAGTAATACGATGCTCATACTGCGCGTGCGCATAAACGTTCCCTCCTCCCAATTCGATACATACATATACTGTGCTCGATTGCGTTTCATCGTGAACTAAAATCTGAAATTAGTTCGTGTGAACGAGACAGGGCAATACGCTAGAGCGGAATGTGAAATGAACGGTTGTCACCTTTTCAGATTAAAACTACCCACCAAAGATAAAGTACCAGAATCTAATGCCGCAAGAAATGTTTTCAAATTTATTCGGACGAGTATCGAGTTCGACAGGATCGTTCGTATTAAATTCCGGTCTAACGAATTGCTCTATCTCGTTCGCTTGGTCTAATTTCAGTTTTAGTTCCGAAAGAAACGCAATCAGGTCCACTGTGTCTTATATACGCCTGTTTTAAAATTAATAATTTATTTCAAGAACATGCTTAACCTGTCGGACGCCAACGGTGCTTATAGGCACTTTGCGTCGTTTGACAGATCCGCGCGTAACCGTTTCGGGCGTCCCCCATATATATTATATAAATATATAATATATATGATTAACAAAATGAATTACTTGGTAACAATAGGGTATACATGAAAAAACGATATTCTTAGTATTTATGTATATACAAAATCGTCCAAAAAAATGCGTTGCAGTTATTTGCGCTGGCTTCCGAGCGGTTAAATTGAATAAATTAAATTCAGTTTTACACGTTTGCATTACAATAATCCAGATGCATACAAATTACGCTATAGAAATATTGTCGGTGAAAGAGCGTTCTCAGTCCAGAGGCCAAATTTCAAAACCCCTTCATTTAAGTAAGAAATATTTGTAGGGATAGTTCGCTTTCAGCCTAATTCTACTGAATAGTTATACCGATTCGATCAGTGTCTTTGTATAAATAGCTCGTTATGGCCAGCCTACATTAATTTATACTATACAGCTTCGAAGAGTGAAGGATCACCTAAAGTAGTGGTCCTCAATCTTTCTTTCACAATGCCAAGAACCACCCGGATACAAATTAAAATACTTGTATTTAACCATCGCATAGTCGGCCAATTTTAGGGCTATCGACATAACATTTACCATGATCTTAGAACTACTTGCCTGCACATAATTAAAAAAAAATCATCTTTAAATATTCTTTTACTAAGGGACAAAAAATGGGTAGAAAATATATTTTTAGTCGGAGTTCAGTATCGTTTGAATGAAGTCTTTTGTTGATTTCAAGACACTATCGCTTTGTGTTTTCGTACCTTAGTTTAGGACACATCATCTAAAATGTTTGTTAAAATGTATGCATTCTTCGAAGTATCTCGTCATCATTTGCATTAAAAAATATACGAAAAAAAATTAAGTCTGTAAGTAGCATCATTTTTGAGGTTAGCAAATCTAGATAGAATAATAATCTACTGATATATATTGACTCTTAATATGAGACGAATGATTTAAGACACTATCGATATTGAAAAAAAATATACATCCTAATAAGATGTACCTACTCATCTGTAGAGTTGATTTTCTTTTATAATATTATTTTTAAAACAAGTAAATTTCCAAAATTTAAACAATTATTTTTCCATTCAAAATTTTATAAACTCTTGTGATATTTGTTGATAACATAATACCAATGTATTACTCAACCATTCTAGAAAATGTGTGTGAATACTATAAACTACTTACAGAGTCTACAATTTTATAACGTGGGTTTTTGGAGCATAGTAGGTTATTTATCAATATTAAATTTCTCCGTAAAATGGAGTGTATGCTTGATACCTGGTAACCAATGCAGTTACCGTGTTCCTGTAAAATTAATCAAATAGCCTTTTTCGTGCGAGTAGAGCTAGTACAAAATATGACAAAACGGTTTTCTGCTCGAAAACAGAAAACACTCGCACTATACGACGAGCTCTTTGGCACAGTCGATATATTGCTCTTGAAATCTGACGCATATTAAATAGCAGTAAGAAGTAAAATAGCAAACTTTAGTGCCTAATACAACTAATAAATACACACTTTTTCATATATAATCTTCCTCCTAATATACGTACACGAACACAAAGGCTAATAAGACATATTTCACATACAGAAATACACCCTCAACCATACATTCAAACATACATTTAGATACACTTGTACTATTAACCACTAGGTTTACATTGTAGTAAGTACATGTTTATTCCTTATTGTCTGCCCAACAAAAAAGGAGTGTAATGTGTTCAGGGTTCATCTATATATGTTTTCTGTTTCTTTATTGAACCATAAATTCTTAACGCTTGAAAGGATTTAGAAGCAGCAGTCGTGTGTTTTAATCTTTTTAATATATTTACTTGTTTTAATGTTATCTGTCGCATACATTTTTTTACTGCCGTGTAAACGACAATTTTCCGATTTATTTATTATTGAAAACGATCGTAATTGAGTAAATTCATAACCAGCTTTTTACAGATTATTAAGCCTTATTATTGTCTGGAAAATAATTATTAGGTCATAAGAAAAAATCTGGTGTACCAGTACTGTAAATAATTAAATTTAGGGGTCCGATTCGATATTGTATATGCAAAAAAAGAAGCCGAAAATGTAATGGACAAAAGAGAGCACGACTCACCTTTTGTTCCTTGGCTCGGAAGTCGTGAGACCTTGGTCAACAGTAGGCAGCTTTTCTGTGATGAACACACCGAAACAAAATGTTCAGAACTCCACTCAAGGACTTCCTTATCAAAAATAAATACTTCACGACGCGGTGATAGTGGCAGTTTTAAATTTGTAACCGAATCGATCGTGGCTCGATATTTTAGGCGTGAATAGGGTAGTTGCGGGAGCAAAAATATTTATATATTTAAAATGTTAATTTATAAGATAAAGATAAGATTTTATTTTAATGAAATGAGCAACCAAACCAACTACTTTGTAACACTGTAAATATGCCAAATAAAATAAAATAAAACATGTTTCAAGGAAAATATCGTTTATCTAGGCGTGCGAGTTGAATTAGGTCCGATTTTATTTTTTTATATTATAATGTTACAAGAACATGCTTTCGCAAACCACGGATTGGGAACCGCTGCCCCAAAGCAATACATCCCATCGACCCGAAATGGGTAGGAAAAAGTCCCAGGCGCCCCTCGTGTTTATACGTGCAGAAGCGGGTCCTCCCGGGGGCCCGCGCCGACGATAGTTTCCGCCCGCATTCAATATCCGGCACTGCAACCCTTACGGCCAGCGCCCCAAAGCCCGTAATCGCCCGCCGCGCGACTGCCCCAGATAGGGCCTTTTCGGATCGGCCTAAGTTCCCAGGGTCGGATTAAGGGCGCTCTGCGAAATGACGGAAAGGATAGGCGAGACTGAAATATTCCGAACTGAAAAAAGAAGAAGCGATCGCCATTTTCACCCGTCTCCCCAGTTCGCCCCCTCCGTTACGCGGTCCAGGTATTTTGTCAGAAAGAAGAGAGGCGTTCTCACTCCTTATTAAAATTCACTCCCTGTCTGCCTCGATGTTTTTTACTCATTTTTGGGCGGGTAGACCGGGATATTTTTTATGTTTTGCTCGATTTTGTCGGCCACCTCTCCCTGTACTCTCCGGATGCAGTATATTAAGGTACGTTATAAGTAGCCACATTGATTACGAGTGGGAGAAAAGGAGATATACACCCTTATAATTTTATAAAACTTCGGCAACCATCCTTGGGACCACTTCATTTTTCAACGTTTTGTAGATATCTTTTGAGGATAATTTAGATAAGAGGCAAGATTTTGTTGGGCTGTAAACACCTGGACGGTACAAGTCCGTAAATCGCTGTTTATTTCGCAAGACCCCAGGCCGCGCGCATGCTTCAGTGCCTTGTGTTTTTTTATCCTTTTGAAGTATTTATTTATTTACAAAAAAAAATAAAAAGAAAAAACTTAGGGTGCATTGTTAAACGAACAAGGCAAGTCGCAAGCAAAAATTGCTAAAATCATAAAATCCTCATGCTCTGCCGTACACTCTATTGTCAAACAGTACTAGGAAACCAAGTCTCATGGCAATAGACAAAGAACAGGTAGGAAAAATATTACTAAGAACAGTCCGAAAAAATAATTATTAAGTAAAATATTACAAACTAGCTGACCCGTGCCCACTTCTTTGGGCGGTAAAACTTTTTACTTGTGATGAAATTATGAGTGTGGTTTGGTTAGTACTGAGTGCTATGATTTATTTCCTGACTGCCAAAAGAAGGATTATATTTTTACATACCTATGTCGTATTATCTCTTTAACTATTTATGCAGTAAAAGGGAAAAGTCTTTTGTTTTAAATACTTGAGACGATAAATTTACTTATTTTGATAATAATTCATAGTTGTTGATAATTATATGACCAATAAACATGACCTAACGATTTAAATAATTTTTTTAATATAAAATACTACTGTTTGTTACTTACATATAAAAGTTAGGCATATGCTGTCGCTGACTTTTTTGTAGGCATTATCAAGCTCTACAACTTTTCTCTAGAACTTAATCATATATCTCTCCTCGTTAAGGCAGCATTCGTTAGAAACGTTTTCGTTCGACCGTTTTTTCCGACTTACTTTGGAAATCCGACTACCACGAAAAAGTCTTTTCATTTTTCGGATCACTATATAGCCTATGACACTCACAAATAACGTGGCTTTCTGTTGGTAAAAGAATTTTCAAAATCGGTTCTGTAGATCCAGAGATTACTTCCTACAACGTCACAAACTTTACCTCTTTATAATATTAGTATATATAGATTATTATCCCACGCGCTATAGCGTGTGGAATATTATTTTTAGCGTGTGCGATATATATTATTTTTTGTCTGAAAAATCAGAAAAAAACTTTACTTACAATGCTCGTTGCTGCTTCGGTTGGGGAAATTGGAAGAGCAGTTAGTACCAGGACAGCAAGAATTCTCGCAGATGCTCGCCTCGGAGGTTGCAAAGCAAGGAAAAAGCCATGGTTCTCTGAAAAGAACCAAAAATATCGCCTGGATTTGGCTATAAGGCATCAAAATTCGACAGAAAAGAATTAATTTTGTGTGGTCCGACGAGTACATTTTTACGTAAGTATTGCTGTTGCGGCCAATTGCCACAACATGCGGCGCTACTAGCACGGACCGATCAGTGGTCTGTGGGACCCAGAACTGCAAAAAGAGGTCGTCCACTCGTAACGGGCGGCCACGTCACCGCTTCGAGCCTCGATAGCCTCAGCCTCAGCTTACTTCCTACTACCGTTCACTCCCCGTTCCCTGGCACCAATAAAATACACACTGCTAACTTTCCACACTTGAGTTTATTCACACAAGTCCCTTTTACAAGAGAGTATATACAATTAAAAACATAGTGAATAATTATTACTAAAATCACACCTCTAGATATAAATCAACTTTTACACAAGGTTAAATGTCCACTTAAAAGAAATATCAAAAGTCACTTCAAGGAAATCATAACATAGTAAATATGCATATAAAAATGTCCAAATCACACATAAGGCATATCACAAATTCATAAACTGTCCTCCACCATACACCAATCCTGTTCGGCGTCACTGCGTCGTGTAGTAGCTCGTACGTAGAACGGCCCGCACGGCCAAGCGGGCGGTCGAACGATGCTCCGCGCGCTGTCGTGTCCCGAAGTGGATGCGGCGGTGCGGCGCGGCGTCGGCTGTGCGACGCTGGCGGTGGCTTCTTCCAGCCAACCGCGGGCTGGGTGTTGATGCTAGGTGCTGGCGCGTCGTGTCAACGTCTCAAAGCGGCGCGGCGTGGCTGCGGCGCGCTATACAACGGGCGCCTGCAGGTGTGAGCGGGCGCGGCGTCGTAGACAATTGCTTTAGCACTTTCAAGAACATGGGTTTAATCATAATAATAAAATATAGATAAAGATAAAGATAAAAGTATTCATTTCCATAAATAAAATTACTTAATAACCATAAATAAAATTAAATTTATTAGAGGAGAACTTTCTTAAAAAAAACGGGTTTTTAGTACTCCTGGTGTGATTTATGTAAGGCATAGAATGAGTGAATATTAACTTTCCGAGTGCATAGTCTGTAATTAAGCCTTGTAGGTAATTAACTGTAATTAAGGTTAAAATGGGGCTCAACAAACTATTAAAATATCAACAAAAAATACATTATATTAAATAGCACGTGCTTTTGTTTCAGCAGATTTTTAATGGGTGCCTAATACTTTCAGCCAGGAATGCTCGAGACAGCACGACAAATTTTCAAACGGTAACATAAACATGAAAATAGCTTTTTAGGAAGAAATAGATATTTGGATACTAGACATTTTTAAATGACTTTGTTCTATATTACAGGAAAAAGTTTTTCTTCGGTAACCAAAGCATAAATCGAAAAATGTGTACCTGGCTTTCAACTAGATCAGGGCATAGTTTTCATAAACCAAATTGAAAATATTCAGAGAATATTTTTTATAAATCCATTATTACAAGTATGCCAGAAAGGGACCTTTCAGATTTTATAAAGTGGCACATTTTAGGGCTTTGTGTCATTTTAGTGAGGATTTTCATTGCTTTTATTTTGACATTTTTAAGCTATTGCATAGCTTTTATCGCGGGCCTAGGCCAGCGCGGCGACCGAATGAAGAAATTTCTTAACGAAAATTAATGATTTTAAACTGATAATTTCGTCTAAACGAGTACTGCTTACGATTCGAAAAAAAATATATGTTAAACAAGAACATTTTCCTAATATTCTCAGCTTTGAATATTTTAGATTTTGTTTATATTACATATGTAGTGTAATTAATTTGTGAAATTAGGTCTAACCGAACACAAAAACGACTACTACACAAATACTATCTGGCGTATTATTATGAAACCTGTACCATTTTAAAGATAATTTAATTATCTATCTTTTTATCTACGATTTTTTTCGAATAATCCGGTTTTTTTGCTTTATCGAATAAAAAATTCGTGCGCAGCGCTCTATCGGAAGACGTTTAAATTATTCCGAATCATTTGCTTTCGCAGCCGCAAATGATTCGAAATAATTTCAACGTTTTCCGATAGAGCGCAGTTATCTGATATCAGAAAAAAAAAATAAATAAAGAATTATAATTGCATAAGTTGTTAAAAATGCTATGCAATAGCTTTACCGCGGCAGTCCCCGAGTGCCACACGTATTTTTTTATTATTATATGGATTTTAATATTTTTATTACTACCTATCCAATACTAATGTATTTGGAATATGTTCCGCATTGATGACATTATAGTGGGCCGCCTTAGCGGAAAAAAGGTGCCACTTCGGAAACTAGCACCAATTTTTAGTACATTATGACAACCCCACTATAAAACTGACAGGAGACGACGGGGTAATTTCGTCATTAGTTGTGACGTCATCAATTTCAATTTAAATAACTCGGGAAAGATGCAGCAGATTTATTTTCCTTTGTGAAAATCATAAAAAGCGGTAATTAATAATTATCTTAATTTGTTTTGAACAACGTTTTTTTTCAATAACATTTTAATTTAATTAGGTACAAATATTATGCAGCATTATATTTTACATTAATTAAATGCGCGAGTGGTCACGCGAGCATCCTGAGGGAAATACGTGTGCAGTGTGCACTGAGCACATTGAACAGGTGACACATCCGGTAATAATAATATAACTTTGAGTAATTAATCTCAAAATTACTTTAGAATAATAGTTAGGTAATCTGTTTGTATTAAAAAAATTATTTCATATTTGCTAATATGAGAGAAATTAGACACGGTAGATAAATAATTTTAAAACTAAATTACCCAATAAATAATTTTTGAAAAAAAAACCTATTTTATGTGGATTTCAAAACTATATAAGTTTTTACCTTTTATCATTTTTTGAGAGAGCCGTTAGTATCGAAATTGCTTGATAGTTCATTGAATCTGTTTTGAGACTATAATAAATAGGATAGAAAACGAATTTACCGCGTGAAATTTATAGCACCCGGCGTTTCGGTGACGTTGCAGCCGCCGTTGTCCAGGGTAGACAGTCTACCCTGGTAGTCAGTCTACCCTGGACAACGGCGGCTGCAACGTCACCGAAACGTCGGGTGCTATAAATTTTACGCGGTAAATTCGTTTTCTATCCTATTTATAATGTCAAACAACCGCGATAGTCTTCTGTTTTGAGACCTTATTCATAATAAGTTAATAGTAAAAATACATTTTTAAAACAATCTTTTATTGAAATACTCTGTCCCGAGTTAACTCTGGGTGCAGCAGCCATGTCATGGTAAAACTTAGAACGGGCTATCATAATTGCATACGTATACAAAATTTCGTTTCTGTGCTGTTGACCGTTGATGAGTCCCCTTGTTGGAAGCCAACCCTGTGTGCAGTAGCCCTGTCGCGGTGAAATTTAAAACGGCCTATCATAATTGAATACGTATACAAAATTTTGTATATTTGTCTGTGCTGTGGACAATGGACGAGTAGTCTCGTCGGGAGCCGATCCTGGGTGTAGAATCAGGTCATGCTCACAATAAAAATGCATAGTCATCGGAAATAAACCAACAAGTAAAATTTCAATTTCATAGGATAAGATGAAGTGGTTCTAATTCAGCTTGCAAGATTTGATCTAAGTAAACTAACAAAGTAACAAACATTGCATATGTTTGTAAAAAGGAACAATTTTTGCCCTTTTTTTTTGTGTCTAGGAAACTGGGCATTCTTTATACAGCTGTGAAATATAGATTTTTAGGCTGGTATTAGCTCTGGCCAAATGCACCAAATACCATGCGAACCTTTCAACTTTATGCTATTCACGTAATTCAATATCCCTTTATCTGTGATAGGATATACATATAAGGACTCCTCAACTGGTTTGACCGTTTCCGCATTCCAATTGTCATTTCAAATATTACTGCTGTCAGTTGTCAAAAGATTAGTTGCATCGATCAGCATATTTAAAATATCTAGGGGCATGTATATATTTTGTCGTTCCATTAAGTCAAATGCATTCTCGCTTTAGATTTATTAAATAATTTATTACTTGCATATACATTCAAATGCAAAAGCACAAAATAAATATAATTTACAAGCCAGAAAATACCAATATATGCTTCTATATTTAGTCATACATCTTTATGAGCCCAGGCCAAATTGTGCATGAATTAATTGTAAAAGTTTGTATTCCTAATGTGCCGAATAAAGTGAAACCGAGCCTGCCTTGCTAGGCACTCCTGTAATAAGGCGTGTTCCTGAGTCTTATTGGCGTGCCACGGTTGTCTCAGAAAAATAAAACAATTAAATTTTATATATAATAGCTAAATATTTTTAACCGCAGATATATACCACACTTTTACCTTACCGACGGCCACTGTGCGCATCCATACGAACTTTGTTTTTATTATTGTAATATTGCCGGCATAATAAAGGTATTTAAATAATTTCGAATCCAACCCAAAGTCTTCACCGATTGTAGATTTTCAGGGGTTCATAACTGGCGATATTATATCGAATATACAGTAAATTAAAAACTTTTCCTATGAAAGTAATTTTCTAGGTATAAATTAACTTAAAAATTATATAAACGTGTACTTTATTGAAATTGAATTATATTGTGATATTCCTTATTTCTGTTCTTTGTGGTTCTAACTTTATTTGAGGATTCGTTAATTTCTTTTTCGATGGTTAATCACTCAGCGGTTTTAATTACGTTGTCATAAAATGTTTTCTTATATTTGATATAAATAGATTGTAAATCGCCGTTCGAATTCCAAGAACTGTTATTAGTTTGCTGAGATTTTTTGACGTTTGGGTGAAAAAGCTGCTTCAAAATGTATATTAGACGTTATCAATAATATGAAAAATCATCACAAGCGGGGGTCAAAAATATCCGATTCAATATTCATTATAATTTCTTTCATAATTTAATCATATTGTGTACATAGAATTGACGATAATTGGTTTTCATTGAATGTTTATTCCACAGTTCGTGCATCCGCTTCTTTATTATCTTAAACGCCGTTGTGTCGCGTCACAAACTTGAGATTTATTTCCCAGTAATCAAGGCCAGACTACCGCAAAGCGAAAGCCTCTCTCAAGTTGCGCGAAAGATAATCTTCGCTTGAGAAGGCGGCGGAGGCTACTGAAATGTTTTTACCTAGGCAACTGTCCGCGGCAAGCAAACATAACTGATGAAAATTTATCGCGCGCTCGGCCATTTTTCATTCTCCTATGCCGCAATGTTAATGGCAACGTATACTGTACGTCCGTCGACGAAACCGGACCGCACCGTCCCGGATTATCGGACGTCAACCGGACGCTGTCAACACTCATTTTTCGCCGCTTTTTCTTTCTATATCTCTCTCTCTCTTGTGACGTGACGTGAGTCCGACGTTTTGTAATTATTACAATGACGGCGAGAATTTTTTCGTATTCCTTTTCACCATTTTAGCGTTTGGACATTCACGCATACTCGTATGCTCTTTTTGGGTAACGAATGTACCGTGCTGCAATGGAATCGTGCAAAAAATGTACAAACATCGAAGTATTTGTGATTCTTATTTGGGGCTTTCAACGCTTTCTAACTACAGGTTACTTTGGTATGGAAAAATATTTGACGAAGTATTTACGTCGGCTGTCTATATACTGATGACATGAATGGAAGGCAGAGAGCTAAACGAGAGTCAGCCTGCAACCGGATTGTGGTTTTAGAGTCGGCCAAGCAGGGTGATCGCTACTTTCACTTACGAGCGTATAATTATTTGATTTTCGGTTAGATTCGGAAGAAGGACAAGTGTTAATAGCGATCCCTTGTTGCAGCTACTATAATAACGATTAAAAAAATTGTACTGTATAAAAAACAGTCCTATTTATCAGTTTGCAGATGATACTTGTCTGATAGTCGCCGAAACAAATGTAAGTACTGCACTCAGCAAAATACAGGAGGACTTTAACTCTCAATATGAATGGTCGCACGACTCCGGCCATGTTCCTTGCAAAAAACAAAATTATTACATATTCACTCTGCACATAATAAATCATGCGAGTCACTAAAACTTGTCGCCCACGATCACAACTGCTTACACGATACACATAAAACCAAATTCCGCTGTGGAATAATACAGGTAGTTAACACACAAAAGTATCTTGGACTAGTAATTGATAATAAACTAAACTGAGGGGCCTCACATAGATTCGATAAGCGAAAAATTACGATCAATCCTAGCAAAATTTTATATAATAAAAAAAAGAACCCCATACCACTTTTTACTAACCTTATATCATGCTCTTGTGGACTCCATCATATCATACGGGCTAACTAGCTTTGGTCGCACGTATAAGTCATATATAGACGCAATCTGCAAATACACTGCAAATCCGTGTTTTAAAACTAATAGTCCCTAAAGATATTAAAGAAAAATACAAGGGAAATATCACAGAACTATTTAAATATTGTAAAATACTCCCTATTCATAATAAGGTGGAGCATGCCTTTACTCGTCGATTTTTTTCCCAGAAAGATATACAAATAGAGATAACCCGGGAAAAGGGACCGAAAACTCGTACAAATAAAAATTAATTTTAATTATAACTATGAATACTTATGCAGGATGGAATATGTGATCCCTGAAATAATAAATAACATGTCTATTGAAGTGAAACAATCATTAAACGGAAAAAACATAAAATCATCATGCGAAATGCGTCATTGTCGTAAATAGAATATTAAAAAAATATATATTTTTACTTTTACTTCAGCTGCGGTTAAAGAAACCGTATGGATGATTATTGGAATAATACTCGTATTTATTGGTAATGCAATAATAATTTGACGTTATCGGCCGTAAAGATACGAGTAATAGCAGTTCGTGTTGTTTTTCGAGATATAGATTTTTTCTGGCTGCTCTTATTTGGATAGCAAAAATTAAGTTGTTTTAATATACTGGGGCAGCCACAACGTTTGTTTGTTTGAAAAACTTTGCACACACAATAGCGTACAACATGGTGAGCCTATTGCTAAGTGGTAATATCTTATGACCTTATTGTGACAAAATATGTAGGCAAATTAATATACAAAAATTATAACTTTTGTAAATTAGTTATGTGAAAATCCCTACATCTAATGAGGAGCCACTCCATTTGCCTATACGAAGGGTCGATATTAGATCAAACTTCTTCAGGGAATAAACGCACCGAATACACGCGTTCTGAATTCATTCCAGTTTATTTTGACTAGCTCATCATTGGCATCTAGGTAAGCTACACTAGAGTAGTAAATTACTGGTAAAATAAAAGATTGTGCCATTTGCCATCTAATACAAGGAGGTAGAAAGCTCAGCGGTTGTTTAAAAGAATGGAGACGTGCTAAGACTTCACGACTGACTTCGCTTACTTGAATCCTCACGTAAGCGAAGTCAGTCTCCATTATTTTAAACAACTGCTGATTTTCCTACCTCTTTGTATTAAACGGCAAATGGCACAATCTTTTATTTTACCAGTAATTGGAATCCTCCAAGATAAGCTTTGTTAATGAGCAAGACCAGGTCTCTTACATTACTGCGTCTTACATTACCTTTAAATTACTTGTCATTTAAGATCTATTATAATCCTCGCAATCCTGGTTTATTAGCGCTCGAGCACTGAGCCACAAAAAGAAGTACAATTTCACGTATTCAGTGCCGTGTTTTACGAAAGTTTAGCGGTCGCTACCGTCACTCTCCTGACTCATATTATATGCTTAGGTACTCGTATATCTTCCTCCGCCCCGGCAAAATATTACGGCCGGAGTAGCCGCTCGCCGAATGAGGGGGAGGTGAGTGCAGACGATCAACCCGTCCTGTCTGCCATTGTTTATGTGAGAGAAAGCACAAATTATGCGGTGTGAAAGAGGCAATCTGGATTGCGCACTTTGTTCTTCATTCCACCGCTCGATCCGTGCCCGGAAAAAGCTTTGCTTTGTGCCGCGTATACCATCGCTGTGCGATGATGCATATATTGATATGTGAACTAATGACTCGGACCACTTCTTTGGACAACAATAATTAAAAAGACAATTATAAACTAGCCCTTGTAACAATTAATGTGCCAATTATAAACTAGCATTAACAATTATTATAAACTAGCTCTATTGAAGTATTTTGACTGTTTTATGGCAAATTTGTGGGACTAGAACATCAATTTTTATTATAATACTACTAGTGTCACGAACATTGACACTGATGAACAGATACATGAATAATTAACAGATCACGAACATTAACACTGACCTAACGTCTCGGATACACTTCCAAGCCATAAAACTAAACGTGTTGACATACCGCGTGCGAGCGCTCAACTGACGAATCCCTAAGCTAGTGGAGAGGGCGGGGGAGTAACTTCAAAAATGACGTAAGTAAAAATCAAATTTGTTTACCCACGTCATTGTTTATCCATGTCAGCACTTAATTATAAAATCTTGTTAAATCGGGTTTATTATGTAAATTGGGTTTATTATGTAAATTGGGTTTATTATGTAAATAGGGTTTATTAAGTAAACAGGACAATATTATGTAAGTAGAGTTTAATATAAGTTGTTATCTGAATGAACAGTTCAAGTTCAATTTAATCGTAAAGCAAAAATCAATTTAGTATCACAGGTAAAAAGTAATAATGAAATCACATGGAAACAGCAAACACTCTGGACATCCCAAAAGGGAAAAAAAATATCACCTGCCACCCATTCACTATCTATTTCTCCCTTGCTTATTTACCCTGTCTCTTTCGTCCATAAACTTGTTTAGACAAAGCCAACGAAAAAAAAAAGAATGCCGACGGCCCAGGCGCAAACTCTTATATAAAGTCCGCACATCATCACCGCACGTCAGATTATCTGTCTCTATCTAAGTTATTGGCTGTTAAGATTTTATCCATTTACTTATTTACCGTTTTAGCTTTATGATAAGATAACCTGCTATTTACTTACTATGTACTCACTCGGTACTATGCAGTTATTTTTACTGTAATTAACTGATACGCGGGTAGGTAGTAAACTGCTGCGATTAATACGCAGATTATAACTTAGGTATGGCGGCAGGTTCAGCGCGGGTGAATTTTAAAAATCGACTATCGACACAATATTCACTGCATGTTGCGTGACGTTCCTGCGCTCGGCGATGGGCATTAGAAACATTTAACAAGGAGGATTCCATAAATATATAGAAGATAGTTTTAAACCGTCGTCTCTATTGGAAGTTGGGGTTCTTCTTATTTCAGTGACCTTCCGGATGATGCGGGGAAAGTAAAATTGTTCTTTGAATAGCAAAATAGGATCTTAAAACTGCACTTAGTTTCAGTTTCTGGGTGTAAAGGGGCACTGGTTGCAATTCTACGTTATTATTTTATTATTATTTATTATTTATTCCGTAGTCAGCGATTGGGGAGGGGGTCGCCCTCGCAGCCAATACGCTGCTGTCAGTGCCGCTGGATCTCGTACTACATTCACGATTCGCTTCCATTCTTGACGATTTTTTGCTACGTCTCGAGCATCCCTAGCCGATAATCGTTGATCTACGTTATTATCACTTTCGTAAAAATATCATGCTATTACAAGTTTTTAGCAGTCAATCAGACGTATTGGACCACATTTTAGGCAAGCTCTATTACCATTTTACTAAAACTTATACATAATTTATTGACACGTGATGAGAACCAAATTTTAGGGCAATTTCGTTCTATTAGCATATTACTAAAACTTATACATAATTTATTGACATGTAATGAGGACCACATTTTAGGGCAATTTAGTTCTATTAGCATTTTACTGAAACTTATACATAATTTATTGACACGTAATAAGGGCCACATTTTAAGGCAATTTAGTTCTATTAGCATTTTACTGAAACTTTTACATAATTTATTGTAATCCTGAAGTCCTTTCCACCCTAGAACGGGCTAATTCCAGTTGGACTACAAAATCAAATAAGCAAAAGGTTAAGGTTTTGCCTAAGGTTCCTGTTATTTTTGTTAGCAAAGTCAATGTTTTATAGAAACTATTTTTTAATTAAATAAATAAATAAAAAATCTTCGCGACAATATCCTAACCGGAATTTACGCATAGGTTAACTCTCAACAGCATATATTTGTCGATGTAATTTTTTGTTTCTCTCTATTAATCTTTATTAATGCACAAGCATTAATAAAGATTCATTCCAAGCAGCTGAAAACTGGCATTAATTCAGTGATCGCAAAGAAATCAATGTTAGTATGCGGTTGCGCGTCACAATTAATCGTCGACACAGGAAAATACCATATCATAAGTGAAGATACAACAATTCAAACACACACTTAAAGCGGTACAAATCACGCGTCAGCAATTTTCGTAACTTTAAATTGCGCGTGCGTGTTCCGTCGAAGAAAAACTACCTGAACACTTATCTTAAATGAAATTCGTTCCATTTTCTCGAGCGTCCCTTGTTGCGGCTTCGCCCGCGAACACGCACTTTTATTGCCCTACGTTTTTCCTTTTTTCCGAGCCTTTTCAATGAAAGACGGCCCAGCGCCGAGCACTGAATAAATCTTGGGCGACGCCCGCACGAATGGAAAATTGCTTTTGTGACTTTTAATTTCGATTAACAAGATGATAAGATTTTACTGCCTCTAGCCGGGCCACCGCGCCGCCCGCCAGCCATTTCGAAGGAAGTAATGAAACTGCAAAATGCTAATTGAATTTTGTCGGTACAATTTTAGTAATACGACTGGCAAACTCTTGCCGCAGAGTGTGACGTGGTCGTAGTAGTAGTCGTTAACTACATAGGCACAAACAAGGATTTTTAAAGAGTTATATATCTTCGTTAATTTGAATCCTAACCGCAATTTTTCCTAATAGTTTTATCCACATGCAAAAAGTTATGCACATCCAATATTATGCACGTGCAATATTTATTATTTTATATAAGTAGGTTTTATTTTTATTTATTTTTATTTTTTTTTTTTTTTTTCAAACCAGTTAATAGGAGTTCCTACACTTGGTTATGTCAAAACTAATAAAAATAACAAGTATAATATTTAAATAAATACCTATTAAGGTATAACATATGAACGTCGGTATTGCAAGGTATGAACGTTGAACATCCAAGCGCAGATTTTCTAGGTTATATAGAAGAAACAACATTTTCCAATATTTTAAATCAAAATTCTTACATAATTTCGTAAAATTTTCATGTGGACAATAGTACTAAATAATCAAACAAATATTAGATAATTTCACAAATTATCATACGGGAAGATACTTTAAAAAAAAAAGCACAAATACAAACAAATCAATAATAATAATAGTTAGAAGAAGAAAAAAAACGAAATTGTGAATTAGTCAATAATAGAAAGAATAAGGAATAATACTAGTCAAGTAGGTCAATAGAGCTGCGAAAAATTGATATTGTCAAAATCCTCAATGCTGTAAATGGGGTTTTTAGTCAAAATACCCTGTACCTTTTTCTTAAAGTGAACCTCCCCAAGGCCCCTGATGTGTAATGGAAGTTTGTTGTAAAATAAGTAAGATTGGCAAAGAAAGCTATTCCGAACCTTACTCAATCGCACTTTAAAATGACGCAAGTCCTCTTTATTTCGCGTATTATGCGAATGAATATTTGAGTTAGTTGAGGTAGTCTCGATATTTTTTCTCGTATAGGTACATGATGTTTTGGTATATATACGCGGCGTACAAAGTCATGATACCAGATTCGATGAAGTACTGCTTGCAAGATGTTAGCGAAGATATTGAGAACAGATTTCTAATCGCTCGTTTTTGTAGGCGAAAGATCCTTATAACATTTGCCGCCATTCCCCAAAACATGAGGCCATAACTTAATATGGAATGGAAATAGGCAAAGTAGACAGATTTCGAAGCTTCAAAGCCACATAACAATTTGATTTTTTTATGGCAAATGTGGCGCTACTTAATTTTTTGCTCAGTTCTTCTAGGTGAGTCCACCATTGCAGATTGCTATCAATATGAATGCCTAGAAATTTCGTATGATCAACATTTTCTAAAACTTTATCACCATAGCTAATACTGAAGATATTATTTTGGGACGGCCGAAGAAAGAAATTTATGGAATTTGATTTAGATGCATTAAGAGACAATTGATTTAATTGGAACCAAGTACCAAGTTTTTCCATGGTAACGTCAATTCGCCTAGTTGTTCATGATTTGCATCGCTGAAAATTAGTGAGGTATCATCTACGTACAGTACAATTTCATCGTTATCAGATAACATGCAATCTGGTATATCATTGATGTATACAAGAAAAAGAAAGGGTCCCAGAATGGAACATGCGGTACCCCTTTAGTATTTTTTTGGTGATCGCTCAAGCTGTTTTGGACTTTAGTGACTTGCGTCCGTCCTTGTAGGTAGGATTGTATCAGGCTTAGAACTGTATCTCTAATGCCGTAGTGCTCGAGCTTCTGAAGCAAAATAAGGTGATCGACGCAATCAAAGGCCTTGGATAGGTCACAAAAAATGCCACAAGTTTTATTCGACTTATCGATGTTAGATAATAGTTTTTCCATCAGGCCTCCAATCGCATCTATGGTGGATAAAGACTTGCGGAACCCAAATTGCTTTGGCGTAAGGATGTTGTGTCCGGTAAAACAGGTACTTAGCCTCTGAAGAATTAATTTTTCAAATATCTTGCTAAAAGATGGCAAAAGTGATATTGGCCGGTAGTTGCTTATATCTTCCCGGGGTCCCTTTTAATGTTTTATTTCGAAGTCCTTGCATGTTTTGGGGAACGATCTTAATGGTGTCGTTTTGGCTCGGGACTGTGATTTTATTTTCTCCCCCTTTATTCCTCGCAGTTCGTTTGTTGACACCGGCTTGGGTACTTTGTTTAGGTTGATTCGCCTGGTTAATGTTCTCGAAAAAACTGTTCGGATGTACTGAAGTGTTTTTTCGTATCTTCTTACTAGTTGACGTCTTCTTTACTAGTTGACAGAACTCCCATTGGCCTTTTGTATTTAAGCATAATCCTTTCAGGTTATAGTCGCTCTCAGTAAGGTGGTCCGTTAGCCATATACATTTGGTATGAGTATATGTTTTTGAGATATTATACAACATTTTATTTATCGGTAGAATCGAGTAGTTCACATCTGCATTATCCAGCCTATACGGAATAGATGTTATGATGATGTTAGTATTTCCGCTTGATTTCAGTAGTTCGTGTATGCCAGGACAAATTTTTTCTTTAGTTTTCAAAGAAGATTCAGATGTTCTGAAGTAGCTGTAATGAATACCACCAGAAACGACACAGTAATCGTTTTTGTCAGAGCAGTGATAGACTTGGACTCATTTTCTAATAAAAGAAAATGGGGAGCCTCTTGGTTTATAATGCCCACAGTTTGATGGTTAGCTGGCAATATTGAATTGAGTTTTGAGGAGCAGCTTTTTCCATTTTCGTCCGATAGGAGCAGGATTTGGTGTGTACGTTTTTTATGTATGTTTCTATTTTTATTTTCACTACTTATTTGCTTTTCTCTAATGTCCATTTTGGTCTTTGTTTTTGTAATTAATTTCATTGACGTGCAATTTTTAGTTTTCTTTGCTTTTAGTTTAGATCCATCTTTCTTCTTTTTTCCACTACTTTTCGCAGACTCTGTATCTTTTCTATATCGATCATTTTTATTTTCTTCATCTACGTCTTTATACGTCAAATATATTTCCTTTAGGGATTTTCCATCGTCAGGTATGATTTTCCCATATATATTTTTTTCTCTATTTTATTATTTTTTATTTTTTTTATTTATTTATCCATATTAATAACATATAATTAATTAATTACAAACTATTGATTAAAAAACTTGTAGTGCTTAACATTAATACTTAATTAATCATTGATAAAAAAAAAAGGTACAGGCTCATGTGGATTTTACTGCCTCACTAGGCTTGGGTCTGTGTCGAGGCAGTAGTCTAGTGAAGGTTCTCTAGTAGCAGCCGTGTGTTAAAAAAAAAAAAATAATAATATATATATACATACATATACACATGTATATATATATACATACACACATATACATACATATACACATATACAATATACATAACATAATAGTAATATAACACTAATATTATATTTATATATAATATATATATAATATATAACATTATTGATAGATATTTTTACCTTAATGATAATTATAACGAAGATATGTAGTTAACGTAGATATGTAGAGCAAATACCAAAAAAAGAACAACAGCAATAATACTATTTTTTTTAGTCAAGAATTTTAAATAGGTTTTCGGTTTCCCTTCTCCCTTTGTTTAGTAGCCAACACACCACCATTTTCTTCAGCACGACTGTCGATGTTGACGTCAATGCATTCCCCCCCACCTCAGATATGAACATATTGTAAATCCTCGGCGAGTGAAATGCATAATGTCGCTGTCCGTATGCTGAGTTTTTAGTTTGTTGGGGTTGGTTATTACAGTTTCTGGTATCGTACTTGTGCATAGAGGTATTCTGAGGCACCAGGTCATGTCTATAGTAGTAGAGTACTATTGTTCGTATATATAATTGTCTGATGTCAAGTACTTGAAATTCATTAAATAGTAAATCGGAAGGGTAGCGGTAAGGTTTCTTGTTGATTACTCTAATTAGGGCTTTTTGGGCCTTTATTAGGGGATCAAGAATAGTTATCGCAGCGCTACCCCAACCAATCTGTCCGTAAGTGATTACAGTCTGTGCAAGTGCGTAGTATGTCATCTTCAGCATAGACGGACTAAGAATATTCCTGATGTTTTTAAAGACGTATATTAGTTTTCGTAGTCGCTGTGTTGTCAAGTCTATTTCCTTGTGCCAACGTAGAAAGTTATCAATAAAAATTCCAAGGTACTTTATAGTGGTTGTTCGCTCTAGAGGCTGGCACAAGCAGTTCATTGTGTCGCAGCTGTGTACCGTCAGTTGTTTATCAAGTCCAGGTTGGTTTCGCCCATCTATGCTAAATGTCATGTATTTAGTCTTCTTGATATTCAGCGTAAGTAGATGATGAGTCAGCCAGTCGTACGTTTGTTGCAGACCCGCTGTTGCCTTGTCAAAAACCGAATCCCATGTATCAGATTCAAACATTAGTACAGTGTCATCAGCAAATGATATTAATTTTCCTGATATGTCTTGTCGGCATAGGTCGTCAATATATATAAGAAATAACGTTGGTCCTAGTGTACTTCCTTGCAGAACTCCATAGGGGATGTGCATCCAATCACTTGTCACATTATCCATTTTTACTCTTTGTGTGCGTCCAGTTACATAAGTTGTAAACCACTGCAGAGCAGAATCAGTAAGACCTCTTTGTTTCAGTTTGTCTAGTAATTTGTCGTGTGGCACAGTATCGAATGCTTTGGCCAGATCAAGGAATACAGCAAGACACCTTCGATCTCTATCCACATTTTTAGATATAAATTCGGTGACTTGCAAAATAGCATCTTGCGTCCCAATGTTCGATCTGAAGCCAAATTGCCCTTTCGACAAAAGGCCATTTTTTTCTAAATAGTCCGTCAGTTGGAGTTTAACGTGTCGCTCAAGTATTTTGCTCAATATGTTTAGTAGAGATATCGGCCGGTAGTTTGTCATGTCTGTCTTGTCTCCTGCTTTGAAGATCGGAGTTACATCAGCTCTCGGTTCTCTTGCGGCAGCGGTGGTTTGTTGGAATAAGTTTTTTTACACGAAAGGCGCATTTTACGGACGTTTTGTCGAGGAAGGGTTTCGTGTGCTTCATTTTCTCTTCTCGGTTGTTTTCGCGACGAACATTTTGGTGAGAGGGGTGTGTGGCAACCTGGGAAGTGAAGAAAAGGACGACCTGATTGACGTGATAGAGCGGTCCAAGCCAGGGAGTACTCCAGAAACAAGGCGAAACAATTAGGTGAGCAATATAGTTATACCTTGTATTTGTTGGAGTGCATCGAAAGTCTGGAGAAAGCCCCTGGCTGAAACATTTGGTTCTTCTGAACTATTTAGTTCTTCGATTTTTCTATCTCTTTCGGAAATTGTTGATGTAAGAATCTGACACTCGAGTTCTTTATCTCTAACAATCTGTTTTAAATTCATAAGCTCTTGATTATAATCCGAGAGTTCCGAAAGAAAATATCGTTGTATTGATGGTATTAATCAGTTTTGTTTTCAAGGTTCGAGTTAATTTTTTCCAATTTCGATATGTATTCATGTAGGTATTGGTATTCGCTTCTTTCCTGCTCATATTCTTTCAACTTTTTTTTTTTATATATAAGTAATGCAAATAATTAAAAAGTAAACAATTTCAGCTTAGGAATACTTTCAAAATTGAATCAAAAGCAGAAAAAAGAATACAATGCATAGTCTAGTGGCAACGTCACCTAACTAGGCCGGGACCTGTTCTAAGGTAAACATTATAACTTGCTTAGAACTTTGTATTTTTAAACAGGAGAACATTATAACTTGCTTATGAACATTATAACTTGCTAACATTATAACTTGTTTAGAACATTATAACTTGCTTAGAACGTTGTATTTTTCTGCTTTGGCTTCATCAAACGATCGCTTCAATTCCGAAATAATTTTTTCAGGTCAATATTTTCCTTGCACACTTTGTCAAACTCTTGGAAATTATCGTCATTTTCTTGCAAGAGTTTTTTTTATTTTATATTTATTATTCTCTATCGTAAATTTCTTCGTAATATTTGCATATTTTAAAATGGTAGGATTATTGAGATCGTCTATTTTTCCTTTTGCGATAACTGAGATGGTATTATCCCTCCG
The DNA here is from genome assembly GCA_944548615.1 of Micropterix aruncella. NCBI lineage: Eukaryota > Metazoa > Arthropoda > Insecta > Lepidoptera > Micropterigidae > Micropterix > Micropterix aruncella. The sequence goes on along the minus strand of OX155953.1, from coordinate 21,788,654 downwards.
TGATTGTGTGCTAACACTACCCAGTGTTTTTGTAATAATAGCTTTTTGTCTCGTTAACATTTTTGAGCAGTCAATTCAAATAAAAAGAAAAACTATTCCCTAATTAAGCGATATTTCGAGTAAGTCAGCTTAATTTAATATTTATATGCTGGCGACGGCACTTAAATAAGCGATCTGTAGTGTGCAAGCAGCTTTATGTCATAGACGATTTCAATTCTTTCTGCTTATGATCAGAGCGGCATTGTTTACATTAGTTTAAAAATGACGGTAGTTTTCCGATTGAATTGCTATCGTTCTGCCATTCAGTATCTGCGATTTTCAGTTAAAATTGCTTTATTATTGAGAAGTTTCGTTACTTTGTCGGGCTGAAATTGAATATCGCGTTGAAGTAAGGCCGATTTTGGATAATTTAATGATGAGACGTTTCCAAAATATGTGTGTTGTTCATTGATACAAAATGTAAACAATGTGATGTATGTATTCGCTATGTTATGGTGAAGTGCAGTTCATATTAGTAAATAATTTCATCCAGGATTCAGTGCACCAGCGACTTTCCAGTAAGTCCAGGTAGAGTCAACTTTTTAGAAAAAATAGTTTATTTATAAATATTACTGCTTCGTGTTTGGCGGATGGAGATGATTTTCTTAGGTAGGTAATTGTTCGTTTCAGTTTGACAGCTGTTTCGATTTTCAAATTTTTAGCGGTTTAAAAGAGTTTGATTTCAATTCTTCATAAAAGACTTACGGTGTGTCTCAGGTGTAGTTTTTTCCGTAGTTTGATCGAAGGCTAGTTACGCGCACTTCTATATTAGTTTAGCTAATAAAAATCCCGTTTTTACATGAACATATCAATACTTTTCGGGAGCTCTTTGTCGTAACATTTGAACGGACGAACGTCACCCAATTGTCTTATGTATTTAGTGTATTACTTACCTTTAGTACGTAGTAGTATATACCTAATATTATGCAATATACAGGCTGTTTTTAATTAGTGACATCCTTGAAGTGGATGAATCAGTACGATCAAATTAGCAACTTTTGATATCAATTTAAAAAAAATGTTTTTTCTAATTTTGAATTATTTGACTGATAAACAAAAGTTTGACCTGCGTTGAACGCGCTACGCCATCTAGCAGAAGTTAAAATATCGCGAATAAGCAATATTCGCGTTATTTTATCTACTGCAAGATGGCGCAACGCACTCGACTCTTTTAATACTATTTTTCAATATATTAACATTCTCAAATTTAAATATCTTTTTTTTTCGAAAATATTTTCTGTTTGTGTTTTTTCTACTTTTTTAAAAATTCAAATTTGTTTATTTGCTCGTACTGATTCACCCATTTTAAGGATGTCACAATTTAAAAAGTCATCCTGTATATTATAATTTTATTTGTATATGTACGAGTATGTCTATATGTGTGCTTATATGTGAACAGTATGTATTTATATCAAGTTGCTGAGGTAAGCTGTTTAATTACTATTTTTTATATAATGTGACAACGGTTGGCTGTAAGAAATCGTGAAGGAATACGCGATCGGGTGTACTAATTTAATATAGAATTTTAGTTTTCTTTATCATTGTTAGTAATTTTAGTAGAATAAAGCTATTATTCTTTTTTCTTTCTTTCAAAAGTTGCACGCGACCTTCGGTTTTTAAACACTCGATGGCCCAATATTTAGTTAGGATCAAATACAAATTCTATATTTCTAAAACAGAAAGAAATATGCTTTATTTTGGCTGGATCTGGGTGGGTATCGAAAATGTGAACATATTGTATTCTTATGATCAGACCGAGAATGCTTCAGAATGTTCTAGAATGTTCCAATATATTCAATAATATAAGAGGGTTCCAGAATATTTGGTGGAAATAAAAGGCGAGGGGAGTGCCACCCGAGCTGTGGCATAGTATAGTCAAGACTAGTATAGTATCAAGTGTGTGTTCGTATAGTCACTTTTCTTCAAAACCACTCAATGCCACTCGCGGCTATCGTAATGCCCTTGGTCTTCCATCGATAATAAGAGAAATAGGAGTGGCTGGATGTTGGTGGTAGTGGAATCTTCCAGAATATTTCAAAATCCTCCAGAAGATTCCAGAATGTGGGGAAAAACACGGGTGGGTTGAAGAAGGGGGTTAGTATAGAAGAGGGGGGGGGGGAGGGGGGCAGAACTTCAGCAACGATAGGTGACATTCAGCTAGTACGAACTAAATAGAGATATTGCAATGGACCTACATGATTCAGATGTCCTCAGAAAAAGAGTTCATTTCCTTGCTGGCCGGTTTAACAGGAAGCTATCTAGACATTATTTACTCATGTATTAAGAAGAATTAGGAGGAGAAAAAAACAACTGGGTACCGGGCGATATCCTTTTCGTGGCGAAAGAGAGAGACGGGGAGAGAGCAGTACACTACGGTAAGATTTACGACGTCACCGACCTCGACAAACAGGCGAGTAACTCACGCGAGTGGAGCGCGACGTGCGCCACTACATTAATTCAGGGGTACGGCAAACCAATATCTTTTTGCGGGTGAAACACCGGCCGATGGTATTAAAAGGGACTGAAAGACGAGGAAAGCCGGCGCCCGCCCGCGCCCTACCGCGCCCGCCCGCTCGTGCTAGCCACTCTCCCAAATAAAAATGATCTCGGCCTGTTGCCAACTACTCGCTGACTTAGCGCCGATACTCCCTATTTTACCCTCGCTGTCTTGCCCGCCGCCATCGCTTATTTCATAAACTTGTCGAGAAAATCGAAGCCATTCTGGAAAATCTATAGTTTAAGAGGAATTTTACAGATTTGGCCAATATTTCGCTCGTTACTAATTTTTAAATCGACAGTCTCCAAATTAATTTAAAACTAAAATATGAAATACGATTTTGAGAAGCGCATTAAATAAAGATCTTCAAAAAATATATGAAAACATATTTTTTTTATTTAGACTTTAGTTTGAAATTGAAACCGGTTATAGTTTAATTTTCAATATTTATTTAGAATTAATAAATTACCTACTCCTATTGAAACTCAAAAGGCAATAATAGTAAATTTCAGTTTTTCTGCCGAATTCTACAAATAAGATTCCAGTGTAAAGAAACGCTAAAGAAACCACGTCACCACTTTTTTGGTAGTATTATTCGATTGCAATCTTCATTCTATATATTTCAAAAAATATTTGATGTCACAGTCTTTGTCGTTTACGTGCCCGACGTTCCCGTGAATTAAAAACATCAAACAGAAAAAGAGACGACCAAAAAACAAGTAAATCAACAATAAATCCTTTATGTATTAAATTGAACAATACAAAATAACATTTTCTAAATTTAGACTTTGGAAATATCGTCTTTAATTAGAATATTCAATAACGATAAATATAGCTTATATGTTATGTTACTTAAAGTGCTTATTGAAGTTACAGTTGAGAAACATTTTATATTGTATTAGAACCATGCATTTTTCTCAGAAGTAATCATCTATTTTATAATATGCTTTTAAACATGGCAAGTTTTTAATACAATATTAAATTGTATCTCCGGCAAATTGTATCTCCAGCGGAATTTTATTGCAAAATAAATAAACTGCTTTATAAAACAGGACCCTATTTTTTTGTAAAAACTTGAGAAATGAAAGGTCATTTTAGACTATTGTCCGATATCATAGTAACATTTCTGGTAACGCTACTGAAACGTGCGACGTTCACCCGACCATAACTCGTACCGATAAATATCAAATCACCACCGCGATATAACAATATATTAATATATTAGCAAATTTTAAAAAAAATCCTTTATGAGAGTACGCTGCGTGATCTTCTTCCAACCCGTTTTAATTTTAAGCTCTTTTGTCTGACACTTTTCTATAGCGATTCAAAAACTGAATATGAATGGAAATAATATATTTTGCTTTGAATGAATGAAGAGAGCTTGAATAAAATGGTTTCATTGGTAAAATATTGAAAATATTCAAATAGTTTTTATAACTAACTAATTATATTCCTTACTGATGACTATTTTTTACAGTACAAAAAAAGAAATTAAAAATATAACTCTATTTTACTTTTCTTTTCTGGCAAGGAAAGTATTGTGGATGCGCTTGTGTGTAGCTCTGTCTGTGTGTATTCCTCTACGATAGTGCCAAAACGCTTGATCCGATTGAGCTGAAAATTGGCATGCAGTCATCATTTGCTCATGGCAAGAGATGTAACGATTATGGTTGGAATCGGTCTACCAGGGGGCGCGCTAGTCATACTTCAATATCGAAATATTGGACTTAGAGACTTAACATTTGGTACACCGATGCGTCGTAGGGTCGAAACCATTTTGTTAAATTTTGATTTCAACATCTGTTATACAAAAGAAAAAGGGAGGAACAGGAACAGAATAGATTATTTTATTTTGAAGTCAACAGAACGAAAAATGTTTAAACATATTTTAAGCCTTTCAATGTGTACCTACTGACTTTTCACAAAATAACAAGAAATTTTATTTAATATATTTTTTGAATTTTTGACTGAAAATTCCTGAAAAACTATTGATTTTTTAAAAAAATGCAAAGTATTTAGCTAATTCATCAACTAATTAAATTATAGTTTGACATATTTTGTTTTTTTTTATTATAACCGGAATATGTAAATCATCGTCATTTTGGCCTATTTGTATCGTTATTTCTCTATTTATATATCTTAGCATATAAATTGATTAATACATAAAACTTTAGTCATTTTAAACTTTAGGCATTTAACTATATGTTTATATAACATCTACGGTGCAAACATTTGCAAATATGTCTATTGATTATGCTATGCGTTTATTTTGCGCTCGGCGCAATGCACCTGTCCTTAAGATTCACAGCGTCCATGCTAGGTGGAAATTTGTACTCGAGAGGCTCCGCTTATCATAATGTCGGACTACTCTAAAAGTTTTCGTTTCATTCACAACTTCGGTCAGTGGATGATGATTATGAAATGATGGCATAGCCATTCAATTTAGATGCATTGTGGCTTATATACCCCCACCTGTTTATCCTAAAGATCCTGTAACCAGCTTATCTGTAAACAAGTCGCAGAAACCACGACGGAAGTAAGCGGCACACACCAGCCATAGCAGCCTCATATGTGGCCATTATTTTCTCTGTTTTAAGAGCCAAAACTGGGCATGTATAGTACATATTATATGCTTAGCTGACTCATCTTCTATTCTACAACCCCTGCATCTGGTGTCGTCGACTATTCCTAGTGTGTGCATGTACTTGTTAAGTCAGCAGTGTCCAGTTAGCAGATCTATCATTTTTATCAAGATATCCGTAGAAAGTCACAGGCAGTAACTTGTTAATCTTTGTGTGGGATCCCTAATGGCCATTTTGGATTACCCCAGGCTTGTTTATCTCAACCTGTGTTTTATACACTCCATGGTTCTGTTCCGGAAAGACGTTTTTAGTGTACCCCTCTGCCAGCATCCGATTGGTGGACGTGACAACCCCTGTCCTGAAAGACTATCTGCTTCTCCATTACCTCTCACCACTCTGTCGCTTCATCCATATGAGTTCCTCTTTTCATATGATATCATTGCAATTAACCAGTGGTATTTTTTATTAATTTAGACTTTGCCTGTAATTATTCAATTCTAGAAGTACCCGTATGCTGCCTGTATATACCTACATGTATATTATTTCCTTTTAATTGGTTTTAGATATTTCTCCTGCATCCATTGTTATACCTGCCATTTGCGCTATGATTTTGGAAAATCGTAGACTTGGTCCCCAGGATTTTTTTGAGCTCTACTCCAAGGGATTGCGAGTATACTTCAGCTATTTGGACGGATCTTCGAAGGCGCATGATACAAGCACGCTGGCGCACTCAAATGCGTTTCGCCTATGATTCGTTCTGCAGGACATGTTAACGGAGAGCACCAGCGTCAAGGTGTATACTGAACGACCTGGGCCGGGCCAGACCGAGAGATGGAGTGAAAATAAATTGAAATAAAAAGAAAAATTAGGCGATCGGCTTCCCTGGCGTTCATAAAATGTACACTAAAAATAAAACAAGTCTCCATTCACTTTGATCAAAAGAACCACATTTATTCGAAATTTAATCATATTTGCATGGGAAATTTACATAAAGTAGCTTATCATATTTTACGAATAGACGCAGAACTAAAACTCATATTAAATGAGCTACAGCTGTTAAAATCGTTAACCCTTGGAGTAAATGGGTATTTTCATGGATGCATCTGTCTCTTTTGCAGGATTTTCGGCGACATCGACTTAAAGTACTATAACTACGAAACTACTACACCAATCATAAAAAGAACAACTGCACAATGATTGCATTGAAATTTCGAATATAGAATATTGAAATATCATTTTGTAAAACAATTAGATAATTATGAATAAATATGAGAACGTCAAAGAAGTGAAAAAAACGCGGAACCAGATTAAATACACAGTTATTAAAAAAGTAGCAATAAAAGAAATAATACGATTTCTGAATTTTTAATTCTTTCATTGAATTTATATTGCTTGAATAAGGAATAAATTCAATTTGCTTATGGTGATGAAGAATCTATATAATCTCTCTATTAAATTTGATTTAAAGAAGGCACCTAGCTAACAAAATAAAATAATAATAGTATTTATTGGATAGCGAGACGAACCAAATTTGATTTTGTAGTAAAACATCCATCAAAACTTTAACTTACTTTATAAAGTTTTACATGTTTATGAAGTAACCCCTAAAATACACCGCCCTCAAACCCCACTGAAGCGAAGAAGCACACAATTCACCAACGACACATTATTATTCTTTATCATAGAGCCGTGCATGACTGAAATTATTACACATACTTTCCACCAATGTGCACTTAAATTCATTAACATAAATTATGACAATCGAATTAATTTTATCAATAGCAGTTTTAATGATTGCTTCAGTTGGAAATGTTTGACTGCGATCCCAAACATATGTTTGTGGCTACAAGTAGCAAGTTCAAATATCCAAAGCAAGGTAAACACAGCAAGGTATTATGTATAAAATTTGCCCAACTTTTAAATTTGACCTACCAAAACCTGCTACTAAACTTCTTCTTCTTGAGGTGCCATATCCTATTGGAGGTCGCCGGTCATTATAGCCACTTGGGTCCGTGATGTTGCGGCGCGGAACAACTCGGTGGTGCTTGAGTTGAACCATTCAACGTGGTTGAATGCTTCTAAAGTAGGATTTAATAAAAATAGTTTTTATTATTGTTACGAGATACATTATTGTTTGTTACGAGGATATTTCACCTAGTCATTCATGCATAAAATAATTTATCTTGTTTCCACTTCTTCTTCTTATAGCCACAGTTCCACTGCCGAATATTGGCAGTGGAACTGGCTAGTTATTGGCTTTTGCAACTTTATTGGCCGCTACTTGGAACAAGGTTATTGTAGATTTTTAATATCATTTGTATTGGTTACGGAGCCAAGATGTTCTTCTGAGTCCCTGACTTCATCTTCGGACTATTTTAGCGATGTATTTGATTTAATTGATATTTATTTTGCACGATATTTTTATGTCCTTCCTCAAAAGCTTTAGGACGTCCTTGGTCAACGTGTATACGTAGTATTCTCCGATATTCCCAAATTTCGAAAGCCTAATGCTTTCTTGATAGCATGCCTGTAAGCGCCCAGATTGTAAGCTATAAATAATATTAAGAATACGTAGCATTTTAGATGTCTGTTCTTTAGATTTGGGTTGATGTCCCTTCCTCGAATGCCTTTTAATAGTAATGTACGTCTAGCTTTTTCAATGTGGATTTTTAGCTCTTTCCTCATATCCCAGATGAAGCTGTGAAAATTACAACCAATGCCAATAATGTTATCAGTATTCCCCAGTCGTGTACCGTGAGCTGTAACTATAGGTGTGTTTACAGGCAATTTACTAAAGACTATTATGTACTTGGTCTTTGTGGTGTTCAACTTCAACCCATATTCGCCACAAACTTTTGTCACGTTAGAGCTGGACTTCTTACGCACTGCTGGTATCATGTTTTGTTGGAAGTCATGGATGGCTTTCGCTAAATCCTTGCGGCTTTTTCAATTCGTCGATATCAAGAGAAGAATGGCGTTAACCGTAGATGAATTTACTTGAGATTACTTTACAGAATAAATATTTTAGCAGATATTTAAGTAGCACTTATAATAATAGTGGTGCCATTGGTTGCAAACACGCGAATGCTTGTCTGACGTGATTTGTATGTGTAACAATTATTAGGTGTGAACACTATTTTTACATCAGTATTATACATTTTTCTTATCTGTAACTGTGCGTGCTGCAGGGATTCTGAATTGGTGAATTATTAGCGTTTCCTATTGAACCAGCAACGGCTATCGTATAGTCGACTGAGTATCTCTGGTTTCCTATATATTTGCATTATCAATAGCAAATTAAAATGTAAGCCTAGTCAGGCACATGTGTCCTCTATTATAAGAAAATAAGGTCGTGGTGTTAACCTTGATTTCAGAAATTAAACCTTATTTGCGTCATACCCTAAAAACATTCTAGGGGTTACCCCTAGAATGTGTAACGTTCCTTCCGGGATGCAAAAGGTACGGCCGAGTTTTTACTTCACAAGCTTATGAAATAATTACCATAGAAATCATAGAAATATTTTTAGACGGTTTCCTTACTACCAGAGGTTCTTTAGGATATATGTACATAATACTGGTAATTAGATGAGTATCATAGAGGTGCCGGGGCCTATATTGGATACGATTTTTCGACCAAGAATGCGATTTTCCTTTTGCAGTGCCGAGGCACTGTTTTATTTCAGTTCACAACGCTAGAAGAACTTTTCTGTCCAGTCTGGCCTGGAAGATTTCGCTATTTAGTCAGCATCCACCTTCTAGCAGGTATCAAATAGACAGATTATTCCTCAAGATAGATTTTTAAACTATAATCTGGCTTTTGGCTTTGAGTGACTGATAAAATGATTTCCGTAAAAATATTTATTGAAGTTGTAACATTCATATTGATTTTCAATAATTCAGCAGTGATGATGACATCTATAATGATAATGAATTCCATAGCATTGGTGATGAAGTGAACTACACCACACTTTTGGCCGAATCGACTTAACAAAATTAGCTACACCCCAGTGTTGACAGTAATTATTTGACAAGTAGATTTCGTAGATCTTGAGATTTATCGAATGAGCCATATTGGAAATATGATCTATTGGATTCAATTACCTTATTTAAATTGCATTTTTTGCAATAACTCGAAATATTCTCGAATCGATGTGTATGATGTTAGCAGTCGTTTTTCTCCTCCTTCCAGATTATAAGTATTGGTGCCATAGGCCATACTCGTTTCCGAATAAATGTGATTTAAAGTTTCGATTTGTGCAGCTACGACCTTCCCTAATGGATATTAGTGGCTGTGGTAAACGTGCCTACCTTCGCAGGTAATTACGTCACTAACTACCTACACACATTACTAGCCAACTTCAATTACGGCACTTCGGCGGGGCCGATGGCCAAACGCACAAACTTTGAGACCTTTCAGAAATTTACGGATCTCAGTTTCAGAATCGGCGACACAAATTGAAACTCGACAGAGGAAGAAAATAAGGTAATTTTGAATTCAAAAGCGCGAAGGAAAGAAACACTTCCCATTTAGTGAAGGTTGACGCTGCTTTCTCTTTTTTTGGCTCAAATGGTTATTTCTTTTTTTTTATTTATAAAGCAATTTACAAAAAAATAATACAATTTACAACTAAAACATCAAATAAAATATTATACCAAAGTAATTAAACCACAGCAAGAAATTAAACTCTTATAAGATGATGTTTATTGTCCGCCGTTCTCCAGAACCCGCCGCACCACCGCCGTTATAGTCTGCGAAGTAATAGCAGCAGTTTGCTGCCTATCCGCAGATGATGATTGACAGTACTTCAGTCTACGCTGGACAACGGCTGTTGCAACATCGCCGAAACGTCGGGTGCTACGAACTTCACGAGGTAAATTATTTTTTTCTATTTAAACCGTACCTTTTTATCTTTTCCACCGTTCAACCAGCCCATCTATGGAATACGTTATTCGTATTTAATTTTAAAGTAAGCGATAAATTGGTTCATTCATTGATTCATTCATACAGTAGGGACTTAGTTGATATCTGGAGATTGAGGACAAAAATATTATATGGAGACCAAATAAATTTTGATGGTTGTTATCTCCCGGCTAATGTGATAAACCTGCATAAATCCTTTTAGTCCTAAATCAAATTCACCTGTCAGCAAGATGCGACAGAGCAGGATGGAGAGAGTAAAGGAGTGGGAGGGATGCTCGTCGAGAGTTGAGAGGCCATGTAGTCCGGGGGTCCCCTATACTAAACCTTACTTCAACGGTCTCACGAATCGAAGAAATCTGAGATGTAACGAGGTATTTAACTTTAAAAATGTATACTGCCAAATACAGGATATTCATCATATATGTTTACAACTTGAATGGATACAACTTAGAGTTGAAAAATAACCGAAGATTCAGGACAGTGACGGAACAAACTATACGCCTGAGCCATTGGAATAAACTACTTGTACTAAACACCTTCGTATTTTTTATTTATTTATTTATAACTTTAAATTCCAAATCAGAGATACCGGTACAAAAGTATAAAGTACTGAACGGTACAAAAGACAACTATAAATAGAATAACAATATGTAGGTTTATTAAATTAATGGATATTTTTCTACTTGATAATCTGAGAAATAATAGTAATCTTTCAGATTTCTCTACGAACAATTTTTACCTACTGCAATATATTTATAAAAAGATATTTGATTTTTAATTTAACCTAAATTCTCTTACTCTACACTTATTTTTTTAATATTTTGTGGTCCTGATGAGTTCAGCACATTCAGTGTGACTAACAACCCCGATAGCATATCGACATGACATACTTGTGCCTGAATAAGAGAGCGAGAATACATTGGTAAGTTGGTAACCTGGGAATAGTTGTTCGGGATATACGGACTTTCATTATCAAAAGGACTTTGATTTTACACTCACCTCTGGGACGTTTGAAGATGTGCTGCTACGCCAACAAATATCTACTCAACTGAAGAGAGTTTCAGCTGACCATTCCAAAAATGAATGCGCCGGATACCTTATAAGGATAGTACAAATATCTTAGGTTCAATAATTTGGGGAATCTTTGTGCAGCATTTCTAGTGCTTTAATGCACACCATTTACATGGGGAAACTGTATAAGCCCGCATTTAATCCTAGGCGTACTTCGAACGAGAGTGTCGTAAAAGAGACGAAGTTTGGAAGCTGTTAAATTATATGTCTAAATCGTTAACCTCATTTAATCTCTGGAAAATACTGTTAGAGACAGTATTATCATAGGCGAATGCTAATGTTGTGAATAAGTTTTCGAACGGATACCCAAAAAATAAGCACAGAGTCGTATTTTTGAAAATGGTGCTCCCACCCCTATTTTTATCAGGATTGTTCTTGCACTGAAGGAGTCATAACACCTTATTGGACGTTCCTACAACCTTCGTGGGCGGAGAAACAATTAGGAGAGTGGACGATGATTCAAATATAACAAAATGCCGTTCCCGACTTTACGTGATAAAGGGTGTTGTATTCAATATCCCTTTGATTTTTAAATAGTTTTATCTTAAGCACGTCGCAAGATGGATGTTTTGCAATGGTTTTTGTTTTCTTCGTGAATATTTTAATAATTTAAAATTTAAAATACCGTAAAGATTAAAATGCCGATGACCTGTGAACTCTCCTAACATATTTTATTGAAATGCGTAAAAATAGTGTAATGGAATGGCAAAAAGCCATTTTTCACAAGGAAAATGGACATTTAGTACGAAAAATCCAACAACTCGCTGGAAAATCTTGGTGGAATCCATTATGCCAACAAAATATTCAAGGAAACCTATCAAATCAAGATTAGTCTGCACAGACTCTCGATCTAAATTTAAGATATCACCTTTGGGAATATTTGCTCATGAAAAAATAGAAAGACGCATAACAAATAAGGAAATTATATGTAAAGTGCCAGAAGAAGATTGGGCAAAAATATCGGAAGAATTCATTCAGAAACTGATTGCAAGTGCTCCTGCACAAATATCCGAAACGGTGCATACTAACAAGAAGCACACTATATATTAAGTTTAAAATTAATTTTTGATATAAGCAGTAGAATAATTTAAATTAAACGTAAATGTTGTCAAAGAGGAGTTTTTAATTTTTAAAATATATTTTTTTGGTAATTTATTATCAACATTTATTCAGAGATGAATGGACTATTCGAAGAATTTTTTTCAGCAGAGGGGAGTTTCTCTATCAGATAAACATTATATTAATCCATGAAAAAAAACGATTTTGGAAAAATCTTTCATTCCGTTTTCCAAAAAAATACCTGCCTAATGTGTTCAATAGTTTGAATAGCTTTGCCAAGTAACTATGCCAAAATTAATGTACAGAAATATACATGTATATATAAGGATATATACATAAACCCAAGTATTTCGTAACAAACCCGTAATAAAAATAATTATAATTTCAATAGTTCACTTTCTTTAACGGCAGTCGCGTGTTTTATTCTTTTTAATATATGTATTTTAGTATTGTGTTAGTTACTCGCTGAATTAATAGTTTTAAACATTAGTTTAAAAATGTTGAATCAAATTATAGTTATAATTTTCTTAAGTGTATGCCTATGCGTGACACGAGAATAACTGCTTTGGGCTCCCGGTCTAGGTCGGATAGAGATATGGCGGCGCAGGAGCTGAGCGAGCGGTCTGAGTGGGGCTCGGCTGCGGGCCGCGATGCTGGATGCTGCGGTCGCAGTCGCGTCGCCTCTCTCGTGTGAAATATTATATTCGCCGTGGCGACATCCCTCTAAATCATGCCTGGCAGGCTTATCATGGCCGTACTCTTAATTCGGGGGCGGCGAGGAAGAGCCCGTGCGGATTCTTGCGGCGAGACGCGACAGCCCTCCGACCCGAGCCGACCGCCAACGCGCCGCTGTACACGTTTAATATTGCGCATTCTTGGAACGCTTCCAACGAAACTCTTTACCGATACACGACAAGATACGTGATCTGATGTCACTACCTAAAACTGCACTCGGCTTAATTAGTTAAAAAAAATAATATACTTTAAAAACCATAATGTAACGCAGTGCTGTAACAAAAAAAATGGGCCCGAGAGCAAAATAAACAGAACGCCCCTCCCCTTACTTATTTACATTCATTATGGCATATAATATATATTTTTTTTCTACCTAGCTACATTATATATTTTTATTGTACCTACTACTGAGCCTTATATAAATAGGACAAAAAGAAGTGCTGACTGCCAACTTTCACTAGTTGGAGAGGCACAAAAAAAAAGAAATTGTAGCTTCATTATAAATTGGCGTTTTTATTTGGGGTTGCGGGAGAATGCTCGAAAAATTTCTTCCTATATTAAAACGACGCTTTACTGGTAATTTAGTTACTGAATTATATTTATCCACCTTTAAATGTTAGTGAAAAATAAAAAATATCTGATTATTTTATTTTGAGTAGAACTAACAAGTACGAAACTGATAAGACTAAAAAACCCCCCTGTAATATTATTACAAATGTACCAATATATACATATTTAAAATAACTACTTAATCTATTGTAATAATCTGAACATATGTATGTGAGACTTGTATATTCATATGTATGCTCATATAATGTCATTTTTTATTACTTTATTTTGAGTATAACTACAAAGTGTGAAACTGGTAAGACTAAAAAATACCTACATAATATTATTACGAATGTACAAATATCTACATGTTTAAATTAACTACTTAATGTATTTACATATGAATGTTCAGATATGTATGTTCATAAGTAAATTCACAACAGACAAAAACCACTCTAGAAATGTTTCTACAGTGGGCTCTGTCTTGACTTGTATACTCTGCAAAACCATCGATCAGTTTTGAGACATCCATTTTTTTTGGCTTCCTAGCAGAGTTGGATGGAACGTTGATGGTAGACTGAAGTTTTATTTTGGGCTCCAAACTACCGTGGGCCCCACTGCATTGGTTTAGTTACTGCACCGGGCTTAGTCCATCTTCATCAAGGAGTGCCGCTTGAATTGAAGGCCTATGATCAGCAAACTTTGTATGAAGAAATCCTATAAAATCCTATTACTTCATCGCCAAACACGCGACCGGTAATTTTGCACTGCAGCCAACTGTTAGATTTGCTTTTGTAGAATATCAACTTATCAATCCAGCCGCCGCTAGGGTTGTACTTTGAAACAGCTCACTTATCAATATCGATATCGACGCCAAGACGCGGAGGAAGCAACTTTTGATAAATAGCTTACTAGATTTGTCACAGGGTTATTAGAGAAAATCCATTCGACCATAGACAATAATAGCATGCATAACATCACGAACTCTCCTCAAGCACCATTCCTCTGGATTTTTTCTTTAACCTAAACTCTATCAAAAAAGTAATGGAGTGGAATAGAAAGAGAAATTCAAAAGTGCAAAATTTCAAACCACATTTATTTTTTTCTTACCGAATACCTATTTTAGGCAAATTACTAGAGTAATGAGCATTCAGCGTTAGAATAGACCTAACTCTACATAATTATCATTTTGAACTCAATACACTTTACCAAATGCAAATTTGGCTCACTTGAGATGTAATTAAAAAAACCACAACGAATTTCAATATTTTATGCACTTCATGGAGAAAGTTAAAGAGTAGGTAGATTTTTTTTTCTTAAAAAGAATATTTATAAATAATTTTTATTTTTATTATTCGGTCCTTACCTATAAAGTTGCTGTTTTATAAGGTAAATTCACGGCCAAAAATTTTGTTTGAAATATATATATTAATATTTAATAGAAATATTGACCCGTAATCTCTATGCATATTTATCATTTTAATGGGAGTTGCTTAATTCCTCTGCTGTAAATCTCTGTTTACAGGAACCAATAAAAGCTTTGAAGGCGTTTTTCACGGACTCTTCAAAGTTGATTTTTACCTTATAAAAAGTTATCTAAATTGTGAAAAAAATATATCGCTATTGAAGCAAGGTCTGGCAAGTATGGTGGGGTGACCAAGATTCTCCAGCCGCAACTCCTGCAACTTTGCGACTGTTTGCAGTGAAATGTGGGGTTATACGTTGTCATGCAAAAGCAGTGGCTATAAACGATTGACCAGGCTCGGTTATTTAATCGCAAGCTTCTCCATTATTGTTTACAGTTCTTAAAAGAACTGAAGAAGAAGAAGTAACTATATTGCCAGATTGCAAGAAGCTGTAATAGAAAACACCGGCACACGATCTCATATTTGAAAACATGCTAGTTTTCAACTGTACTATGGTTGCACAAATGAAAATTTTCGAGCAAAAACAAACGACGGAAAGACAAATAAACAGCTGATTTTTAAAAAAGAATTACATGGCCTTGAATTAAAAATTATTTAAATTTGAAATTCCAATTTAAACTCAAGTTAACTAAGTTTAAATTGGTCAGTGTTAAAAAATAGCAATTATGTACATAGGTAAGGACCCAATATTATGCGTGTAGGAGCCTCTAAAATTTAGGTATAATTAATCATTCAATATTACTTATTAAACGTATATATGTTTGTAGGTATGCCTTGTTAAAGTATGTTTAGATTTGTAGACACAAAATGAAAACTACTCCACACAAAAAATGGGAAGTAAATAACACCACAAATTTCGCTATTAAATTGGTGGATAATCGGCTATTTTATTAGACATGTCAAAACATAGAGTCTCACCCTGCAAAGTTTATTTTATGCAGAACAACTGTTATGATGTAATAAAGAAAACATTTTAAAAATAAAAACATAAATGTCCAAGTCAAAATGATGTAAATATTACAATTCCGCAGTCTTAAAAGATTAATATACAGAT
The DNA here is from genome assembly GCA_944548615.1 of Micropterix aruncella. Taxonomy (NCBI): domain Eukaryota; kingdom Metazoa; phylum Arthropoda; class Insecta; order Lepidoptera; family Micropterigidae; genus Micropterix; species Micropterix aruncella. The sequence continues at coordinate 21,772,720 of OX155953.1, read as the reverse complement.
TGTTTCCTTGGTGACATACTGTCTCGATTGCGTTTCTTCGTGAACTAAAATCGGAAATTAGTCCGTGTGAACGAGATAGTGCGATACGCTAGAGCGGAGTGTGAGATAACCGGTTGTCACTTTTCGCATTAAAACTGCCCGCCAAGGTCAAATCTTACACCGCGGCACCGCACGAAATATGCTCGAATTTATTCGGACGAGTATAGGTTCGGCAAGTAGTATTTATCGACGATCGTTCGTTTCATTTTCCGCTCTAACATATTGCTCTGTCTCGTTCGCTTAGACTAATTTTGGTTTTAGTTCACAAAGAAACGCAATCGAGCCCACTATCTCAAAAGGATGCCTGCTCGTATGCGATATATATATATATATATATTATAAACGTAGTCGGCGAAAACCCCGTCAAATATCTTGTGTAATGTCCAATTCGGTAGATAGAAGAGGTTTTAATTCGCAGGAGTAAGGACGTTAACGTCGAAAGATCGCAAGCATCTCTTGGGATCTGCAAAATTGAATATAAATTATATGGTCTCTAGTCAATTTATTATATTTTTAACATATACTTTTTCTGTGATTCATAAAATATTAAAAAAACTTCTGAACTTGTATGTTAGACATACTCCCCAAATACACGTACATAATGCTATATTATTATCTGATGGAATAAAGTGCAATATCGATATCGATGAACGCCGAAGGTACTCCACCGAATCCGCGATCATCTGATCCCAAAGTGATCCCTGTGATAGTAGCTCACAGCGGTCGATGGGATAAGTCCCTCTACGAGGAGGCTTCCAGGTGGAAGTTGAACCGTGAGCGGGGCAGGCCTGATGACATAGAGTTTAGCCGACAAAGCCCAAGCTGCACGACCCCATTGTGAAGCAACTTCGACCCACTGTGCGCGGCGTTCCGCGAGGTGTCCAATATTTATCAACTCGAAAACGAGATAGCTATAAGTACTCGTATCTTTTCCCACTTAGGACGAACGTCGAAGCGCCTGCACCCGTGGCCTGCTAAACTCATGCTTATTCAAGGTACATTTATTTATTTGTATTTCTCCAGTAGCAAAGTCGAAGCAATCCCTTTCAAAAATGACCTCGAAGAAGTGGCCTTTCTCTAGAGGATCCCATACATAAAACCGCTACGTGCGAATAACGTGTCGCAATAAATTACATCGCGCCGGCGATGTTATCGCCTTTTTATATCGGCCCATCAAATGCAGCCTCTGAATAAAATGGCCCGGCAACAATACCGCCCCTTCTCCTTGCCCCCCCCCCCCTCGCTACAGCCCACCGCACTCGACAATCGCATTTCTTATGAAGAGATTACAGGGGCAATTTTCCTGTTAATATCTGGCAACCCCGCACAATGGCGGAAATATGAATCATTTCGTACTTTATTTCTCACACGTTCGGTTCGAACTTGGTTGTAAAGAATCATAAATATGCGGTGCGCCGCAGAAAAAAATATATGGTAATCCGGCAATATTGCGATTTCGTGCAATAATAATGCAAAGCGATGCAGGTCTGATGCAGTTATGATGGTTCTATTTATATTTGATATAAATTTTAATGGTACTACATATACATAAATATTACGAATGTACTAAAGAGTTTACCTGCTCGTGGAAGTGGTTTAATTTAAAAAAATACGCAGAGAGAGGGTAGTTTTTTATAGAATGGTTAAAGTAAGGGCTCTATTTCACTGGGACACAATGGCGGCGCAACCAGTCGCCGCCACCAACAAAATGTATACAGCTCTATAGATAGTATCTAACCTGGTATTTGCTTGGTTGCGCAACCATTTTGGCGGTGCGATCAGCATGGATGCGTGCACAAGTATTTACTGGCAGCCCCGCTACCCTGGTCACGCCGCCATTAATTAGCATAGCACTGTATCGCGGCTCACTCCGTAGGCCGCCAATTCGCGCTGTTGTAAAGACGTTTGTTAAGGTTGCAATGTACGGTACGATGGATAATTTCGAGATAGAATAGTTTATTACCGAAAGTCAAAGTACACCACCTATTTGGGATAGTTCCTCACAGGATTATACGTCTATTTTAATACTGTTGCCCTAGTATGGCGATTCTGGTGTCTCGGTTTGGTAGCTTTAAGACACCACGGTGTGCGAAAGTTTGCGCCGCCATGGTGTCTCAGTGAAATAAAGCCATAAGAGACCCAATGCGTCCGTTTCCATAAATAAATAAATCCATACTGTTGCAATCCATTAAGCTATAGCCATGTTATTGATACTAGAGTCATTACTAAAAAAACCTCCCCGATACAGAGCAACTGTTTAACGAATTGCATGTAATTGATATAGGGCAAATATTGATTAAACAGCTGCTCGTTTATTATCACAAATACGGAAATGACCGAGTACACAGCCAGAAAATAAAAACTACAAGAACTGGAGAAGGTTTAAATTTTGTGATACCTCGGGTAAGAACAACATTCGCACAAAGGCAGGCTTGGTACATAGCACCCCGAATAAACAATAATATAGAAGAATGTTTTAAAATATTAGATGATATTGTGTCAAAACTTTAATTTATTAATGGCTATTGGAGTTGCGGCGTTTTGGAACGGAGAAAAACTGACAATGGTAGTTTTATCTCTTTAAAATATTATATCTATATAAAATGTATCTTATATCCATTAATAACATGTCAATTGTTAATGTTATCAGTGTTTAATCTTTAGTATGGAGTAAATATTTACAATGTGTATTTATCAATCTTTACCAAATTTTACTTTACTATTAATTTTTGTTAATAAACTTGGTTTTAAAATGTCAGCTTGCAATCTAAATTAAGTCGTAAATCGCACGTCTAAGTACAGGCGTTAGCCTAGTTAGATGTGTGATGTTCCTCGGGTTGCATGGGATTGGTATAAATCAATTTTTCGCTTTATTTTAATTTAAAAGTCATTATTTTTCCTCGTGTACTCTAAGTTCAAAAATATAAGGTACGTAACATGAAATATGAAATTAAAAAAATAAATCAACGAAAAATACGGTTTCGGCGGGAAAATCTCATATGCATATGTAGCTGCGATGTTGTTAAGAGAAGCATGTTCAGTCTTAAACATGTACAATATTTTTGATATTTACCTATTCGCGCAATCGGAGTGGATAGCGAGCGGTATTGCCACAGCATTGTAATAAAAATTAAAGAAAAAAAAGAATTTTAAAAACAAGCTTTACTTTCCATCAGAGTCCGAGTGGCAATTTACCGGCTCCATCTTCAGATCATCGTCATCATGCGTAATGAAAATTAATCATGTGTGAAGTAAAGTACTTAAAACAACGAAACAATCTAACCTTAACTCGACTATCTTAGCACTTTACTTCGGGGAGTTCCAGAGGCAATCTTCCAGCTCCATCTTCAGACCCTCGCCATTATTTGTCATGGAAAATACATAATGTATCTTGCCTAGAATAGAAGGGCCTAAAATCCCTGTCATTTTATAAAAGCAATAGAACCGATTAAGGCGAGTTTGACTCACACCTCGACGGTTCCGTACCCTCTGAAATAACGTTCTTGCTACAAAACATTTGCACATATATGAGGAAAAAGGAAATTTTAGCAGTTTATTGATATCGATATTTTTTTGTAAGCTAAGTAAATATTTCATTCGAAGAATTGTGTTGTTTAAACTGTTAAAAAATATTTTGTGTTCCATAGTTTATGTTTTTTAAATAATATATTTTTTTAAATTTACATATACAGGACGAGTTTTTTTAACCCTCGTCAGGCTGTATAAGTTTACAACGCTAAAAGGCGGCATAGGTACAATTGTACCCTCGTATATTTTGTATGAAATTTCTTAATCTAGGCAAAATGTTTAAACAATAAATAATTATTATTTAATACCTACACAATCTTTAGGACGTTTAGTCATGTTTTCTGATATTTATAATTAAAATACCTATATTTTGATATATAGTATAGTATTTCTGATATTTATACATAGGTGAATATGGTAATTAAGGACTACTTCAATAATTATTTCTTAGTGCCTTCAGGTATTAAATGATCGATATATTCCTATTCAAACAAAAATATATAAAATATGATGCTCAGGATTATCAGATTTGACGAAAACACACATGCAGAACGTATGCAACATGATAAAGCTGATAAACCTGATAAAGCTAATGATAAAGCTGCACCAATACGGGACACCTGGACAATGCTAAACAGAAATTTGGAGAGAGCCTACAAGCCGCGTGATGTATCACCATCGACGAGCAATTGTTTCCATTTAGAGGACATATTAAATTTACGCAATATATACTTTCTAAACCAGCTAAATATGGCATAAAGATTTTCTGGGCTTGTGATGCATTGAACACTTACCCGCTACATGGTCAGCTTTATACTGGACAACCAACAGATGGCCTCAACAAGTAAACCTTTGGTTTACGTAAAGTATTGGATCAAGTCAGCCTGTATAAAGGCTCAGGAAGAAATGTCACCACAGATAACTTCTTCACAACTATGGAACTAGCTTGAGTATAGAACTCCTGGAATATGACACTAGTCAGTACAGTGAGAAAAAACAAAAGGTTCCTGCCAAGCAACATGCAGCCTGCCAAAGAAAGGCCTTTAAATTCGAGCAATTTTTCTTATAATGATGATGCAACAGTCTGTTCCTATGTGCCAAAGAAAAACAAATCTGTCGTACTTCTATCATCTATGCATATGATGGGAGAAGTAGTAGAATCAGAAGCTGCCAAGCCAGAGATAATAAAATATTACAACAAGACGGAGGTGGAGTCGACATTATGGATAAAATGTTGACAGAGTACACAGTTAAACGAAAAACATTGCGTTGACCTCTATCATTATTCTATAATATGACTGACGTCACTGGGTTAGCATCCTACATCATCTATAGAGAACACAACCCGCGGCTCAAGCCACATTATCAACGAATAAAGTTCCTGAAAGATCTTGCCAATCAGCTATGTATGCCTGCAATTGAAACTCGGAGTACAAACCGAATGATAATGAGAAATCATTTCCTTCAAAGAACAGTAGAAATGGTGCTTGGACGACGCATTGTGGTAATACCAGAAGCAACTTCCGGCTTTCGAATACCTCATGGTAGACGTGGAATATCCCCTGTCGTTGGTAGTTACTATGTCTGCCAAGAGCTAAAGAAGAAACAACGTAAGACTAGAAAGTCCTGTGGGGTTTGCGTAAAACCAGTTTGCGATGAACATTCATTGGCGAAGACAACTTGTATTACTTGTGAAGAAAATCAGTAACAAAAAAAACTAATTTTCTTTATAATATTATAGTAAATCTTTTTCACTTTTCTATAAAAATATAACCTCATCAATTAAAAAAAATCTTGTTCTTTTTTTACATATTATGTTCATACAAAATGAATGAAGGTACAATTGTACCTATGCCGCCTTTTGTGTCTGCAAAAAGAAAACGACCCCTTATTTTGAAAGGGGGTGGAGATATTATTCTGAAATTTGGTATATGTAGTTAGGGCCAAAAACGTAGAGATGTCATAAAATGTCAGCACTCTAAGACTTCTAGGAAAAAAGTTATGAAAATTTAAAAACGGAAAAGTTACAATTGTACCTAGGCCGCCTGACGAGGGTTAAAAACATTACAGTATAAGGAAATGAGAAATAAATGTAGATATAGATAAATTCTGCGATTTATCTGCAATGGCATCTATTTATCTGCAATGGATCCGCATATCTCCAATTTCACTGCTTTTTAGACGAAAATATATGTAATTAACATGTGTCTACTTATTTTATTTTTTTTCAAAAAATGACGTGAAATCAATCCTTTATTTACTTTTCAATTTCTGTTTTTTATTAGTTTTCCAAAAGTTATGAGAGACCCTCAGTTTACCTACCGTAAAATCAATAAGAAAAATTATTTTGGATGTGATACTTTAGAGATATGGGGAGAAATACTTTTTGGCATAAAATTTTGATGTTTTCTCTTAAGCTGTGCGAGAAAACAGAAGTGATAGTATTTTGAAATCAGTGAACCGAGCCTCGTTAAATAATATTTAATATCTAACTATTAAGAAAAAGAGTTATTTCGACATTTAGGTATTTTTTTTTGCTTTTGACACTTGAGCTACATGCGGACACGCATTGCGCGCATCTATCGAGTGTAAGTTTTATGAATATGCCAAATTTAAAGTCGATAGCTTTAAAACTAACTGAGATAATCGACATATATTCAAACTATTATGAATTCGACGAATCTCTTATCTATTTTTTTATATATATTGGGAATATCTTCAATGAGTACATAAATTTCAGTGGATAATTAAAACAAACATATATTTTAAGGACTGGGGTCCTGAAGGTATGGAGTAACGGCCCTCGTTTAGTGAAAATGTTTACGTAGTCAACCTATTGTTTTTTTTCTTACATTATTTAAAGAGATGTTAGTTTGCTGTCTCAATATTTACAAATTGGAGAGTCTTTTATTATATACATAAATCTATACCGCAAAGTTTCTAAAAGCTCCCTGTGAAATTGAGAACCATTCTGCTTCCAGCACTTGTGATACGAATTAGATAAAATGTCACGGATAATGTCTCAATTAAACTATTTCAGACAAATTTATTAATTGGTCAATGCAGACCGGTTTTTGCTTGGAATACATCTATCGAAACAATCGTAGATTACACTATATGAATAATTAAGTTCTAATCGTTGACATTACTTAAGTCGTGAAATAATTTGTTATCAAAGTTATTAACAAAAGTGTACAACTGATCAATATTACTATTTCTAAAGTTCTAGTCTTTCCGGTTTATACAATTACCAATCCCCTATTAAGGCTATACTTACGACTGTAGCTCGCCTGAATGTCCGCATGCGCTAGGCGCAGTACAATCCACATATCAATTGGCGGATGATGGCTGTCAACTCGCAACAACTCTAACTAGGCTTCGGATACCGCAACGATATCAGGTTGGAAATTCGAGAGTACCAGGTTTAGATATCTACTACTAGACTACTATTAGAATTTAAGATAGTACTATGTTGCCTAAAGTTACGTAAAGATAAAAAGTAATCGAAATATAATCAAAGGATTTTGGGGACAAGTATACAAAAAAAACTTAGATTTATTTTTATATTCAAGCAAAATACTTTTAGTTTGTTTCATAGCCAGGTATGCAATGCAATGAGATGGAGCTTCTCACGGCGAGGAATACCCCGCCTGCAAAAGTTTGCCTAACTTTAGAACAAAATGTAAAATTTGCAGACGGGCATACCTCCGCATCGGCCACAGAATCGTCTAGCCATGATTCGGTTACAATTATTATATCTCTTTCAATTAAATCTATATTATCTGACAACTGTCGCAACTTGGGTCTTAGATCCCATACATTTTGATAAGATATATTGATGTTATTAGTGCTGTATGGAGAGATGCTTATTTTTCGAACAGGGAGTCCGTTTTCCACTCCAAAACAACCACTCATCGAACATCGCACTTGCAGACCAGAAACTGGGATCCGTATATGTGGGACAAGGGTATTCTGGAACTCCCAAAGTAAATTAATTATATACACCATAAACCTTTGTAATTTTTTTTACTTTAAATGATGGAGCAGAATCACTTTTTTAGTATTTCATTACTTTATCCTTAGTGACATGTGCAAAAACTGACCACACATAAATACATTTGCGCATAACAGTTTCCACTGTGCTCTAATCGTCATCGGCATCACTGGTTATATCCCTCCAATACGCGGGGTGCAGGTGATCGGCGGCGCCCAACCGTGATTAACCCGTGGTCATCGATACTAGGGCGTGAGCTCCTATTCATCGCTAGTAGCAGCGGGACTGTCACCAGCGGTTGCAATACTACTACTTTGAAAATCCACAAAGCGAGCAGAAAACTTAAGGTCATATGGACAGGAGAAACCCTAGAGCACTGTGAAGCACCCAAGTACCTGGGAGTAACCCTTGACCGCTCTTTAAGTTACAAAGCTTATTGCCGCAACATAAAACAAAAGGTGGTTTCAAGAAATAACATCATCAGGAAACTAACTGGGAGAACATGGTGAGCCAATCTAGCTACAATCAGAATCTCAGCTTTGGATCTATGCATCTCTGCAGCGGAATATGCCGCTCCAGTGTGGGGTGCATCAATACACGCAAAAATGGTCGATACTGCTGTGAATGATGATGTAAGAGTTGCCTCCGGCTGCCTCAAATCTACACCTGTCGAAAAGCTTTATCCTATCATCGAAATCGTTCCCCTGCAATACTTTGCAAATGTCCTGACTGATTCAGAACGTCTAAAGCTGACAGCTGAGCCAAGACAATCATTTCACGGATAGGAGTCACATCACAATCGCCTTAAATTGCGAAACTCGTTCATGAGCCGAACACATCCGCTCCGTGGGGGTCAATCATTAAATCGCATAACTCTATAGAGGGCTTCACTTGGCGAGGATGTTGAGGAACACATATCACCGGGGTCCCATCTCTCCTACACCACTTGGAGCAGTCTCAACACACTGAAGGTGGGTGTGACAAGATGCCGGGCTAATCTCATTCGCTGGGGCTACACAGAAAACTCTATATGCATATGTGGAACGCTGCAGGGTGAATACTACCTCCGATCCTGCCCACAACTGTCAACCTCTATCACACACCAGGATTTACAACAGGCAAACGATAAGGCCATCCAAGCCGCATATTTTTGGAGAAACATGTCCTATAAAAGCCCGGACACGTTAAAAATAAATAATACTACTACCCTCAGATGCGGCATTCGCTGGGGTAGTTTAAGTCTGCGGTCGGAGTCGGCGTATTGGACGCGGAAAAGTTTTTCCAGGGTGTCGCAGCTCTTTCCAATTCAAGCATCGTCTGGTACTATATCGGAAGACGCGTTGGCATCGATTTACTCAACAACGGTTGTTGCCGTGACGGTACGATGGCGAAGGCGTTGCGGCAATGGCAGCGGTAGCATTCGCAGCGACCGTCGCAAAAGTGGTCGATCGCGTCGACAGTCGTTCCTGTTTATCTCCACTTACCGATTACACTTACCGATTCATTTGCTTTCCTTGTTTTTATCGCGTTCCTCGTAGCTGATGTGATCGTTCATCCTGCGACATCTGATATTGCTTGTTCTATAGCAAATGACCTGGTAGAAGTGTTATCGGTGTCGGGGCAAACCGCTGCGGTGACGGTAAGTATGACGATTTTTGAGTACGTCTGCACGAACAATTTTGCACATAAATTACCAACCACTTTTTTATTCACTCAATTCGTCGGTGTTTTTAACCCTCCCTTATTCAAAAAGGGAGAAAATGTTGCAGCTCCTTACACGCCTACAGCCCACGATGGCAATTGAATAGCCAAAAAAAACGATACACTTATATACAACGAACCAAAGAGCAACTAGAAACAGCTGCACTATCACTGTCTAATGCCGTTATAGACGCCTACGAGCAGAATTGCCCTTTGAAACAAAAAAACCTCTCAAAAAAGGTCCCATGGTGGAACCCAGAGCTGACCAAGCTCAGGCTTACGCTGAGAAGGTGCTTCAATAGGGCGAGAAATCACAACACTAACTCGCAACATCTTTGGGAGGAATACAAAAACGCCCGAAACGAATACAACAAGGCCATTGTTAAAGCCAAACGAAGAAGCTGGAGGGACTTTTGTGAGAGCGTGGAAACAGCTTCCGAAGCCTCCAGGCTCAACAAGATCCTCAGCTCTAACAACCGCCCCCAGCTGGGATGCCTTAAACGACCAGAGGGGGGACACACAAGCGACACCAAGGAAACCTTGAAGCTCCTAATGGAAACACACTTTCCGGGCTTCCAGGAATCCTCACACCCAATTGCCGCAGGGGAGAACTCCAAGAGGCTCCACAAGCCCAGGGAGTGGGCCCTTGCAGCCAAGATAGTTAATCCAAAAGCAGTAGAATGGCCGTGATGCCTTCGACCCTTAAAAATCACCTGGACCGGATGGAATATACCCAGTCCTACTACAAAAAGGGTTAAGCCAGCTGCTGGGCCCTCTAACAAAGGTACTCAGAGCGAGCATAGCCCTCAGACACGTCCCTCATGCCTGGAGCAGCGCAAGAGTCACGTTCATTCCAAAGGCAGGCAGGAACGGCCACATCTTTGCCAAAGACTACAGACCCATTAGCCTCACCTCCTTTCTCCTGAAATCACTGGAGAGACTAGTTGACGGCTACTTGAAAAACAACCACCTAGCTCTTCAACCGCTTGCTGATGCTCAGTATGCCTATAGGGAGGGCAGATCTACGGACACTGCCCTACATCACCTGGTGAGCACAATAGAGACACAGTTAGCGGCGAAAGGTTACGCTCTGGGAGTATTCCTGGACATCGAAGGAGCATTTGACACCACATCATATGCAACTATAAAAAACGCTATGCACAGACGAGGAATACCAGAGACCATTATTGACTGGACATTGAGTATGCTATCAAATAGGAATCTGACCGTCTATCAAGGCGACACCTCCATCACGGGAATCCCTGCTAAGGGCTGTCCACAGGGTGGAGTCATCTCCCCCCTCTTGTGGAGCATCGTTGTAGACGAACTCCTAATAGATCTACAAAACCTAGGCCTCTCTGTCTACGGCTACGCTGATGACGTGGCCATAGTAGTCAGAGGAAACTTCCTATCAATACTTAAGGAGCTCATGGACAAAGCACTTAAGACCACCCAAGACTGGTGCCAGGCCAGAGGTCTATCCGCTAATCCAAGCAAGACTAAGGCCATGATTTTCACCAGAAAATACAAACCCGAACCCGTTGAGTGTCTCAAGCTCTGGGATAAGGAGATAGAATACGCTACAGTAGTTAAATACCTTGGAGTCTATCTAGACCCAAAGCTCAATTGGAAGCACCACCTCGAGCGCAAGAGAACAACCTTCTATGCCTCGTTGTGGACGTGCAAAAGAGTCATGGGAAAAACCTGGGGGTTCAAACCCAGGGTCGCCTTATGGCTCTACAGGGCAGTACTGCTGCCTAGACTAACCTATGCTGCAATAGTCTGGTGGTCCAGGGTGAAAAAGCTTGAGACAGTAAAAATGCTTAAAAGCCTTCAAGGTAACTACCTGAGGGCTGCAACTGGCGTCATGAAGACCACCCCAACAGCGGGATTAGAGGTGGCACTCTGCTGCCCGCCTCTGGACAAGCTCATCATCCACTCCGCCAGACTTACAGCATACAGACTGAAGTGTTTGGGCGAGTGGAAGCGTGGAGGGCACAATCATCCTGAGCTAAACCTCCTCCACAAAAGCCCATTCACTCTGACCCAGGATCGACTACGGAAAAAAATTCGGTAGAGAAATCCTATAAAATCCTAATCCCCACCAGGGAAGAATGGAAAAATCCGCAGTGGCTTCAAAGCCACAACGCAGACGCCTGGTTCACCGACGGCTCAGGAACAAATGGACGTTTTGGGGCAGGCGTGTACGGACCCAAAACCAACCACAGAATCAGCATCCCCCTTGGACAATACGCTACGGTTTTCCAAGCCGAGGTACTTGCCATATTGGAATGCATAAAACTACAAAGTCGACTTGAGGTAAAAAACAGACAAATCCTCATCTGCTCTGACAGCAGAGCAGCACTGGACGCTCTGGCTAAAGCCACCACAGAATCTTCTGTGGTCTGGGACTGCATGCAGGAGCTCAACAAATTGGGAAAATCCAACAAAATCACCCTAATATGGATACCGGGTCACCAAGGCATACCCGGAAACGAAGAGGCCGACAGACTGGCAAAACTGGGCACACTGGATTGCCCAGTGGAGCCAGCTGTAGGGGTCCCCTTCGCTACAGGTAAGAAAATCATCAGGGACTGCTTGGAGCAGGAACATCGGGCTTCCTGGAAACAGAGTCAGGGATGTCGCCAGGCAAAAGCCATGATGGAGCAACCACTACAGAAGAAAACCAAGGCCCTACTTGACATGAGCAAGAAGAACCTTAGAACCACTATCGGTCTCCTCACCGGACACACGACCCTTAGAGCTCATCTATTCAACCTTGGCTTGACTGAGAGCAAGGATTGCCGAATATGTGGCGAGGAACCTGAAGACAGCATACACATTGTTGGCCGCTGTCCAGGGCTCGCCGCCAAAAGACACAGTTTACTGGGACGAGCCTTTCTCGAACCCAGCGATCTGCCCAACTTGAAGGTCAGTGACCTACTTAGTCTGGTAAGAAGTACCGGGCTACTAGCTGACAATTGACCTAACCACACAGTGGGTAGTTACAAAAGACCTTACAGATCTAGGTGACATCAAGGGCTGGAAACAAGCCCCCCACTCCATCTACTACTACTACTAATATACAAACGAATTCCGGACCGTGTTTGATTAACACACGATAATATATTTTAGATAGCAGCTCGGGTATAAAACAATACCACTGCACCTCCATTAAACTATGTATGTCATTTTGGAAAATTAAACATCCTGGAAGAGGATGAAGATTAGATTTGTTTGGTATGAACATCGCTTCACTAACATAAAGAGCATGGATGTTTAGGCATGAATAAAACGATTTTAGGTCGGTATAGTGCATAGAAGTCTTTGAAGTTTTTGTGGCTCGGTTAAATTAGGGTCATATTATTGTGAAGTAGATATTGGTTAGAAGAGATATAATACTATCATTTAGGCTCATGTTGCCTGCTATGAAACTATTTAGCTCAACAAGATCTGTAAAAGATGAGTTATTGAAAATGTTATGGGGTGGTAAATTATCCATTAGGATTATTATCAATAGAGGAATCTAAATATTATGATAATATATTATATGTACCACTTTAAACAACTTATATAATTATATAAAACAAAAGGAAACTTTTAAAAAAGATTTAAATTAAAGGATTTAGAGATGTCGACTACAACGGGCGAACCCGTCCCCCAGGAAATTTTAATGATAATGATAATTTTGTATCCCATGAGGTGAGCGTATAAGACCTTAAAATATACAAATCTACTGCCCAGCAAAGCCACGAACCCGCAAGAGTCCAATACCTTATGGCGAGGTATTAGGAAGGTAACACAGTGGGCCTTCTCGACCACTGACTACCAGTTTTGGCAGGATATCTCCGTCTGGAATAACCTTCAGGATACCTCCGTCCTCCCGACTGGTTAAGGGCCCGAAGTCGCTTGCATGGCCTCTACCTGTTGTATTACAGCGGTAATTCAATATGAATTTATTGCGGATCTGGGCGTCCTTTGCCCGTAATGCCACTCGGCATTGGGTGGCCCATAGGTCATTTCAAGAGTGACACGACAACAGGTCCACCCCCCCCCCGCTTAGGACACAGTATATCTCCCAACCGATTGGCTGACGCCGCACGGTGAGCAAACCGTCCAGTAGCGCCGTAGGGTAATCCCTCAAGGCATATCAATCCTTCATCCGTGAAGCCTGAGATGCGAGAGTCCTTCCCGGAGTAGTCTACTACACGAGGTGGCTACTGAATAGGAGTTGAATCGTGAGTTGGGCCGACCCGAGAATAAATTGGATGTTATGGTTCAAATTAAAGGATTCTACCACCATGCCAGGTAGAAATATTTATACCCGTATTTTTGCATCCCACGTGCTTCCTCAGATCAAATCTAAGTCGATTAAGATTTTGATGTCTCGATAGAAACTTAAATAGTTTTTAGTATTTAGTTAGTAATAATTTTAGTTTAGTAGTTAAAAAGTTTATTAATTTAATTAGGAACTACACCTTTGCATTTACATACATACATTATAACTATTTATATTTTTAAATTATAACTAGTGTGTGTGTGTATGTGTGTTTGTGTGTGTGTGTGCGTGTGTGTGTGTGTGTGAGGGTGTGTCTGTGTGTGTTTGTGTGTATGTGAGTATGTATGTGTGTATGTGTGTTGTTTGTATATGGTTAAAAGTACAATAAAATAAATTATTAGTCTTCTCTAGTCTACAAATAAATTAATAATCATTATGTACATTTTGGTGCCAACTTGTCAGAAAATTTAATGGTTTGAACTTGTGAACGTTTGAAACGTGTGAATATCATAAAAATATAAATTTTCTATTTCACGTCATTGCGAATTTCACCACCGTCATTTTTATACGACATAACTATTAAAATAAAATATGCATGTGCCTGTTTGCATGTGCACTGAATGCATTTTTCTGTTTCCAAAAGAACATACCTATGCTACATACATAACGCTAAAGTAGGTTGCAATGGTGATTGCCTGTGGGGGGGGGGGGGGTGTTTGAACTGATAGAGCAAATATCGTATACGAGAGGAAGTAAAATCTTTATCATTTCACTTTTGAACCTAAAATGAAAGCGATAGAGAATGACGTCATAACATATACGTTTTTTACTCTAAAGATTCAAAAATCAACCCCTTGGACGGATATCTACGAGTATGCCTTTGTCACGAGTGCTCCAGATATGACCGAAGCAGTCGCTGTGACGCGTCGCCGCTTTTATTCAAGCTGGCACGCCACGTCCGCGTCGCTCGAATATTTACTTGTTGCTAAGTGGAAAATTAAAAACGAAACATTTCAGTGGCAGTAGCTGAAATAAGTGCCGCCCAGCGAATTTTCCGCCTTCGGGCTGGGCAGATTTATGGGCGGCGAATGGTAATGTTCCGCTGCCTGCTGCTGGCGGGCAGGCCTTTTTCCATCGGCCTGTCCGCTGAAAAATGCTCACAAAGCCACTCAGCGGCAATCGTCACTAGCTGAATCTAGAGTTGTCAACGAATAAACATTTCTACTGTAAATAATATATATCACAGCGTTAGATAGTATCCCACATTGGCAACGCTACTAAAGGAATGGTTTTCTCAGCTTCGAAGGAATCAAAATCAATAGACGAGACGCAAATTTATTTATCGGGCCAATAAGTGTGCATTATCTTATATATAAAAATGAATCGCCGTGCGTTAGTCTCGCAGGATCTCGGAAATGACGCGACCGATTTGAATGATTTTTCTTTTATTTTGTTTGGCTTAATTCAGGGGTGGTTTACAAAAAAAATATTTAGGAAAAACTCAAAGAAACAACCTGAAAATCGAAAAAATCGAAATTGGTCATTTTGGGAACATTGGCCACTTTCTAGATGGCTATCGCAGCGATCGTATTGTTTGACAGTTGCACTATCCATAACTGTTATTCATTCCGTACAATGTGTAAAATTTCAAAAAGTTGAAGTCAAAAAGTTGCAAAAGTCAAAAAAGTCGAAAAAGTCGATAAAGCCGAAAAAGTCGAAAAAGTCGTAAATTCGGAAAAGTCGGAAAAGTCGAAAAAGTCGAAAAGGTCGAAAAAGTCGGAAAAGTCGAAAAATTCAAAAAAGTCAAACAAGGCGAAAAAGTCAAAAAGTCATAAAAGTAAAAAAAGTCAAAAAATGCGAAAGTCAAAAAAGGTCGAAAAAGTCGTAAATTCGGAAAGTCGGAAAAGTGGAAAAAGTCGAAAAGGACAAAAAAGTCGGAAAAGTAAAAAAAGTCGAAAAAGTCGAAAAAGTCATAAAAGTCAAAAAAGTCGATAAAGTCGAAAAAGTCGAAAAGGTCGAAAAAGTCGGAAAAGTCGAAAAAGTCGAAAAATTCAAAAAAGTCGAACAAGGCAAAAAAGTCAAAAAAGTCAAAAAAGTCGATAATGTCGAAAAAGTCGAAAAAGTCGTAAATTCGGAACAGTCGGAAAAGTCGAAAAAGTCGAAAAAGTCGAAAAGGTCGAAAAAGTCGGAAGTCGAAAAAGTCGTAAAAGCCGAAAGTCAAAAAAGTCGAATAAGTCGAAAAAGTCAAAAAAATCAAAAAAGTCGAAAAAGTAAAAAAAAGTCGAAAATGACGGAAAAGTCGAAAAAGTCGAATAAGTCAAAAAAGCCGAAAAAGTAAAAAAGTCCGAAAAGTAGAAAAAGTCGGCAAAGTCCGTCTACTACGGAACGTTCCTGGCTACTTGACAGGAAAGTCTTGGGGTGACACAACCGTTTTTTTAATGACATAACTACGAATTTGGACTTAGTTTGGGGATTTCAATACTGTAAAGACCTCATGGAAATTTCGATCGATTTGAGTGAGCTTGAAAACAATTCCGTGTCGTTTTACAGTGTCCATGACAATGTCGAGAAGAAGAGATAACATAGGTCGACGAAGTTAGTCAAATGTGCGGCAAGCTACTTCATGTGAGATGATTCCATCATCTCGGCCGAAATACAAGATGAAGCTTATCCGAAATTGCTTGCAGTGGTGCCTAAGATAAGATATGATATGATCTATGGCCATGTATGCTCGATAGTAACTGTTCCAGGCGTTACCCGAGAGACCTGATTGCTAACACCATCACAGGCAATGGCGGATACCCATTGTATCGTCGCCGATCAGTTGTGGACAATGGGCGATGTGCAGTTGTGAAGGTCAAAGGGCAAGATTCAATCGTTAGATTGTGCCTTATTGTCCAAGGCTTTTAAAGCGCAAATCAATGTGGAATACTGCAACTTCATCAACTCGATAAATTACGTATGCAAATACGTAAAATAAAGCGATATGGCTGTTTTCGCTGTGAGGAATTCAAACGAGGTGTATCTCAGTATCAGACGTGTCGCTATGTCAGCAGCAACGAGGCGATTTGGCGCATCTTTTCCTTTGCGACATACGAAAGACAATCTACAGTTGTACACTTGGTAATTCTGGAAAGCGGAATTTAGATTCCCCGTGCGTCTGGCCTTCACGATGACAAATCACGCATGTTGGAAGTTTGCGGAATTAACTTGGAATTTCCGTATTTCGCGCATGGACAAATGTATGTCCCGTGTTCGCCAAGCCATCGGTCGGAAATCCATCATTTGTGTTTATTTACGCGCCGGAAAACAAAACGAAAAACATATTTTACCAGAATGTTTTGTGTTGAATGTGAACTGCATTTACATATTATCATGTAAATTAAATACATTAGATTAATTTCAATCACAAACGATTTTCATTTAATCACCAAACGAAACTCAACCCGTACATGATTCGGCCATATTATAGATTTCAATGAATTAGATTTGGAAGGTTCATTAGGATTAATAAACGCTTATGAAGAGTTACAATAAAATAAATTTTAGGTGGTACGAAGTTGACCGGGTCATCTAGTATTATAATATAATTGCAGTTCGTAGATACAATATTATTCTTTAGGTACGAGAGAGACGAACATCGGTCTACTCAAGTGGTCATGTCCAACCAATCGGTTCACTCAAATGGCCATGAGTGTCTGCAGTGTCTGCTGTGGTGGGCGTTTCCTCTTGAAATTTTCCGTCTGTCGGCCAGATGTTCTGGTATAAATATAGTTTTAGTTACTACTAAACTATTACTAATGAGCTTAGTCTTTAAAAGACAAAGGACAGGCAGACTGGCCAACTAACACAGGGAGCTATTGGCCCCGTAGCAGTTTAGCCACTAAGACCCATCCGGAGGCCTCCACACAGAAGTGTGTGCCCGAGTAGGAATCTGGCCTGTATACCAGTTTCCCCTAGGACTCAACCTTCGGGCGCTCCTGGACAGTTTGGGCACCGTACAGCGTCAGCCAATTGATTGTGCATTCTGACCGACATCCGGGAGAGTCTGGAAACAGTACTGTATCCTATAGAGCGGGGGTAGTTATTCACCTTACGGCAGCTGCTTTTAAAACGACCAATCGGCTCCCCGATACCGGGTGAAGAGCCTGGCGAAGGATGCTGTGGTCTGCGATAGATTCGGTAGACCCCGTATCACCGATTTGCAAGGAAGATGACTGCGCAAGCGACCTCGAACCTGTTACCTGGTTGAAACTGGTAGTAAGGGCGCGAGTGTCAGTCCACTGGGTGATTAACCTGGTTATTTCGCAGTGAGGCGATAGGTTCTTACGTGCTTATGGCGTAACTAGACGGTGGACTGTTTTCGTTCTAAGTCTTCTGCGCTCACCTGACGGGAGACAGAACGATGTAACATCGTTAAAAGTGCCTGAGGTGACGGGTTCGCCCGTTGTAGTCAACAGCTCTAGTTGGCCAACTGACACACTAACGGGATAGACAGATGGGCGATGTATGGCTATATAAAATTTATTTTAACAAATTGTTCGTTGGATAAAGCAAAGCCAAAAAAAATATATAATAAAAGCCACTCGCACATAGCGAAGGAGTCCTAGGATCTGGTTCCGGTATGCTTGTTAATACATTTGATGAATCAGATGTTCCACAATTTTAACGAGGGCATTGTACGTTTACGTGCTCTTCATCACCGGCAAGCGATCACTCTTCAGCCACTCACTATAAAAACAAAGCTTATATTCCTCGAAAATAAAATAAATTGAATCGTGACGAAATCAAACAATGAAACAAAGAGAAAACAATGAAAATTCACGTTATTACATCGGCGAATGCAGTCTCCTTTTATTAATTTGATGACTATTCGGAAAATTTAATTTTTCAAAAAATAAATTTTCAATTTTTAAATCAATGAAATCAATATTAAAATAAGGCTAGACACGCTAATTTTAATTAAAGAAAACACTCAAACCTTTGTTCTGTTCAGTTTTGATTTTGATCGCCCGAGTTCCAAAATTCATTTGTTTCCTTTTGTTTTAAAGGGAGAGTTAACATTCACGTTCTTTATATATTGTAAATCTTAGAAGCTAAATATGACAATTTAAGATTTCGCATTGCACTGGCCTTAAAGAATTGCTTTCGGTCTCGTTTGGATATCCAGGAACAACAACAGTAGCGAATGTATCGAAAGCATTTGCAGCAGCTTGTTGATTAAGTTAATTAAACTAGTAATATCTTCCGAAAAGTTTCATTGAAATCCACGTGGCTGCGAATTGGAAAGCGCAGGCGCCGGAAAATGTAAAAGCTAGAATTCATGTTAATTATTCGTTGCGCATATTGAAATGACTCTCGCCGCTACTTTCGCCGTAAAAGCGTCGTAAAAGACGATTTCGTCTACGTCCCCATATCGGGTCGTAAACGTCGTTGGCAGAGTGACACTCCTCCACTCGACAACTTTTATGTACGCACCCATTTACATACTAATTGCTGATGAAAAGTAACAATAATTTCCGAGTCCTTTGACTGAAAGTAAAAACTTCAAGTGCTAATAAAGGTTTTTCTTTCCTGGCCCACAAAACGGCCATAAGGAAAATTATTGCGAACGCGTTTAAATTTATTTTCGATATGAAGACGGGGATACATATTTTAAGCGCAACTGAGACGATTAAGACCATTTCTAGATTGAAGTCTCTCTGAGTGTCTCTCTGTCAACGTGTCTGATTATGTGTGTGTATTCCTCCACGATAGCACCCAAACGCTTAATCCGATGGAGTCGAAACTTGGTACGCAGGAATCATTTAGTCATGGCAAGAGTTGAACAGTTTGGTTGAAATCGATCCACTAGGAGGCGCACTAGTCATATATCAACCTCAAAATATTGGATTTAAAGCCTTGAAATTTGATACAGAGATGCCTTGTTGGGCTGAAATCACATTTTGATTTTTTTGTCATATCAAGCTACAATATTAATATTTAAATTCAGCCATACAATTTAAATAAATTTTAAGGCCATCTATTGGCGCTTGGCTTGAACCCGCCCTTAGCTCTTAGTATCAATAGAACACAACCGGGTTCGTCCGCCGGCCGAGAGAGGGCGCTCATCGATTTTATTTATGAAATTTATATTCATCAGCCATTGGCTACTTACCGGAAAAGTATTGGAATGACACAACTGATTTATTTAAAAGTTTGTTTCTACAATTTATTGTGAAGTTTCAGAATGGGCGTATTATACCATTCGACATTTAGAATAATCTTCATTATAAATATCGACATTATAAATAATATATATATATATATATATATATATATATATATATATATATATATATATATATATATATATATATATATATATATATATATATATATATATATATATATATATATATATATATATATATATATATATATATATATATATATATATATATATATATATATATATATATATATATATATATATATATATATTGAAATATTTGATAGTTTTGTGTATATATTCTTTTTAGAATTGATCAATAAGATGATTATAAAGTAAATAATTATAAAAGCCACTTACATCGTGACGAAGGATTCCCTTGATCGGATTCGGGAATGCTTTAGGTGTTAACGAGAATGATGAATGCCTCTCACTTGCGGAAAGAGGAGTAGGTTTAAGTTGGGCCCATTTTTCAACTAGTAAACGCTCACCCTTCATCCAATTATCTCAAAAATTAAGCTACAATCCTTCTTTATACGTAAACTCACTCAATTTCCTATTATTTCAGGGGAAATAACAAGACAAGACGAGCTACTTATTGATCAATTCTAAAAAGAATATATACACAAAACTATCAAATATTTCAAAATATTGAATTTTTACATATTTTATGTTTCGTTCATTGTAAATAATCCATTTAGGTTAAAGGTAATCTTTCCAACTAATAGGAAAGAGCTGACTGCTTCCTTTCATTGATATGAGGGCATGTCACGCTTTTAGTTTTAAGTTTTCAGCTGAATATTGATCGCAGCTTCTTTATATCGCATCGCACCTTTAGAAAATAAAAAAACGAAATTCGAAATTTTAAATTCTTCCATCTGTCAAGTAGCTCGTCTTGTCTTGTTATTTCCCCTGAAATAATAGGAAATTGAGTGAGTTTACGTATAAAGAAGGATTGTAGCTTAATTTTTGAGATAATTGGATGAAGGGTGAGCGTTTACTAGTTGAAAAATGGGCCCAACTTAAACCTACTCCTCTTTCCGCAAGTGAGAGGCATTCATCATTCTCGTTAACACCTAAAGCATTCCCGAATCCGATCAAGGGAATCCTTCGTCACGATGTAAGTGGCTTTTATAATTATTTACTTTATAATCATCTTATATATATATATATATATATATATATATATATATATATATATATATATATATATATATATATATATATATATATATATATATATATATATATATATATATATATATATATATATATATATAATATAATTCCACTTACATTCGTATCTTCCAGGCTGTATTTGAGTTTGCTTGCGCAGCCTTTTCCGTTGTCGTCTGTAATTAAAATCACGTTTGGTTTCATTTATAACAATTTGCGTTTTTTCGCCTCCTGTATTTATTTGTGTTTTTGTCGACGTTTTCGTTGTTTTATTTGCATTATCAGGTTTTTAAGCTTTGGAGCTCTTGCTTTTTTGGTAAATTGCTTTTGAGTACTTGAATGGCTTTGCACTTTGCTATTGCCATTTTTCCTCTTACTAGATACTTTTGTAGTTTGGTTCAGGTTACTGCCCGTATTTTTATGCTCTATTTCCTCGTGTGTTAGTAGTAGTTTTTATTGTAAAATGCCATTTTCAGCCACAGGTGAGGTGATATGATCTCTGAAGGGTTTTAGTACTGTATCGTTTTATTTTTAAGTTTCGTGACCTCTGATTCTTTTTTGTTCTTTTGCGGTGTCGCGTGCCTGTTTCAGAGTAGTAAGCTTCTTCTTCAATTTATTCATTTCCTTGCAGATTTTATCGAACTCTTCAGAGTTATCGTCTCTTTCTTTATGTAGCTGTCTATTTAACGTACGTTCTGTGCTTACTTCCTTTACTATTTTTTTCATTTCAGTATCCCAATTGAGATTCGATTCCAAATCTAAAGGTATAAAAAAGAGACCATGTTTTTAATTCTCTTTACGTAGCTACGCAAAATTCTCTTACTTGCGTATGTGTTCTGTATAAGTAATACTATTGATTATAGTGGTAATACGTAACGGCAATGCAGTTTGAAATCTTTGGTGTAATATCGGTTTTACTTTAGAATACCAGAAACAATTTTTCTCAGCCGTTTATCTGTTCCGCAGATGACATATTATTATAATGCGGGTAGTCTAATATTAGTCGAGAAAATGACCCACGTGTTGTTTAGACGCTCGTCGCGGTTTATATACTATGAAAAAACTTTATTCATTTCCTTGCAGATTTTATCGAACTCTTCAGAGTTATCGTCTATTTCTTTTTGTAGCTGTCTATTTAACGTACGTTCTGTGCTTACTTTCTTTACATTTTTTTTTTAATTTCATTATTCCAATCGAGATTCGATTCCAAATCTAGGTGTATAAAAGAAATGTTTTTATTTCTCTTTACGTACTTAAAATTCTCTTACTTGCGTATGTGTTCTGCATAAGTAATACCATTGACTATAGTGGTAATACGTAATGGCAATGCAGTTTGAAATCGTTGGTGTATTATCGGCTTTACTTTAGAAAATCAGAAACATTTTTTCTCAGCCATTTATCTGTTCCGCAGTGACATATTATTATAATGCGGGTAGTCTAATATTAGTTGAGAAAATGACCATCGTGTTGTTTAGACGCTCGTCGCGGTTTATATACTATGAAAAAACAATTTTAATTCGTCTCAAAATTATAGAGAATTGCTACTCGCGAGTTACCAGTAGTATTGGTGCATAAATAAATGTGTGGAATGTGCATCGAATCGACAAATCTTGAGTTTTCTTCAGGCGCTATTGACAGATAACGTAGAGCTGCAGCAGTTCGTAGAGCTGTGGAGTTCTTTGTTTACACATTGTTTTGTTCATTAAAATCGAAAAATATCAAGTTCGTGATTAGTTGTGCCAAAAGATCCGGTTTGATTGTTAAATGCAGTGGCATTTAACAATCAAACTGTGTGAGTGCACTGTGTTTTAATTGAGCGTTGATTCTGTTTCGTCGCAACTGTGCTGTCACCATCTACTTAATAATTAAGGTAAGTTGATGAAATTTACAATTTGAACAAAAAAAAATAAAATAATTTAACCGGAGCTTGTACCGTAAACACTGTAGCGCTGTAGAGTGGGGCATTGAATATCTTTTAAATGGGATTAACTGATACGTAACTTTCTGCTACATCATTTTCGTTTTATTTATTTAATTTTATAAAAAAAAACAAAAAACATAATTTTTCAACCACTACAACAAAAATGATAGTAGTATTATGAATTTAATATTTAATATGAATGCAGATTACAATGTTTAACGTGACATACCTGACATCTACTAATATTTTTATAATAATTATTTATTTTATATGAAGAGCCATGCACATGGAATCAATGCTGTTTTATTTTGTCTGCCGTGTGAAGCCGACTTTCTTCAACGCTACTGTCAAATGCATATTTCTGCTTGATTAGTTTTATATCTATATAAAATCTATCTTTATTTCTAACAACTGATGAATTCTAATATGCGATAACTAGCTTTAGTCGATTATTCATGCTTTTATTGTATATTCTGAATGAATAAATTGAATACTGAATACTGAACATTGAATTGATTTCTGAATTCCCGATTCGCAATGAAATATTGGTTTTGTTGGAACTACCCATTAGAGATTCATTCGCTAAAAAATCAAAAGCAACGAGCAACGAGCGAACTTCATCTCTCCTTATTTCATTTCGAATTGTAATTTATGAAAGTAGCCGACCGAGGCGTGGACCAGTCTAGCCGGAGCTTGGGCGGCCGTCTCACAGTGGTTTTGATGGTTTTAAATCTAAATCTAGAGTAACATTAAAATAATTTCATTGGAATCTAAAGAGGGATTGCAAAAATATTTCGTTCAGAATCAATCGTCGTGGTGATGCGTATTCGTCAAGAAGAGTAGATATTTAAAGAAAAATTACAGTAGTCAAAATGGTATTTTAAAAATATTAGGTTACAAAAGACAGAGTAGGAAAATTCAAGTTTTCGCCATTGGGATGAAAGGGCGACGCATGGTTTCGGATGAAATGTGTTATTTTTACATATAATTTAATACCACTAACGATTAATTTTATGACAAGTTTTTATCAACACAAAAAACAACCATATTCTTTACATTTTCGAAATAAACACTATTTATAAGACTAAACTTTAATACGCAACGGTTTACGGTGGCGGAAAAAATAATATTCTATTCGCTCGTTAGAGTGGTAGCCGGTTGAACTCCTTGTGTGGCAAAATACCATCATATTTGAATCGGTAATATATACGAGACTAATAGTAAATGAGCAATAGTTGAGCCTACGACGAATATATCATGTTTGTAGCGTAGATTGTGGTTTACATGTGACGTCATCGCGCGGGTGTAAACTTATGTGCGTGATAGCCACAAATTATTTTTGGATAGAAATTTAAGTTAGCGCGTAAGCGCGTTGAGCTAGAACATGGATTTTAGCATTGTTGTAATGAGCTCCGGTGTAATACTGCGATTTTCGGTAAAACAACAACAATAGTCGCCAGAATAAAAGTAAAAAATCATATTAGTTTTGAAATTACAGAATAATTAAAGATGTTGTTTCATAAGACTCTAAAATATGCTTGGAATTATAGAAAATTCCAATGAAAGATAATACTACATCAAAAAGTTACAAATTAAACAACTTTTGAAATACATTATCATTTATACACGAATGACGAGAGACAGTTTATTGTATATTATATACCAATATGATTTTCAAAACAATAACTGTGGCAGTATCCGACACTGGCCTAACTTGTTTTAAAAACTGTTAGTGACAAGATTATGGGCTCAGATTTTACCATTTAAACGGAAAAAAGGCGCAAGCAGATGTACTTTCTTATTAAATTCTAAGCCGGTTCATCAATCTAATGCCTCGTCTACACGTTGGCAAATGTTTGACCGCATCACTATGACTAGGACGTAAGAATTGAGTCTAAATAGAAGTTCTAAAAGAAAATTCCTCTTTTGATTTAATTTGGATAAGTTTTCTTTTCAATTTCGATAAATATTACAATTTATAATAAAATCATTAGTAAGTATTTTATTCACCTTTAACCAATCTCTCCATAGCACCTTATATATAGCTTCGCATGTTTCAGGAATAGTGCGTCCCAAAGCCTGAGGTGATATTACTGTCGAAAATTTTAGGTCTTCATAGCTCCTCCCAGTGGCAAGAAACCTCAAAATGGCGCTTAATCTTTCATGTGGTGATATGGATTTTCGCATAACAGTGTCTTTTTGTTTCAATTAATGGACTGACTAACGACAGAAGCTTTAAATATGTTTCCTCAATCATTCGCAAATAATTATGCCAGTCTTTAGGAGCAAATTTCAATTCATTTAACAAGTTTATATGCGAATATTTGTGTCTTTTCACGAGCTACATTTTACACCATACAGTACGATTTTTTGTCGTTTTGTTGGCCTTCAAAGCAAACACTAATCCAACTATTGCTAAAGCGTCATCTGTAGACATTTTTAAAGAAGCACAACAACTCTTCGCTTGCTTCGATACTGAACTGACACCGCTTCAAGCCTGAAGGTGTGTGGTCGCTTGAAAGATCATGCCAATTTGATCAAACTGTTTGAACGGTCTGTTTGAACAAATTACTTAAACGTCTAGGGCCGCCATTGCACAGTCAATAGCACAGGCACACAGTTTTGTAAGCGCATTCTATTATGATAGCCCTTTCTAAATGTCACTACGACATGGCTGCTGCACCCAGGATTGGCTCCCGACGGGGGGACTATGCTCTGCTCTACATCACACCTGCTCTGAACTACATCAGGAAGGTTTGTTATTACTGAATCTCAGTAAAAGCTGATGAGTCTTAATAAGGGTATCAAGAGCCGACTTACTACAGGCAGGCCAACCAATTAACCCGTGAACCCATAAACCCTGGCATATCGCCATGTAAACCATATAGTCGCGAAAGACCCAATGTGCGACTATGAATACTGGACTGGCTGGCCGCACAGTGGAAACTCGACACATCTTCTCCTCCCGTATGAAATACACCACGCCATCTGGGCGCGCTGGGCGGATACTTAAAAATGAGAATGTCGCCAGTGTGTTGACTCTATTTAATCTCGTTTGGCTAAGTGAATCCGTGCCGTATCGTGGTTGCATTTTGTCTGTTCGGGCTTTGGACATTTTTTTCCTTGTTGCGCTCGAGAGCGGCTTCAGTTTCGTGCGACGGGTGGCGGGCAGAGGAATGGGGAGGGACAGTCTTGATTCATTTCTTGGCCGCTATTTCAAATTATTTTTACTGAATACCCACGAAGAAATATGTTATAAGTTATATGGAAACTAATCCAGGCGCGTAGGGGAGAGAAATAAACTCTTGTATATTGAATGTTTATACAGATTTAGCGAATAAGGGACTTAGTATTAAATAAGTAAAATATATGGGTAACTAAATATTTATATATATTTTTTCTTAAGTGATAATATAAAAAATATTGTTAAAGTAGATATCATTTGCAAAAAAAAATTAAACGGTTTAACACGAGAAGGTACTAACTTTCCATGTAGGTACATTGTTTAACAGCGAAAATTGTAAAACCACCAGATTAAAGATGCTTTCAAACTACACGTTCCGAATTCGCAAATTTGAAATCAAAGTACTCACGCAAAGGCTTGTTTTAAATAGTTCTAATAAGGATGGAAAATTAAAAAAGTTAAAAAAACCTCTCACAGAAGACTTTTCAACTAACCTTACCTATAGGTTATTGGTATACAATTTCATACAAACATTTTGTAATAAACATGGAAAAAATCAAAATTTTGGGTCTTTTGGATGTGTGACATTTTAGGGTTAAATTGAAACCATTAAAATATGTCTGTTTATATATATGTATGCCTTATTTTTGCCAAACTGGAGTGGTAGCTTGTACTCTAGGTCTGATGAGAATTAGGAAAACGATGGATTTGTATTGCAAGCCTTCATTATTTGAGTGTTAAAGAAACAGATATTTCCGTGATTACTTGTATTGTAAATACTGTCAAAATTTTGCCTGGACCAGTCCCTTAGGCTTCAGGGTTGTTTATGTATACAAACGCACGATTGTATTGCAATACATCTATTTTTATTTTTATTTTTATTTTCGTTTATTCAGGAAAATAACAGTGTATAAAAGTAAGGAGCCAAACAAGATAGACATACATATTACACCAAAGACAATTTTCAACTAAATGATAACATCAAAATTATCTAAATGATAAGAGAAAGAAAAAAAAAACGAGAAAAGAAAGAGGATAGGAAGGGAGGGACCAGAAAGGAAGGAGGAACATAGTAAAAATAAATACTTTAAATTGATGGGTGTCCATGTTTTAACAAATTTACCAGTACGATATTTGAAGTTGAGACAGGTACATTGGTATGAATAAGTACAAGTGCAAACAGTAGATAAATAGTAATATATTTTAAATAATTATTAAATTTTAAATATTAAGTGTTAAATATCGCCCTCTTTAACAAATTTCTGAATCCAATGTTCGATTCAGCGAAGATATCAATTGATGCGTATCGATATCAATTGATGCATATCGAGTTTTTACGGTAGTTGTTATTGCAACGGCTAATGTGAAACAATGAGGACTGTCGTTCTTGATGGGGTCCGGAAATGTATTAGCTGGACCAAGTCCATGCAGTTTAATTTGTTGTTTAAGATTTTGTGTAGGACTAGATACATCGCCAATTCAGATAAATTTTACGAGATAAATATATACTAGGTGACTGAAAAATAATGAAATATATTGTGTATTAAAAAAAAGAAGTTTATTTTGGATGTTAAACTATAATATGTATCGGAGCGTTCGTCTGCGGTGCTGCGCACTGAATCGAATATACAGTTGAGCGATGCGAATCGTTTATTATGCTTGCTAAACTATATTTCCGTAATGGGTACTGTTTCTGATAGGAATATATAGTTTGACAATACGCGCCTGGGATACATCAATGTCGAGGTGGAACGACTCCTGGAAATACTACAATTATGTTAATATATTTCAAATACGAACATTGTTTCAAAACAAACAAATTTAGAAAGTGTAGTTTTAGAATGAAATTTTATGTTTAGTGTTTACAATTCGATGTTTTCAATTTTCGACACTGACGTTTGAGTATGTTATTTCGAAACAGGTCAAACCGTTATTTTGAGAACAACATAAAATATTTTGTGAAATAAATAAAGATCGGGAGACGGGGGCGCGGCCGTCTCGCGTCGGCGATAAAAAGTGTGGCGCATCTTTGGCGCATTCGCGCGCCGTTCGGCGTCTCTTGCTTAATTTGAAAGACGCCATTAATCGCGCGCGCAAAACGTTATTGCGCCATCCGTTATACGTCCCCGGTAATGCATCCTGCATTCTCTTCACATCGCCGCTAAGTAACTCACTCCATCTCGCTCGCTCGCCCGCCCTCCCGCTCTCTCCCGCCTCCTCTCTCCAGACTCTCCTATTCATGGATGCATCACGCCGAATTAATTTGCGCAGCGCCATGCCATCTATACATAAATGACCACGGATCATACTATTAAATGAATATGACGGCGCCTCGTCTCCAAGGAATTCTTGTTAGGACATTTCGTACGAGTTGTAAGAAAGCCAAGACTGAAAAGTCATATGTATTGGGTTCTTACCTATGTAATTGCTGTTTATTCATACTGGCCAAATTGAACTTGGATAACATAGGTTTGAGATGGAATTTCAAATTCAAGTAAATTTTAATTCAAGGCCATGTTATTCTTTTTATAAGAAACAGCTGTTTATTTGTATTTCCGTCGTTTGTTTTTGCTCAAATATTTACTGTTGTGCAACCATGGCAAAGATGAAAATTTACATTATTTTCAAATATGAGATCCTGTGCCGGTGTTTTCTATTACAGCTTCTTGCAATCTGGCTATACAGTTACCGTAAATGTGTACTGTTAAGAACAGCAA
This sequence comes from Micropterix aruncella, assembly GCA_944548615.1. NCBI lineage: Eukaryota > Metazoa > Arthropoda > Insecta > Lepidoptera > Micropterigidae > Micropterix > Micropterix aruncella. The sequence continues at coordinate 21,743,970 of OX155953.1, read as the reverse complement.
ACAATGACGAAGAAGCTCGTGATTAAATATCCGAGCCTGGTCAATCGCTCATCGGCACTGCTTCTGCATGACAACGTATTACCACAGATTTCATTGCAAAGAATCGCTAAGTTACAGAAGCTGCGGCTGGAGACTCTTGGTCATCCACCGTACTTGCCAGACCTTGCTCCAATAGACTTTTTTTTACAGAATTAAGATAACTGTTTACAAGTGTAAAAAAAACTACTTTGAAGAGCCGATGAAAAACGCCTTCAATGGATTCATTGGTTCAGCAGAGGAATTAGGCGACTCCCATTAAAATAACAAATATGCATAGATAATAGGGGTCATTATTTCTATTTATTAGATATTTATTTTTAATAGATTTGTTTTGGCCCTAAATTTCTTTTATAGAATAGTAACTTCATAGGTAAGGACCAAATAATAATTCGATTAATCTAAGATTATCAAAATAAAAGTAAAATAATCTCTATAGTTTTGTATTTACGATTTTTTGCAATTACGATTTTCATATACAGTACAAGTTCTATAATACGCAGTGGCGTGCCCGGGGTTGGTGAATGAGGCAAGCCCGACATACCTTTTTGTGTTTTTTTATAGTAACAAAAAGTAGTACCTCTTTCCTCTTCAATCTTCAATTTGAAATTTACTGCTTGTGTCGTAGATTCAATAAAGCACACTGAAGGCATACTACTGCTAGACAGAATTTAACATACACTTATCAGCAGTCGAATACCTCCGGTGGCTTTAAGAAAAACCGTTTTATTTGCTTGAGCGAGTGACATCGAGTTAAGAAGTTGACCCTTGCTTGTATGAGCTGTAAGACTTTTTTATAAAAAAAAGGGAACAAAAAGTAATTAGGTGCTAGGTACATAGCTTTAACTAGCTTATTTATATTCTAAATCGAAGCGTCTATCTTTTTTCTAAAATGAGTTTATTACGTCTGAGTAAAATGATGGTGAACGCTTTAATTCTATTAACAACTGTTTTTCAATAGCAACCATTGATAACTCAGATAGACGTTCCTGACCCTGTGTATTTCTTAGGTAAGTATGAATACGCTTAAGAGATGAGAATGCACGTTCCGCGGAAGCACTTGTAGCAGGAATAGTTACGACAAGATACGCTAACTTCAACAATTGGGGAAAGGCGTCTTCGAGGCTATTCTGACTAATGAAAACAATTAGTTCAAAAACATTGCAATCTTTCAATTCAGGAGAGGAGTACAAACAAATCAATTGGTTCTTTAAAACTTGTTTGTCAAAATGGTTTGCATAAATGTCAAATAATGAATCTAATGCCTCTGTAGGAAAATCTAAACGGTATTTCTCGTATAGTTTGTTGTTGAAGAGTTGGAAAAATTTCAATTTGAAAATTTCCGAATATCGATCCTCAATCTCGCAGAATATGTTGTCAATTACCTGGACAAAAAGTTGCTTATATTCAGTATAAGCACAGCGTACGTTACGTCTCAAACGAGGAGCTGAGTTATTTTGCAGAATGTTTTCATAAAGGAGATCAAATTCTGATTGAAATTTAACACGTAACCAAGTCTGAAATTCCTTTATTTTATTGCTACAATAACCTACATCGACTTGTGATTTTTGAAGGATATTGTACAAGCTATCAGTTTTTTCAAAAATTCGGTGGAAAACAAGGAGAAAAAAATTTAAATGGAATGATCGCAACGAGTTTTCAAAATTCTCCGCTGCTAAAACCGTATCCCCGTCCCAGTCCTGAGGGTTGTCACATATGTCAGAAAACAATGTAATAAGATTATTTTTTTGCACAAAAACTGTGTTTACAGTTCGCGAGATATACGCCCAAAGCGTAGCGGGGGCAAGAGGTAATTTTTTGCTACAATGAGTATCGTAAAAGGCAGATCGTTTTGTACTGTGGCTAAAAAAATTACACAAAGACTGTAGTGTTGAAAAAAACGAACTGATTTCTCCAATTCTGTTGCATGATTTAGACAACACCAGGGCTAAAATGTGTGCATTGCACCAAATGTAAATTGCTTGTGGACAAACATCTTTTATTTTTGATTGCACTCCGTTTCTAACACCCGACATAACACTAGCGCCATCATAGCTCTGTGCTACTAATTTTGCGGTACACTCCTGTTTATTTAGCAATTCTAAAATAATATTACACAGTGTGTCTGTGTATACGACTTTCAGATACATTAACGAACCCCAAAAAACGGTCATGAATGTCGTTTCCAAAATAATATCGAAGAATCAGGCATAATTGTTCTTTGTGACTGATATCGGGAGTTTCGTCAATAATAATTGAAACAAATTTTGTTGTTTTGATTTCAAATTCAATGCGAGTTTTCATAACAACCACTACGGAATGAATAATATCATTTTGAATTTTATTAGACAAATAACTCGGTCCTCGCTTATCAGACTGTTGTAGCTGCATGTGTTTTTCTAAAACGATATCGTATTTCGAAAGAAGTGATACGAGTTCTAAAAAATTTCCCTTATTCAACGAAGTTTTGGACTCATCGTGACCTCTGAATGGAAGTTCTTGTTGAGCTAAATGACAAACAATATCCACTAATCTCTGAAAAACACTACGATTTTGATCAACGCGAATATTGTGCTTCAAAATTTCATCATTTAACTGCCGAGATAAAGATGTCTCAATTCGTTGTTTACCAAAATTACTAAACGAAATAACCGCATTCATGTGTTTTTGCGAATTCATGTGTCTTTTTATCGCGCCGGCTAAATTATTTAGATCATCATAACCGGACGAATTCCAAACATTTAAGTCGTTTGAAAAAAAAATACAACAGTAACAAAACAATTTATTGACATGTGAGCATCCAACTACCCAGTGAGTTTTGTACACTGATCTATTAAATTGTCTTTTATGCGATTTACTTGTCTGAGAAATACACAAATCGGGTGTAGGTTTAGGTCCAGAAATTAGTAACTTCTTTTGCTCAAAACTCAAAGATTTTACTTTGTCTTCGCCGATTAAAAGTCGTACACATAACTCACCACAAGGGACAATTTCCTCCATTGTTTATCAGGCACTAAAAACCACAAATGAATTGAAATTACACAATAAAAAATACCGTGATGTCAGTCGCACAAACCTACACTAACTACAGTCAAGTGAAGTTCGCGCTCATCGTCTCACGTTGTGACATTTGACACGTTCGCTGTCACCTTCATGGGCAAGCACGGCTTTGGTTTCCATAGTAAAATCCTCTATATACTTATAATTGTTTTGCGTAATTTGCCACTGGTTAGAGCGAGAGGTACACTGATTTTGAAAGCCACATTGAAAGCCCACATGTGCGAGCGAGCGAGAGGACACGTCGGTACACAGCTGCAATCGCACGCTGCTTTATCGACGCCGCGGCCATAATGAATTTCGTCGCGTGGAGCGAGCTCGGTCCGCTAGATAGCACTCGTTAGATAGCAAATTAATTTATTTAATTGTTTTTTTTTACGAATTGTGTTATTAATTTATTTAATTGTTAATTACGAAGAATAGGCAAGCCCGGCTTTTCGGCTTATATGAAGAGACCGCCACTGATAATACGCACCTATGGAAATATTGCTATTTAATTTATTTATTTCATTTATTGTATACCAATTCGTGGGCATTCTTACACTAAGTATATTCAGAATCAGATACAGTGATTATATAAACTATCCGGTATATAATTATCAGTTGAAATTATATTTTTTTAATAATTTTTTTTTTTTAATAATAATGCTTTATTTAAGAGAAAGTAGTACAAAAATTATTTCTTAAAAACTACCCAACTAGGTTAATGCCCGTACTAGGGTAGATTCTTTTCTTTTAAATTAAGATGCGCACGTAATTTAGAACTATGGTGATATTTACATGTTTATATAATATTAAACATTATACATATATTATTCTTATTTATATATAAATATATACATTTACCTACTTGTATTATTTACATACTATTATTATTTACATACATTTTCATTTATATACACGTATTTATTAGTAATATATAATTGTAATATTAAATTAAATTGATAACGTCGTTTTAAACGAGGATATGTGTAATAATTTCAGCTACCTTTTCCCTGCCGGTCTCAAACAGCCACAAAGTAAGTTTTCCCTTTTTCATATGTAAGCTTTTGCATTGTTTTAACTTATCCTGAAAGTAATTGTGGAGTTTAGGAGCTACACAACTAAAGTGCCTTTGCGCAAATTTAGTTTTGGTTTTTTTAATTAAATGTTTTTCTGACGCGCAACCTCTAGTTAGAATCTTGTGGTCAGTGATGTTGTGTGTGTGCGGATTGTTGAGATAATAAAGTAGGGTTACTTTTGCATAAATCTGTCTAACGTCCAAAAGTCTCAGCTCTTTTAGTAGTTCGTTTGTTGGATATCGATGTGGCTTTCTGGACATGACCCTCAGGAGAGCTTTTTGCGCTTTAACAAGCGGATCTAACGCCGAATCTGTAGAACCCCCCCATCCTAATATTCCATATGTAATCGTGCTATGGGCTAGCGCGTAGTAGACTTTAATGAGGCTTCTTAACGGTAGAACATTTCTAAGGGCCTTAAAAGCAAAAATCAGCTTCCTGATTTTACCCGCAGTAATAAGTACGTGAGGATCCCACTTTAGGTTATTGTCAAAGGTTATGCCTAGGTATTTCACCTGGTATTTGTGTTTAATAATTTGGCAGTTACAGCGTGTGCTTGTTAAAGGAGTGTTCTGAAATGATTTGCATATATGACTCTTGATTCCTGTGTGTGCGAAATCCTTTTTGTCAGTGATCGTAAAGGTCATATAATTTGTTTTATCACTATTTAGTGTTAGAAGATTGTTCTTTAGCCAAAGATTTATATTTGCGAGACCCTTTTCAGCATTTTTATATACACTTGGCCATGTGTTATTCTGGAAGATTAATGCGGTATCATCAGCATACAAGATTGCTTTCCCTCCATCTAATGCCACATTTGTTAGATCGTTAATATAGATTATAAATAAAATTGGGCCTAGGACACTCCCTTGAGGTACCCCATATCTGATAATCCTGTCATCGCTAACAATCCCGTTAAGCTTTGTAACTTGCGTTCTTTCACAAAGGTAGTCTGTAAACCATTTCAGGGCAATACCACAGACCCCACATTTAGATCCACATTTAGATCCACATTTAGACCCCATATTATGTTGGTACTCGGCAGAAATATGAATATTATTATAATTGTTGCGACATCATTTATCTCACCTGAGTGTTAATGATGATTTATTTAGAGCCAGTTACATGCGTCAGTACTGGCGCCAAAACTGACTCACATTCTTTACATAGAGTCAGTCAGTCATGGTTATTTTTTACGGTGTACGCACGTTATTATATACAGTGGGAAAATTGAGCTCGAATTTATACGAGTCAACTATTCGTGGTGATTTTTTCCTATGTGCTGTTAGAAAAGTTGGCGAAAATGTTAGATTTCATTTTCGTAATTTTTAAGCTCGATGCGACGTCCCCCTATAATGCAGTTCTAGCGACCGACGAACTACTTGACTTCGGAGTTTAGATAAGGTCAGTATCGCTAGCGCAGGTGGCGGGAGGAGCGGACTGACTTCAAAATATATAGCGGAATAGTGAAGTCAGCACTGACGCGACAGCGTCCGCCCGACTCCCGTTCCGGGAGAAAAGTGAATATAGGCGCGTATACAAAGCGGCGGGCTTGGTTCGATTTCTATCGGCGGATATACCAGAGTACGGTATTGCCATCGTAGGAAATTATATGTATGTATGGCATGAAGTATGACAGATATCTACATATAAAATGGGTAAAGCAATTTAAATTTTGTTATGCGAAAATAAGAATTTAATTTAATCGATACCTACTCGGTCTGAAATGAAATGGCCGACTAGCAGTGGCCAAGTATTCTAATATGTGTAATTACTTATGGAGTATAGGTTTATTATCACGCTCTAGCCGAGTTTAATTTCATACTGTAGTATGGTGTTTGCAATTCCCAGTATGGTTCTAAATCATGCTTAGCTTGTAATTGTAACACTGCAATCCTCGCTAGTGCAAGGCTTTCGTACGTAACGCTTGACCTATAAATATCTGTACTTTAACCGCATTTAAGGGAAACGTGATTGCTAACATTCTGATATGTATCGTTTTAAGTATTTTTAATATTTTCGAATGCATTGTTAAATTGAATTTTCATAGATTTTGATTTTGCGTAGATGACTCTGATATTGCGTTGGAAATAAGCTGTATCCTTTACCATAGGGTTTATTTTGTGAGTATGTGTAATATATTTTTTTATTTTGCCATTGTTTTTCATTTTGTTTTTTTAACCGTTTTTTTCTTATATTTTAGTGCATTTGGCGGTGGAATTGAGCTGTGTCCATTGATTTTCACTTGAATTTAAATTATATCGTGAAACAAAATTTTCATGGCTTTCGATTTATTTTCATTTTTATTTTATTACTAGCTGACCCGGCGAACTTCGTACCGCCTAATAGTCAATGAATGTCGTGTTACAGATTAGCTAAACTTTATTTATGATTTTATGAAAGTAATACAATGAATACAAAATAAATATTAAGCTCACTAATTTATTAAGAAAATAACACTAAAAGAAACATAAAAGTCCAAAAATTAAGTACATCAATCGCGTGTCAGCAAGAAATCATTGAATTAAACTATTTACATATTGTGCAGCATGGGATGCACTTGTTTTAATTCTCTTCACTGAAGCACCTTGTGATATACGACATCTTTAGTTTTTTTATCAGGCGCAAGAACAAATAAAGCGGATGATTTACCGACAAGTGAACATGCCACGTACAACTGACCATGAGAAAAACACGGATTTACATACTTTGTCTCAATACTACTCGTTGGTGCATTGCATGGTTCCAGCCCGGTCCACAAACATGAGTTTTGTCTTGCTGCGGTTCATGTGCACTGTGCAGTCCATACTCTTTCATCACTCTGCGTAATAGAGTGTCCAACTTATATACGCCTTCTCTGAAAATTACTTTCTATTTTTTTTTTATTTTTGTAAGCTGTGTATCGACGGATCTGATGATATAAAAAATAAATTAAAAATGTCTAGAAAATCTAGAATATCTTATAGGAAAATTCCATCCATAACATACAGAGTGAGTTTTAATTAACCAGCATCCTTTAAAGGGGTGAATCAGTATGAGCAATTCAGCAACTTTTGTTTTTTTTTAAATATAAGAAAAAAACTTTACGTTTTTTTATTTTTTTTTATTTGAAAATTTAAAGAACTTGACTGTTAAATAAAAGTTTGAAATCTAGCGGTAGGTAAAATATCGCTAATAAACAATGTTATCGATATCTTACCTACCACTAGATCGCGCATCGTGCCCAGCGCTTTTTATACTATTTTTCAAAGGAGTAAAGTTTTAAAATTTGGAAAAAGAGTTTTTTTATTTTTTCGACACGATTTTATTAAAAGTTGCTTACATGCTCGTAATGATTCACCCCCTTCATGGATGCCAATTAGTAAATCTCATCAAAATAAAAAAATAAATTTTTGAATAAATACAATATTATTTTGATAAAATTGAATGTTAATAAGGTCCTTGATTCATTAATGAGGAAATTTCACTGAGTGCACAATTGAAATTGCCTCAACGTATTTGCGAGCAAACTGCAGCAAACCGCGCATCGTCGAATAATTCGGGAGCCAATTGTAGTTTACCATATGAATCAAACAAAGGCCCCGCTAGTAAACATATTCCCATGGTTGGGATAAAATTATATTTGGTGAGAAGACCAGGATTTAGGATCATTTAATTAAAATCTATGCAAATTAGAGTCATCACTTAAAGTTCGGAATATTTATTTATTTACTCTTGCTGATTGAGCACAACTGAGGGGGACTTCATACTATGCACCGTAGGTGAGCCACCTTTGAAGCTGCTATGTATGCCGGATTGGCCGTCGGAACCTGCAACATATGGACCTACGAGCCGGAGTAATACTTAAAGCAGCCAGTAAAAATTGAACAATTAGTTAATAAAAAGACAATGTCCCTACGACGAAGAGAACAACTGGCGAAAAAAATCGAAGGATCAGTGTCACCGATGGCTTTATGCGAAAGTTAATTAGATATAGACTGAAAGTTATGTTGACAGCCAGAGAACAGGTGGTAGTCATCAAAGCTAAACAACTTGATAATAGTATTAAGAAATCACCGTAAAAAGACGTTAATTACGCTAAGCTGAACTAGACCTCCAAGAATAAAATTGTCAACTGGGGGTCAAGTCAGGGATCAGAGCCAGCAGCAGCTGCCAATCAATGACTTAGCGATATAGAATAGGTAGCAATGGGTATCATGGATATCAACGCAGGATCAACCCTAATAAAGTTTCCGTAAAGGCTATGAATCAAAGTGGGAGGGACAGCGCAACTTAAAAATTTGTGTCGAACGAGATTTTCTTATATTTGCATGTAATATGAAAAAAATGCATTTGTTTGTGTGCAACTTTGATCGATCCATCAAACTGTACATTTTTTTTATATAAAGAATATGGACATACTTAAAAAATGTCTACTATGTCAAGCAATAAAAGCGGTGGAATCATTATTGCTATGTTCTAAAAAAGTCGCTGGCATATTAGAAATATTACATAAGCAATCCGGCAGGACAATTAAAATTTTACGTCAAATTGTCTAAGAAAGGATTATGTTCAACACATCGACGTAAATATAGGAATGTTGTTTTCGTTTGCAACCAAAGTTAACAACTTGATCCATAATGTCAAGCATAAATATAATCTATAATGTTAAGATAAATTGGAATTCTTCTTTACGCTTGTTATGCCCGTCTATATAAAACGGTAAAACCTGAACCTCAATTGGGGTCACTTCTTGGGTAAAAATTCTGTCTGTCTATTGATGAAATGATCTGTTTATTGAGGTCGTTTTCTTTATGTCATTCTCGTCATGTGATTTCGCTGTTATGTCATTTTCGCTATCAGCTTACGGAAAGTTAGTCCAAATCGCACGAGACCATTTCTCTAATGTGTAGTATAAAATGTAATGAGCTCTCGTACTAGAACGTGAAATGTAGTTGTGTCTGGTCGTTCCCCAATCAAATGAGCGTTAATCGATCAGAAGGGCGCGGGGCGGAGGCTGGACAGCGACAGTAATTACGCAATCAGACATGACTTGATGACACTAAATAGATTAACAAACAGCGATTGCATAGTAGCATTCCATTTAACAATTTACCATCCATGAAAAGTCTCTTGTCCAAGACCAGTCTGGCCAGGTTATCCTGCTGTAATAATGAAATAGACCATACGCCCGAAAGTCAGGCGTCGAATAACCTGGCCACCTTCTAGGAGCCAAGAGGACTCGGCGGAGGAGATACCTGCGAGGGAAGAGTGTACTCGTATTGTCCTAAAGATTGGCTTGCTTTTGTAACACATAAAGGCAATGGATACATTGGGAATTACCACATAGTACTGTCACATTTGACATCTTCGAGTAAAAGCAGGTGTATAAATACTGGTCCCTGGGTGTTTGCTAGCAAATTTTCTCTTTATTCTGGCATAAACTGCTGATGACAGAGCACAAACAATATATGCTCAATCCAATTTCAAAATTCATCAGTCGTGATCCCTAATTATTTAGTATTTCTATCAATAATTATGTCCTCTGATTCCATTTTAATCGTAATGTGTTCGTCTATTTTAAATTTATTGCTACTGTTTTTAAGAGGTTTATAAAAGTTGATTTTATCCAAATCAAATATTTGCTACAAGAAGCTGCTCGTATATCAGATTTTCTAAGAATTTCGAGTGTTTTATTTTTGAATATGAAGCTAGTATAATCGGTGTATGAGCTATATAATCGGTGTATAAACAGATAGGGCCTTTGTCGTTTCGATGTCATTTATAAAATGAATTATTATTATGAGTAGTGGTCCAAGTATAGAGCCTTATGGTACGCCACTTGCAAATAATGTTGGCTTTAACTTAACACATATCGAGGGTAGATTAAGATTAGGCTTATACGCGTAAATAGATTATAATGTAAAGTAGTTTAATCTAATGTAGAAATATGAAGTATGTTTTAATTTGTATAATTGTATATATTATGTAATTGATTTTCAAAATATAAAAATCGCATAATTACATAATATTATACTGATAATAAAATGTTTCGCTATAAAGCAAATACAATCAGAATAGACAATAGAGGGTTCAACATAAAATAAAATTTGTTATAAATAGAACAAAAGAGTCAGCGAAAAGAGGAGAGGCAAACTTAGATGGGGGCACAATATTCGAGCTCTTTTAATTTATGGGGGTATAAAATATGGGGTTTTATTTATTGATATATCCGAAGCGCTTGGAATCGACCAGAACGGCCGACTGTCACTTGCTGACGGAGCAGCGTTGCAACCTCTGGATACTGTGGCGTGAGACTTATGGATATCTGTTTTTGGTATTTATCAAAAAATCGCATTTATTCCTAGATTGGATAAAGGGTTGTTATCGCTCACAGGTATAAATTACCTTTAATAATTTTTGTGCATTTATGATTGTCAAAATTGAAATAAGTTCCAGATTTTGGATCAATAAGTTATATCTAAAAATAAATTATGGCTTTTAGGCCTGATTAATTATTTATATATAGGTCTACTACGATATATCCTTTTGAATACGGGATCATAATGTCCTTCTATTCAACAATTATATAATATCTGTGTATAATGGAATTTAATTATTTATGAAACTAGCTATCCCTAAAATAATATTTATTTCATGTTGAGTAAACAGAAAAGGGAAAATGTAGCGACATCTACATTACCTAACCCTTATCAAGTGAGCTCCTCTTAGATCGATAAATAATTCAGCTTTCATTTAATTTCTTCAGCTAATTTTGGCCAATTAAAATGATTAGAAACGAATGAGGTGATAACACAAAATAACACGGTAGAGGTTTTTTATTCCAACAAAACAACGTTTAGACATTTTGATTTGTGGAAAGAGTGCGATTTTTATTATCGTAATTAGTTTAATCATTAGTTTACTAACTTCATGGGACTTCTCTGAGTTTAAAAATAACCTAAAAAATAATGGGTCTTTTAAATTAATCTTGTGGCAAATAATAGCAAAAATATAAAAAAATATATAAGTTTCTTTTCAGTTAATACCTAAGAAAAAGAGGTATTATAGGATAATAAATGAAACAAAATTATGCACCTAATCATCATATAAAAAATCCTCATTAGTTAATATGAAAACCAAGGCTTCATGATCTCACTCATGGGTGCCCGCAGAAAATTTTCTAGGGGGGGGGGGGGGCAAATATTTTTAATAATCTTTTAATGTACTTTAAATTTACTTACATATTTGTATGGTCAACGAACGGACAAGACACTTTAGTAATGAAGGGCATACTGTAGCAACAATTTTTTTATTAACACAATATAATACTTATGTATATAACAAAAAATAGTACAACATAAATTTAAAATAAAATTTATTCTTTAAACAAGAACTGGAGTCGCCTGTTATTGCTACCAAACATATCTACAATTTTGTCCATAAAGTCTTTTTTGCTGCAGTTCACTTTGTCTCTGTGTGTGCTTAACATGCACAATCCAGACAGACGTTCATCTGACATTGTAGATCTAAGCCTAAGCCATGTTTTTACATGACGTAATGTGCTGAACGATCGCTCCACCGTACATGTTGTTGGTAATGTTAGCAAAACTAGTAAGGCATACCTGACACTCGGATAAAACTTTGTAAAAGGTAACAAGTCGATGAAATCTTGTCTACTTTTGTATTCTCGCGTTTTCTACAAATCAAACCAACTCAAGGCTTCAGTTTCAAAATTATCAATGTGGTATACCCGATCGTTCAGCAAGGATATAATGTCTACATTATATCCTTAAACTGTTGACTATTCAGTTTGCACAATTTCGAAGGATGTAGCAACACTAAGTTAAATTGTGCACTGTTGGCTTCACAAAATCGACTCTCCATTCAGTTAATTATAGAATCTAAGTATGGAATGTAAACTGTTTGTCTGAAGTACTCTTTAACACTTATGGTTCCCAGATTACTTCGATGATTTTGTCTTCCACACTGTCTTGGGATAATCAGTCCAATGTCCACTTTCTGTGCGAGTTGTACTGTTTTCTCAAAAATATCTCTAAAATAGTTATCGGAATCACCTTGGTGAAGTTTTACTACACTGAGCAGGGTTTGAACTTGCAGTTGGACTTCTGGAAGATCAACTTGAAAAGCTTGAAGAGCCTGAGTAACTGGTTTCAGTATGGCAGAGCACTGTGAAATAATATGGAGACAAAATAAAAACGTGCTGGACTTTGATGAACAATATAACTGATGTGCAGCCTGTCGTGTATTTCCACTTGCATGCAATGAAAATTCTTCCAGTTGACAATAAATATCTTCAAATTTACTAGAAAAAACCGACGCCGTCTCACTACTTCGGAATCCCTTACGAAGTGGTGAGAGGACCGCGCAAGCGACCTCTAACCAATCGAGAGACCGGAGAAATCTGTTCACAATTGGAAGCAAGGGCGTGAGTGTGAGCCCGCTGGGTAACCCGCCTAGTTATCTCGCGCTTAAGGCGTTGGCCTCTTACGGGCATGTGGCGGAGCTTGACGGTGGACTGTTTTTGTTCAAGTCTTCTGCGTTCACCTCACGGGGGATAGAACGACTAATCGTTAAAACTTCCTGAGGTGACGGGTTCGCCCGTTGTAGTTGACAACTCTATTTGGCCAACGTTCTGTCTCTCCACACTTTCTTTATGCCAACACAAAGTGAATTTAAATAAAAGTAACATTATTTATTTGACTATTTATATTATAACCCCCCCCTGTGGGCGCCCATGATCTCACTATGTATACTACAAATAAGGCGAATAAACAAAACTAAATATTTACATAATGCACAAACAATTAGATACTTATAGAAAGACTAGGGAGACATATCAATCAGGATAGGTGCATTGAAATTTTTAAAATTAATTTCAAAGGGTTCTTAAACGATTTTTTTTGAAGACCAGGTGTAGATTGTACACTTAAACCCACTCCTAATTGATTCCATGCCATTATTTAACGATTACAAGATAGCTACGTGCATGTGCATCTCTAGACCGACACATCATAGAAATGCATTGTTCTTTTAATCCCACTTCTTCAAAATTTAAAAAGCAATATGGATTTTCTCCGCTGTCTCATTTTAATAAAGATGCTCGCTTGAAAAATGGAAAATTATGATGTCCAGGAGGTATATCAAAACAAAATCTAGGACATTGCAAATAATTTGAAATTTTTGTAGTCTCTCATCAACTCTTCCGATACGAGCGCTGATACTGAGATAGTCCCTTATTCTAAAAAACCGTGAGACGAGAGAAGCCCTACTTGATTGTTTAGCAAATGTGAACCTCAGAACGCAATTTTGAGTCGAAATAAATAGCTCGAAATAGCTGAGTCGAAATAAATAAGGTTTTGGGCAGAAAGTTATGTTGGCAGCCAGAGAGCAGGTGGTAGTCATCAAAGCTAAACAACTAGATAATACTCTTAAGAAATCACCGTAAAACGACGTTAATTACGCTAAGCTGAACTAGACCTCGAAGAATAAAATTGGCAACTGGGGGTCAAGTCAGGGATCAGAGCCAGCAGAAGCTGTTAATCAATGACTTAGCGATATAGAATAGGTAGCTGAAAGAGTTAGCAACGGATCTAGCGGATATCAACGCAGAAGCAACCCTAATAAAGTTTTCGTAAAGGCTATGAATCAAAGTGGGAGGGACAGTGCAACTTAAAAATTTGTCTTAAACGAGATTTTCTTATATGTATATTCTAGAGAAGTTTTTGTAGTCTCTCATTAACTCTTAGGATACGAGCGCGATACTGAGATAGTCCTTTATTCTAAAAAAGGAAATATTGAAATATTCTGATATAGAACTGGTAAAATTTGTATACTTCAAGTTTGTAATATTATTATTATGATACGAATTTTATCAACTATCACATTTCTACAACGTTTTATTATGATTCCACTTCCTCAATCCCTCAATCACTTAAATCTAATATAAGTTTGGTCCATTAGCTCTGTGTTAAGATTCAGTATATATTGTATTTTTTATTACATGCTAGAAATATGTAATGTCGCTGTCCATGACTCGTGTTCAGTTTGGACACTGTTGCTTAGTTGCGCTTTTTTGTTCCGTTGTTATGCTTGTTGCGGATCGGGACGTCGATCTATTATAGTTGCGGGAAACAATATTCTACGTTGTTCCCATGCTACTGCATTAGTATTGTATGTATATAAAATGCGCACTTAGAAGTGCACATTCGATATACACTATATACAGTACAAATGGAAGTGCGCAAATAGCCTTTGAGATCGGAAATTTTATGGTTTCTTGTTAATCACTCTGATAAGAGTTTTTTGAGGCTTTGTAACTAGATAAAGATTAGTTTTCACTGCACCGCCAGCCGATCTGTCCGTAACTGATACCGACTGATAGACAAAAATTAAATATGTTACGTATGTTCTCAATAAAATAACATTCCTATTCTGATTGCATTGTTGTCGATGTCTTTGCCCCATTTATAGAATCTTCCCTATTTGAATTCCTAATTAATTATTGCATGAACTTAATTCTTTTAGCTGACAAACAGACTGTTTATTAGGTCGCAGTAATATATTTTCAGTCCTTTTTGCTACTTACTACTATATATTAAAATCTATATTTTTGCTACTTACTTCTATATATTAAAATTTGTAATATCTAAATTAGAATTTGTAATATATAAATATTTTGAAATCCAAATTATTTCACTTTAGATTATTTATAAGACTAAATGATTTTCTTGAGATATATATTTTTTATTTTTCGACAAATAGAGTTGTAAACTACAACGGGCGAATCCGTCACTTCAGGAAGTTTTAATGATTAGTCGTTCTATCTCCCGTTTAGTGAACGCAGAAGACTTAGACTAAACAGTCCACCATCAAGCTCCGCCACATGCCCGTAAGAGGCCAACGCCTTAACCGCGAGATAACTAGGTGTGTTACCCAGCGGGCTTACACTCACGCCCTTACTTCCAATTGGGACCAGATTACTTTGGTCTCTCGATTGGTTACGAGTTCGAGGTCGCTTGCGCGATCCTCTCCCTTGCGAAGCGGTGAAACGGTTTATACCGAATCTATCGCGGACCACGGCATCCTTTGCCCGGCTGTTTACCCAGGATCGGGGAGCCGATGGTCGTTTCAAGAGCAGTCGCTGTAAGATCGGCAACCACCCCCGCTCTATAGGAAACAGTACTGCTTCCAGACTCCCCCACTGTTAGTCAGAGTGCACAGTTTATTTTTTGACAGTAATAGGTAATATTAGAGTCACCAATAATAATAGGTACTGATAGCACAGTAACAGGAAATATTCCATATTGTCATTTATTTTCGACGGCACGCAAACAGGGTAGCGGTGTTTGCCTGTCGGATCTCGGCGACCTTTTAAATTATTTATCAAGGGTGGGCTCTGCTTCTATTTGAATAGGTACACTCATTCTATTTCGATAATTTAGTGATTGCTTGCTCAAAGTAGTTTTTTTTCCTATTGATCGATATTTGAAAGTACCTACCTATGTAATATTCTACAAGGTTATTTCTTTTTAGGAGCACGCGAGCAGGGTACCGGTGTCTGTCTGTCAGATCTCGGCGACCTTTTTAATTATTTACCAAAGGTGTGCTTTGCTTTTATTTGAATATGTACACTTATTCTTATTATTTCGATAATTTAGTGTTTGTTTACTCATACTAGTTTTACTTTCCCAACCCATCAACCAGGAAGGAAAGCATTGTGAAAGCGATAAAAAAATCGGGATGAAGACGAAATTAGCCACATTGAGTCCCCCTGAGACGATTAAGACCATTTCCAAATTGAAGTCTATCTATCTGTGTATCTATGTGTGTGTATGTATGTATTCCTCTACGATATCTCCCAAACGCTTAATCCGATCGAGCTGAAATTTGGTATGCAGGCATCATTTGATCATGGCAAGAGTTCAAAAGATTGTGTTGGAATCGGCGCACTAGTTGTATATCATCCTCGAAGTATTGGACTTAAAAGCTTAAAATTTGATACACAGACACCTTGTTGGACGAAATTCACATTGTAAAATTTTGGTTAGAATATTGCTTATAAAAGCTGCGCTAATAATATTTAAATTCCGTAATTTACTCTAATAAAATATTAACGCCGAGCCGCCCTTGGCTAGCCAAGATACGAATCGCGCCGACAGAGGCGGTTGTGAAATGGAACCCGAACGGGTTCGTTTATATTCAGATGAAATCAGTCTTTGGCGGGAAAGTCTTAACAACCGTGTTTTCCCCATTGCCCGATATTTTAAATTACCCTATTTAATTTTATATTATTTCTTCCCGTCGTGTATTTTCTGTTTCTATAGCTGAGAGCATTTCTTTTTTGTTTATTTTTTGTTTTTTTTTTTATTATTTTTTTTATTATTTTTTATTAGGAGAACAAATACATTTTTTTAAATATTAAAATCTCGCCAAACCGGTATACAGTTTGTTGGCGAGACAAACTCTTATTTTTCTAGTCTTACACGTGATACAAAAACGACATTAATAATATAAAAACATTGCACAGCAGTATTACTACTGGTCTTACTACAGGCTTAAATTAGTCCAGTATTACTACAAGCTTAAATTATAGAATCGTATAACAAATTTACTTATGACTACTAATATTTTGTCTAACAGGTAGCTTTTTAATCTCTTTTTAAACATTTGTTTGCTCACGCTTACACAGTCTTCCTCAGATACAATAGTATTAATGATCCTCAGATAAATGATCTGTTATTGTACCTGTATGTCTTGTTCGTGTCGATTATTGAGGTAACACAATAATATGTAAATGCTGACGTGCTCAAGTTATAAAAATAACATTGTAATGTTTGAACAATTGCAACTGTTTCGTTACGTCAGCTTAGTGGTCGAATCAATCCCGTGAGGGCGTTGCGACGTCGTCACGGGCATGTCATGCCGACAAGGACGCCACGGCGCTGCGACGTGAGCAAAATGTCTTTTCTTTGTGTCCCAGTTGCGGCTATGTAGTGGTAAAATATCTTGTCGCTCGGACGCAAAGTTGGGCGAGGCCTACGGCTCTAAATTGGGTCTCAGTTATTGGAGTCGGGCGCAACATTGTCGAGACAAAGCAGCCACGCCACCCGCACTGTGGGGTGTTTGTCCCTTAAAGTTAAACATAATGACTCTGTATATTTTATGTATTTAAAACCACTTAATCGTCCGTGCAATATATATATTCAGTGAACACTATATCTGATGGACGGGGTGTCCATCAGATTGAGGGGTTCAAACGAAAATACAAATATCACATAATTAGCAATAATTTTAAAAATAAAACTACTGCCGGTACAAAAAGTGATCAATTTTCTTTAGAATTATTAGAAACAATTTATTCGCGCAGAAAATCACGTTTTTAGAGAATAAAATAATTTGTTGAACATATTTTATATCAATATACGGAAGCTCTTTAAGCCAGTCGACAGGCCTTGTCTAAGAGCCGTGACGTATTCCAATTGCACTTCAGGGGGGTTTCACGTGAGCCAGGTCCATTGGCCCGGCTTTTTGAGCGTCGCGGTGTTGCACGTCCAGCGGCAGGTATCTCGAAACGATGGCGGCCGCCGCCGCACTCAGTCACTTGGCCGCACTCAGTCGGTTTAAGTAATAAAACAGTTTTTTTTATGAAACATTTGTGGCTAAAATATGTATCTATTTAGATACATATATTTTCAGAATGTACTCAATCAGACCTTTCATTTGATACCAAATACGATATATTTATCCTAATTTATTGATATTTGGACGAATATTTAATTGTCATTTTGACACTTTTGTTACCCTATGACAGGATTACATACTGATTCTAACAATAGCATACACTTCTAAATCGGTTCAAGCGTTTAGATTTCATCGTGGAATAAAGAAACTGAAACATACATATATGAACCCTGAACACATTACAATTCTTTTTGTTGGACAATCAAGATATAAAAACAATGTTATCGTATTATTCAAACAGTTCGTAAGATTTTCTTATATCTCATTATTGTTTCAACTTTTTAAGGGTTCCATACCAAACCATACTGTCTCTCTGTTTGAAATATTTGATTATCTCGACCGGTTTTAAAGCTATCTAGAAAATGGCGTACTTATATAATTTACGTGCATAAATGTGACTGAGGAGTCAAAATCGAATATATATTTTATTTTATCTAGGAAAGCCGATGGCCAAAAGTCGCAGGAAAAAGTAAAGTCTGTGATTATCACATTTTTTGAGAAACTAACGCTGCTTATGGATTAGTTCAATGAAAAGTATTTTTTAAATATTCACAGTTCGATATATCTTAATGAGATTTACTCCTCTGCAGAGTTTGATTTTATGAAAACTTGACTTTTAATAAATTCGTGCATAATATGTGAAAAGTCGTATTTTTTAAATAAAATTTCTAAAATTAAATAAATCCTTTCAATAGAAGACTGTATCAATCTTCGATCTCAAGACCGCAACTAACATGCAATTTGCTTAATTGAAAAATATCAACATCAATTGAGTGCTAAATAAATCTCCTGTAAAAGTGGTACTTAATACTCGGATCGCGAGTTTAACGCATATAACCGGTTAAATTTTATTATAATCTTTTCCAAAATCATTTTTAAAAATTGAGATTAGCTCGATATAAATCAAGAGACGTTTCTCAGCTTTCTTTTAAATAAACCTTAATTTGCTTTGGATACGAGATGGTATTTGAAATATTCCTTCGAAAATAAGAGAAATGTAAAAAAAAATCTAGGGCAAATAACATCAAAAATCAGAAAAATGTATCTATATAATCAAAACCGTAGGGTGTTGTTGTAATGCTGCGGCCACACTAACAAAAAACGTCTATGCATATCATCGCGATAAATATTGCGTTAATTATTAACGCGTTAAATTGAGTGGCCACACATAAACGTTCAACGTCAACGCCCATTCTTGGCAATAAAATTGGCGTTAACCCGTCGGACGTCGGAGGCATTTCGCTTCGTTTGACAGATCCGGGCTTAACCGTTTTGGCCGGCCCTCATATATATAACACTAACAAGATTAATTACTAGATAAAAGGAAATTCATGAAAAAACAATATTGGCATTATTTATTTACAAAATCGACCAAAAAGTTAATGTTCTTTGAATTTCAAACAAGATGGATGTTGACGCTGCTACACTCTATTTTATGAGTGTATTTTTTATTATATCAACATATTTTATTATTACCGAATGTAGAATAAAAGAACGGAAATAAATAGAAAATGTTTCGATTTGTTGAGATGGGTTCTATAATAAGCCATTAGGGTTTACTTTTTCTTTTTAATTTCTTCGATTGTTCTTTTAAATGGTAATAATTTCTTTATTCGTCGCCAAGCATCATTTTGTGATGCACGATTCTTGTAACTTTTATGTCTCGGATCCCACAAAAACACTCGATATTACCAAAGACAAACACGTGCGATTCCGTCGCGCTCACGGTGCACAATGAAAAAAGAAGTGTGGCCGCTTCAACGCATTAAATCTCGCGCTAAATCTCTTTGATGTACCGCCACCCGAGCTATCGCCTAACGTCAAACGGAAATGCTAATGCCGTTGTGAAATTATCGCGATAAGTGGTGGCCACACCAACGTTAAACGCCCATCATCGCGGTAATTAACGTAATTTTCCGTTAGTGTGGCACAGGCATAAGAAAACATTATAAGCATTACGAAAATGAAAACTGTTAGAAACATATAAATAATTGCTAAATTACGACCGATTTAAAAAAATATGGTAAATTTTATTGAGGATGGTCAGGCGATGTTACTGGGAATCGAAGACTGTCGCGCTTGTTTGGCATTATAAACAAGATAAAACGATTTTACTGCGTAGACTTTGTCAAACTCCAAGCGGTCAATTAGTTTTATCTTATTTTTGATGTTACTGATGTCACGGATATATAAAAAACAGTAGTTAAATAATGCGGTTTCCTGCCCAATACAAAAAGTATGCAGTTTGACCACGAATTATCGGTAACGGGACGTTCAGATTACGAGGGCGGCCGGTGATGTCACACATCGGGTATATTTAAAGGTAGCATATTAAATCACGCCTTTCGAACTGTAACATTTTAATCAGAGTCGTAAGGTAAATCGACGTTAATTAGGGAATTAACGGGGTCAACGCGTCAGTCTCCTACGTTATATGTATAACAATTAAATATATTAAAATAAATAAAAAACACGACTGCCGTTACAAAAAGTGGACTACTGTACTTATAATTATTTTTATTACGGTTTTTAATGAAATATTTGAGGTTTATGGGTTTATTTATAAAGATACATATGTAATTTAAAATTATACTCGATTTGACACGAAACACGATATATTTATGTTCATTTATTGACATTCGGAGGTTTGGTCATTCAGACAACCATTCACTTGATATTTGGAGAGTTATGGTTTCCTATGACACCCAGGATGACATAAAGACTCTAAAAATATTACATACTTTTAAATCGGTTTGGTCGTTTAGAAGTTATGGCGGAATGAAGAAACGGAAAACATACATAGATGAACCCTGAACACATTACACTCCTTTTTTGTTGGGCAGTCGTACGAAAATGAGTCGATTTAAATAGTTGCGTTTAAAAAACCCCATAGGTGACGTCATTACCCGGCGCTCGTATTATTGAGAGTATTTCATGTAGAACGCTCGCATCAACCCCCATAAGAACTACGCCAACCACCGAATCTATATCCACTCGGATATCAAGGCAGATCTTATGGCACTAGTCTTAAATACCATTAATTCAAAGCTGGTGCAAAACTGCGTATCACCACTGAATTCCCAGGGCGAAAAAAACAGGGTAATTCTAAGATGGGTTCCCGGTCATGCAGTAATCAAGAGAAATGGAAAAGCCTACGAACTTGCTAAGACGGGAGCAAAGGGAACGTTATACGGCCATGAACCTTGCTGTGGCGTACCAAAAGGTCTTGCAAACCTAATGCTCAAAAAAATATGTTTAGAACAATCCGTCAACCACTGGAACAACACGCCACGTTTGCATCATTTAAAAGCACTAATTAAGGCTTACGACCGTAAGGCCTTATCACTAAACAGGAACAATCTACGCACACTGTTGAGGGCGCTCACGGGGCATTGTGGCCTGAACAAATACATATACAACCTTAAGCTCCGGGACACGAAAATGTGCAGGTTCTGCCAAGAAGCAGAGTAAATGCCCCTGCAACTTATGTGTGAGTGTGGCCCGCCAATTCGTAAAAGATACACCCACTTGGGTGGACATTTCCTAAAACCTGTGGAGGTAAAACAATCTGGCGCCAAAAGCCTGTTGAGGTTCTTAAATGACACGAGTCAGCGTAGAACTATATCACGTGGCGAACACAGAAGATCAGCAATGGTCGCAATATTACAAGGCTCATAAAGACCTTAGAAAAACCTAAACAACAATTTTTAAAAAAGACCTCGCATCTTTTACCTGCTGCCGAGAGCCTGCTTAGTTAAATTTATATTTTTTTAGGTTGCCTTAAGCAGATTTTTATATTTGGAGTACATTGATTAAATGGTTATTTCATAACCTAACCCTACCGTGCGAAGGTGCGAGGTGGACGGGTGGCGGCCGAGTACCCGTGGCCATATAGTGGCCCGCAATATTTTTGAGTGCTGCAAAATTTTATGGTTGTACGCTTTCGGGCCCGGTACCTACGTAAGTGCGCTTTTGCATCGACGCGACGCGGGGAAATAACATGAAAACGTCGGCGGAACTTTACGATCGCTCACTTCTGGCCGAATCGTGAATACGTACACATTTTATGCCACTGAGCAGACATTTATGCCTGAGACATATTATGCTAATCGATATTATATCGCAGGCATGACATTTCAATGACCGACTTACGTGTCGTGAACATTTCTGTATAATTAAGCTTTCGACCGCCATGGGAATAAACGCGGCCACGGGACAAGCGTACGCTTTAGATTATCTCATTTATTCACTGATAATATGTTGTGTTATATTTAATATAATCGTATATAAATTATGCTAGCGATAAACCGGACGTACTCGTATATAATCGATTCATTTGGTCATTTAGCATTATTATCAACAACTACAGATGTCAACTACAATGGGCGAAACCGTTACCTCAGAAAGTTTTAATTATATTAGATCGTTATTTCTCCCATGAGAGAGCAGAAGACTTAGGACGAAAACAGTCTAATGTCTAGTTACGCTAATCAGTCAGCGGGCCGACACTCGCGCCCTTACTACCAGTTGCAACCCGATTACTCCGGTCTCCCGACTGGTTATAGGTTCGAAATCGCTTGCGCGGTCCTCTCCCTTACATAGCGGTGATACGGTGTCTACCGAATCTATAGCGGACCACCGCATCCTTTGCTTGGCTGCTAATCTGAAATCGGGTAGCAGAATGGTCGTTTCAAGAGCAGTTGCCGTAAAGTTAACAACTATCCCCGCGCTATAGGAAACAATAATCTTTTTAAACTCCCCCTGCTCTGTCGGAATGCACAATCCATTGGCTGATACCGCACGGTGCGCAAGCCGTCAGTTGGTACCCGAAGGTTGACACCTAGGGGAAACTGGCCCGCAGCCCAGGGTTCTACCCAGACTTGGGCTTCTGCATTGAGGCCGTTGGATGAGTGTTGACCTTCGCATTTGGCCAACCCTACACATGGGTCTTAGTAGCCAAACTGCCACAGGGCCCGTTAGCTCCCAAATATTATCAGTACATTATTTTGTTTGATTATTTTGTTTCTGATATTTTATTGCTGTTACGTTTTAAAAATCAAAAATTAATTTTCAATCGCTGCCATGCTAATCTATTTTTTTTTAAAAAATGTATCGCTAAAAAGAATCAAATATTATAGGAACGGATTTTATGGCGTGAAGCAGGCGGCATCCAATTTTTCGAAAATACTTTATTTTTAAACTTCAAGAATTCATGTGTAATAATATGATATTGTATTACTTCTACTCTTTCTACTACTAGTATTAGGTTGACCTGAGAATAGTGATGGGTTTATAGATTTTTGAATTTTAATTTTGGAAAAAAAATAAAACTGACTCGTAAAAGAAATTAAACTCCTATTGATTCCATAGTTTATTATAAAATATTTCTTATGAATATTGATTGAATGAATAAAAACTCTTTATACCACAATTAAAGGCATGAATAATCAAGTAACACTAGTTATCGCTTATTAGAATTCTTCAGTTGCTAGTAATATATTGATATAGATATAAAACTAATCAAGCTGAAATATTATTTTGGCAGTAGCGTCGACTAAAGCCGATCTTATACGGTAAACAAATAATAAAAAAAACAGAACTGGTTCCATAGGTATTCATACGAAATAAGTAGTTATTATAAAAATATTAATAGTCATCTTAGGCACTCTATACAAAAATAATCCCACAACAGAAAGTATCAAAACAAAATTGGAAAACAAAACAACGTATGTAGATGGTCAATTATGTTACGTTAAACATAATCTACATACATATTAAATATTAAATTCATAATATTACTTTTTTTGTTGTTGTTGACAAATGATGTTTTTTGTTTTTTATAAAATTAAACAATAAAACGAAAATGATGTAGCAGAAAGTTACATGTGAATGTTAATCCCGTTTAAAAGAATTGGCATGCTCGAAAAAATCACCCATCTTATAGAAAGCAGGTGTGGATTGCAGATTTTGTTTAATAAACCTTTCAAACGCCTTTATTTCCATCTTTCCTGTGGAGAGTGGTAGCAGAGCTTGAAATTCATATATCCAAAGGGCTTTTGTGTTTGGCGTACTTTAGGCAGGACAACATCATCACATCTGAGTGTATTATGGAAGTGCATATGATTATGCCTATGAGTGATTATTTGATATTAAAGAATATAGCAAACCAGGATCAATATGAGGTTGTGTTTTAGACATACCTACTTATGTGCCTACTTGTTGATGCTAGCATATTATTTACACTATTTTGCTTATGATTCCGTACCCGAAAACGCTTATTTTCGTGCTGATAGAAAACTGATACCCGAAAATTCTGATAGAAAACTGAGTTGAAAACCAACTTCAATTTTCTTTGATTTTAACCTTTGTTACTAGGACAAAACTGAGTATCCTAAAGTTGAAAATAAAATCATGTTTCCTCGGTAACCAAAGCCTACGTAGGTCAAAAAACATATCGTTTTCAACGCATTTCAACGCAATTTTTAACGTACAATAAATGTATGTAAAAAATCTTCTAATCTCTATCGAACACAATGTATGACCATCGTGGACATATGAAAAAAGTAGCACAAATAATTTTAATTACAATTACAATATATTTTTTATAATTACAAATATATTTAATTTTAGTAGTTACAATTATTTTGTAATATTACAATTATTTTTTATAATTACAATTACAATTAATTTTAGGAGTGTCAGCTCTAGCGTTTCGTGCAATGCGCCGCAACGGTAGGCATTTATTTTGAAAATGAGCCTCAGTTAAGTAATGTTTACATTATCTACTATTACAATGCAGTGGACTGATCTAGTAAAAATACGAACTGCAGCTAACAAACTCGTAACAGCGCAGCGGAGCGTCAAACCGATATGATCGCTACGGTTTGCTACGCCACGGGCGTAGCTACTGAGGAGGCGTAGCACAATACTACTTAATGACAATTGAAAATAATTAATTACTCTTCACATTATATTGTACTTAAATGCCTAACGTTCGGTTGTTTTATACAAAGCAATATATCGCATGTATATTTATACAATATTTATTGTTCATTATGATTGGTTTGTTCTGTGCTTCATGACTATTTACACGACTGCCCAACAAAAGAGGAGTGTAATGTTTTCTGGGTTTATTTATGTATGTTTTGCGTTTATTTATTCCATTATGTGTCATAGATAGATATAATACAGACTTTTAAAGTGTGGACATATAAAACTCATCAAAAACCTCTTATAAGAATTCAATAAAAAAATACTAGAGTCTATCTAGATGATCACAAAACATTTATACACATTATATTTTTTAAAATTTAGATCATGGACATAATTTTATCTCAAGTATATTCATTATAATACCTACATATCATACCAAAAATTAAATATAAACATATTTATAAACATACATAATATTTTTTTAACTATTTTGTCTCTTCCTTTCACCTCACTTGCTATCCTGATTCCCCCCATTCTCAAGCGGAAAAATATGAAATTATATTGCGTTCATTTTGTATACTTTATATTCGGAATCACATTAATGGATTTTTGTCACTTTTAAATACGTTTTTATTGCATTGTATGTATTTCTGTTTGGTTCCAGAATAAAATAAAATAAAATAGAATAAAAATAATTATTTAACGCTTGAACCGACTTAGAAATGTGTGATATTGTTACAATCGTTATGTCATCTCGAGTATCATAGGTAACCTTAACTCGAAATATTGAGTAAGTAGCCATAATGGACAAATGTACAAATGTCAGTAAATTAACATAAATATATCGTGTTTAGTGTTAAAGGAAAGTTCTCATTGAGTAATTTCGGAGATACACATGTATCTATGGATGAATACATAAACCATGAATATTTTATAAAAAAACCGTAAAGACAATTATTATATATAAATACTTCACTTTCTGTAACAGCATTCGTGTTTTTTATTTATTTTAATAAATTTACTTGTTTACTTTTATGTGTTCCTAGTTTAAATTTTCTTCCTAAAATAATTAATAATATACATAATTTTATTGGTTAATTTGTGCTGTTCTGTGTGAAAAAACAAGAAAATTGCTTTTTTTACAAGTCTGCTATGCTAACAGGCTCAGAAGCAAATATTCAAATAAGACTAGTACCATTCAAATGTCACATTTCTGTGCTGGTTTGAGCAGCATCGAGGTACGTTTAAACAATTCTCCTGTTTACCGTTACATACAATGTTATCAGGTTATTTGTCCATAAATTCGCGAGTTAATATTATTCTTGACTATCGAAAGCACATATATTTATTGATTGTAAAATGTTAAGACAGACCATGGAAAGGGCTAAGATTTAAAAAAATATTTAGACACTTTCTGATAATGACGCTTTGGAAAAGATACCGAAGTGAAATGCCCTCTCTCCATGGCTGGTTGAGCGACCCTCATTTTATGTTTCTGAGCCGTAAGTCATTTTGAACCTCATTACTATTTATTAAATTTTATTCACTAAGTTCTTCAGTTTTCTTCAATATTTTACTCGTTAGTTAGTTTGTTCGTTATTTGTAAATTAGTTGTTTTGAGCTACGCAAAGTTGCGGAGGTTTCAATTGGCAATGGCCGCGTTCGGCCGGTCGCAAAACTCGCAGCCTTCAATAATATTAAGTCGGGGGGCGAAATCGGCGCTCGTACAACTTTGACGGAGTCGTGACAAGTTCGTCAAAGTTTGCGACTTATCGTCCACACTCAATACCGGCGTCGGCGTGACGTCACGCCGGCTGGCGCGCGCTCCGTCCCGCTCGACGCCGTAGCGTCCCGCTCGCCGTGGGAGGCGTCCGCCGGCGAAGCCTTCCGTCAGTGCGAACGAGCCCCGCCGCGTGTTGGACGTATCCCCAGCGGTACGCCGTACTGCCGCACCGCGAGACGCGGACATAACCGTCAACACGGCACAACACGAAAGCATGCCCCGGTGCCCTTAACCAATAGCCTTAGAAAAAAAATTATCCGTTAAAAAGAAAACAAGTGGCTTATATCTGTCGTGGTCGTCGTGTGTGTGTTGTATTATCATTTCGAGATTACCGCTTTCGTTTTTGATTTGGAGACGCGCGCGATATTTTGGAAATCAGCGCCGTAGTTTTGATGTTCATGTAAACTTGTAAATATTAAACGACCTCATTTTTCATAAAAAAAAGTATCCTAGATTATCGAATCAACGCTTATTCGCCTTACTTAGATTAAAATTTAAGTATCCAGGCCTTTTTAAATAATAAACTGTAGTTAGACTTAGTGGCTTCTAAATATAAGAAATGTCAAGGTAGCATAATTTTATGCCCAGTGGACTGGGACGTTTGTTGATACGTGAAAGCATTCCACTGGCGGTCTTCAAATTCAACGCCAATGTGGCTGACAGGAGTCTCATCACCTCTAGGTAAGTCGAATAAATTTTATAATAGTACCAATTCTATACAGTGCTAAATGAAAAATGCTCCTGCATAAATTAAAACTTCGGAATTGATTTAATGTATATATGAACACATACAAGTAAATGTGAATTTTATATGCTCCGCTTGGGCATACTGGCATAGGGAGATACGATGTAAATCATTATTCTTTTTGCCGCTGAAGAAGGAGCCAGGGGCTCCAAAACGGCCCTCAAAGGTGCAACCTTAACTAACCTTACAATTATATAAAAAAATGTTTTTTTTTCAATAAATACATTGGCATCCTTAAAGGGGGTAAATCATTATGAGCAAGTAAGTTTTTATAAAAAATTGTGGGAAAATCAACAATTTAAAAGAAAAATAGTATAAAAATCGCTGAGCACGATGCGCCATCTAGCGGTATATATATATATATATATATATATATATATATATATATATATATATATATATATATATATATATATATATATATATATATATATATATATATATATATATATATATATATATATATATATATATATATATATATATATATATATATATATATATATATATATATATATATATATATTTGTCAAGACTGCAAAAGGACCTTTAAACTTACATACATTGCACCGTCGAAAGTCGTGCACATCCGTAAGTATATCTCATTCAAACATAAGCATTTCCCAATACAAGCTGGGATTTCCGTCGCTACTTTTTAAGTAGCTTTTACTAATTTTATTTTAAATAAAAACATCATCCTAACGGATTTCTTTACAAACCTTATCAAATATATATATATATATATATATATATATATATATGTATGTATATATATATATATATATATATATATATATATATATATATATATATATATATATATATATATATATATATATATATATATATATATATATATATATATATATATATATATATATATATATATATATATATATATATATATATATATATATATATATATATATATATATATATATATATATATATATATATATATATATATATATATATATATATATATATATATATATATATATATATATATATATATATATATATATATATATATATATATATATATATATATATATATATATATATATATATATATATATATATATATATATATATATATATAAACAAACACCCGCCCACTGCCAACGCGTCATCCACTCATTGAGTCGGATTTGCAGGCATCGGACGTAGTTGTCTGCTTTTCATTGCGCTACTCTATACAAAACGGTCACAGGCGGGAGGCGGTAGGCGGATTTTGTCGCGCCTCTGTGTTCGGTTATTCCCGTAATTGAATACGTGCATAGTTAAAATGTTTTGAGGCGGCCAAACCGGCGCCGAACACCGCCTAATCCACGTGGCTACGACCGTTCGAGCGTCAAATTAGTGATATTGCCTGTTATTGCAGGACCTACCCGAGTAGAATGGATATTCGTTTAATACATAGCGGGTTTGATAGTGACGAGATAGAGAATGGCATAGTGGCTCTGTGGCATAGTGGTCGCCAGATCCGACATTGTAATATTCTAGGTTCTAGTTCCGGCTGGGTTACTAATAATTGCAGTTGGGATAATATTAAAGGAATTGCATTTGAATTTTGTAAATCTATTACAATAACAATCCATACACAAATAGGGTTGGTTGTAAGAGACTGACAAGATAATAAAACTGCTCATTTGAAATTTTATAATAAAGAATAGTAATAAAACGAATGTCAGATTTCAACCAATGCATGGTTCAATCTTTATTATTGTCGGTTATCGAATTTAAGTATGCATATAAACTATGCTTATATGTCAATGAAGCTAACTTAGATTATTGATTATTGTGATATTTTTTTTATTGTTATACACAGTTAATAAATTGTTGACTCCGTACTACTATTTAATAAAATATTGGACGATGGAAGCTTCTTTGTTATAATAAAATATGTTACGTATTATATTCGAGCGAGTGCGAGTGGCTGTCTACGATACCACTAATAAGATATTTTTTTTAAGTCACTCGACTTAAAAAAAAGTTTTTTTTAATTTTATAACTTTAGATGCAGAACATAAATACTAGATAAGACTATAGAGACATTTTTTTTATTGTTAGTAACATTTTTTTATTAAATAGCTTCACGGTCATGGAAATCAAGGCAACATATCTATTCTGTTTTTAGGTAATTGAAACGAAGTATTATATTAGGAAATCATGTCAAAAGGCTTTGACACTTCAAAATGTAATTACTTTAAAATCGGCGAATCGTTTCTGACATCTCTCTTCTTTAAAGTAGGAGCGTAGCCCATCTAAGCAGGTATGTGATGGTTCCTACAGACCATTTCCACATAAAAGCAAAGCCTATATCTGGAAATGGTCTGTAGGAACGATCACATATCCGCTTATGTGGCTGGCACTTCTTCTTTGATAATAATAATAATATACTCTTTATTTGCAATTAATTATAATACAAACAGGCGAGCTTATTGCCACATAGCAATGGCTTACAACTAACATAATCACAGTGGTACAAGCATTATGGAAATAAAGACTAGTATATTAAAAAAAAAACTAAGAATGCCCAAGGAGAGGATATTGGGAGAGGAACAGGCGTGAAAGAGAATAACTGGTTACTTCTTATTTTTTTATTTTTTTATTTAATACACATTTTTTTAAAATACAGCTTTGTATAAAATCCAGCCAAAGCCTGAGGCTTACCTGCTGGAGATTATGATAGGGTGACTTTCAGTGCAACTTTAGTTGCCATTTTGACCATATTATAATATATCTGCTGCATTTTTGATAATATTTACATAAAAAAATGAACGTATTTAATGCTAATAAAATAAAATATGAATCTTATTCGTATCATTTAGGTACACGTGTGTTTCACTTTCACTTATTTTAAAGCTAACTATTTTTAATTCTTTTTTTTCTTAATTTAAATCTAGTCTGTCTAGTCTATTTTTTATAAGTTTTAAATTTAGAGGAATTTTGTTGAATATATAAGGAATTAGCCAATTCAATCTTTTTTTTCCATAAAGGTTGCAAAAAGGAGGGACGAGTAGCCGTTCATTTTGTATCTGGCTAGTTCTGTGTTTATGTTGGACATAAATTCGGAACTCATCAGTCTCGAAATATTGAACTGTCAATCTATAAATAAATAATACATTAGCTGGTATATGTCACAATAATTAAAAAGTCCTATCTGGTCGTTTTTGAATTTATTTTGAATCTTATTTGGAACTATTATTTTTAAAATACGGTGTTGTAGAGATGTGATGCGCTATATATAAGATTTAAATGTGTTGCCGTAGGTTGTAATTCCAAAAGCAATAATAGATTCGACCAGGGCAAAATACAGAGTTCTCAGCTGATTGTATTTGAGACCATCTACATCTAGACCACCTACAAGAGAGACAAAAGTTTGAGACCACCTACATCAAGGATGGAAAGTGAAATAAAACTCAAAATACGAAGCAATAGGTTAAATTATTATTTGAAATACTTATTTACCTAATACTTATTTACACATACATCAAGAAGAAAACCAAAAATATCAATAAATTACATTAAATACAGATTTTTCGTCAAAAAACCCTCCCTCGCATTTTATTACTTTTTTTACTAGTCTGTATACAAGGAATCAATTTGTCGATTTTATCTTGTGAAATATTGTTCCAGCTTTCTTGTAAAGTCTTCCACATGTCTTCTTGCGAGGAGGGACAACAACTGCGCACATTTCTATCAAGCTCTTCCCACAGATGCTCAATTGCGTCGAGATCCAGGCTCTGAGGGGGCCACACCATGTTTTTTAACACTTCTTCTGTTTCTTTACGTTCTAAATAGCTCCTGCATAATTGTGAACTATTTTTGGGATCATTATCTTGTTGGAAACGAAATCCATTTACAATTAATCTTAAACCAGACAAAACGGCATTTTGCTGTAGTATTTGTTTGTACTGCTCCTTTTTTATGATTCCATCGACTCGTACCAAATATCCGGTTCCATGGACCGAGAAGCATACCCAGATCATAATGGAACCACAACCATGCTTGACTGTTGATACCATACAGTCTGGCATCATCTTTTTCTGGGCGCTACGTTGAACAAAATTCGTCCTTTAGATCCAAATATTTCAAATTCGAATTCATATATATATAAATGGTTCAAAAGCTTAAAATTGAGACATGTTCGAAACGATTCGCCGTTTTTTAAGTTTCAAAATTTTAGTGTTGAAGCCTTTTGATATGACTTTCTAATATAAAATGTTATCGGAGGGTGATATATCGGACGAATCGCTTCTGTGTCTTTTCTAATTGCTCCTTGTGGCTGCCGTGTTTGGGTGACCATGTCGTGGAGCAATTCTAATACACTTCGGACATGAAAATAGTACAGGGTGGTCATGGTGCAATTTTCGATAAAGGCTTGCTCATCCTAAACAGGAAACCTAGAAGCATACTCTAAGCTATCTTTTCTGCCTGTGCGCAGTGTTGGTCTTCTGGCGAGATGTACTATTATGTCTTGAGCGCTCAAGGCGGGCAGCTACTTCTCTCTGGTACATTGATTTAATAATAATAATAGTAATAATGCGCTTGATTCGTTTAAACAAATATTGCGAGCATATTGCGTTGTAGCAATATTTTACAGCTAACACTAACCTAAGGAAAAAGATGTTTTGGGCAAAAAAACTTTTATTAAAATAACTTATAAAGGCAGCTCGTATATATCTAACGTTTAAATCTAGCAGAAATAAAAACATCATAAAATAAAATAAAATCAATAAACCTATAAAGATGCAAGGAAAAGCAGGGGAGTATAGAGCAGTGACAATATATTTTCTAAATTTTTCTTTTTACTGAAAATATACAATATTTAAATTATATATTCCGTTGACGATGGGACAGGAGACGCGAGGCGATTTTACATTTTTGTCGATTTTACAGTCGAATTTAACATTTTTGGATTTTTGATATGATTACTTGAATATACTCGCGAGTAGATTTTATTTTCATGGCCCACCAACCGACGAGGAGGGAAATTATTTTAAACGGGATTTTTTTTTCTCGAGATGAAGACGAAAATATCAATTTGACCCCCCCCCCTCCCCTGAGAATATTAGGACCGTTTCGAGATTGAAGTCTGTATGTGGGTCTGTGTGTGCGTATTTCTCCACTATAGCGCCCAAACGCTTCATTTGATTGAGTTGAAATTTGGCATGCATGCATCATTTGAACATAGCAAGAGTTGAAAAGGTTGTAGTCGGCCCAAAAGGGAGAGCACTAGTCAGGTTTCATTCTCGATATATTTGACTTCAATATTAAAGACATCTGTTGACGCTTAGCCCAATTCGGCCCCTAGCCGAGAAACGAACCGCTCCGCCCGAGAAGGTTGCGTGCGAACCCGACGTGGTTCGTACGCCGGCCGAGATAGGGTGCTCATCGATTTTATTTTTGAAATTAATATTCAGATGAAATTAGGCCTTGGCTGTTTGCCGGGAATGTCTTGGGTTGATACAAGCGATTTTTTATGTCATCCGCTTATAGTATATATCCGGAGTTTTAAAAGCAATTACCTATATCTCGTGTATATTCATTCGTTGGCGATATGGGAAATAAAATCCTAAAAGGTCTGGCAAAGTTGTAAAGTGCAGCGTTCGGCGGTGCGCCCTCGTGCGCGGTTTCATGCCGCCCCATAAAAAGGCCGCCGCGCCTCCCCGTGCCGAGGACGTCCGCGCGCGTCTGCGGGAAAATTGTAAAAAAGTTACGATTTTAATAAAATGCAAAATAGATGCGACTGCACATTGTACACGGATTGAGTGCATCCGGTCGTGTGTGTATTTTACGTATACCACACATATACGCATACGGTTCGTCCGCTGTAATTCAAGCACGGAAAACAAAGCAATATCCCGTATGCGTTCCGTGAAAATATTTCAATCTTGTTTTTATCTATTAACAAAATGAGTAATTGATATACTTTCTTTTACAAGTGGTTATATGTAAGTTGAAAATAACAATATATAACATTTGTAGTATTGACCCCAGATTTACCTCACCATCCATTTATCCTTCAGGCATCCAACTCCCAACTCTTCAGGTTCCATCTCATTATCCATCTCTTCAGACTTTGCACTTCACTTTAATATGTGTTACATTATCCGTTTTTGTATTAATTTAGTTAAGTTACATTTTTCAGTATACATTTTAGATGTATACTGAAAACGTATATTAGATGTATACATGTACACGGTAGCCTACGCTTGCTGTAGGCTACCGTGGGTTATCTGCAAAGAAGTCGATTTTGAGTTAAGTATACAGAGAAAGGTTAAGTAAAACGAGCTCTATGAAATCGAAGACTATTCCGGTTGCTTGACATTATAAATAATATATAAACGAAGTTACCGCGTGTAGTTTGTGACACTTGACGTTTCGGCGATGTTACAACCGCTGTTGTCTACGGTAGACCGACAACGTCTACCCTGGATAACTGCGGTTGCAACACCGCCGAAACGTTGGGTGTTAAAACTTCACGCGGTAAATTAGTTTTAGCATATTTATAAAACGAGCTCTATCCTAGACAAAAATGGGTTTCCTGTCAAAAAATACCTTTCTTATCACGATAACTAAGAGAAGAATGTTAGCTTTGCATATGGCAACATTGGGGTAATGGCAACGACTTTATCATTTCCACGTCAACTTCTAAAAATAAATGCACTTACTTATTTATACAATTTTAAATACAACCCAATATTGCATTAAAAGAATGGCGAAAGGTGAAAGGCAATACTGAGTTATTCATACAGTTTCAAATACAAAACACTGTTATATTTAAATTATATTTGGATAATCATGATATAATCCACCTCACTGAGATGATTAAGCAAAAGTTAATTGCATTATTGTATAAAATCAGGATTTTGTCAGATTTTCATAAAATTAACCATCAAAATAAGGGTTTTCATTTTCCAAAATAATTAAAACCGGAAGGTGAGTGTCTTGTCTATAAAAATTATAATTTGAAATAAAAATAATAATACATAATAACATAAACAAAACAAGCAACATAAGCAAAACTAAAAATCCATATAACTCAAATCTAGTCTTTACTTTCTTGGCAAGTAAAGTATTGTGGACGCACTTCTGTGTGTCTGTGTGTCTGTCTGTCAGTCAGTCTGCATTCCTACACGATAGCGCCCAAACGCTTCGTCCGATTGAGCTGAAATTTGTAATGCAGGCATTGGTCATCGCAAGAGTTGAAAGGATTGTAGTTGAAATTGGTCCACCAGAAGGCGCGTTAGTCATACTAACATCTCGAAATATTGGACTTAGAAACTTGAAATTTATTACATAGGTTCCTCGTTGGGCCGAAATCATATTGTGAAGTTTTAGTTGATATTAAACTCATGATATTTTAGGTAGTGGTAGTAAATATATTAGATACTAGCTGACCCGTGCCCACTTCGTTGGGAGGTAAACATTTTTACTTGTGATGAAATTATGAGTGTGGTTCGGTTAGTACTGAGTGCTATGATTTATTTCCTCACTAGTCTATATTACCGGGTTTCAAATGAGTGAATGAAATGGTTATGATTAAATAAATTATGTTTAATTCAATTGTTCAAAACTTCTCTGTATGCTATATTAGATGTAATGTTATTATTGGTACCAAAATATATTGTCTTTCAGGAGTTCCAACCCGAGATACGGTCGCGGTTCCATACCTATGTCGTATTATCACTTTAGCCATTTATGCAGTAAAAAGGAAATTATATGCAGTAAAAGGGATTTTTTTTTTTTTTTATTTGTTGAGTGGGGCTTTTCTAAGGTCTTTATGAGCCTTGTAACACTGCGACCATTGCTGATCTATTGTGCTCGCCACCTACTATAGTTCTGCGCTAAGCCCCGTGTCATTCAAGAACCGCAGCAGGCTTTTGGCGCCAGATTGTTTTACCTCCTCAGGTTGGAGGTAGTGACCACCCAGGTGGTTGTATCTTTTACGCATCAGCGGGCCACACTCGCACATGAGGTGCTGGGGAGTTTCCTCTGCCCCTTGGCAGAACCTGCACATTTTTGTGTCTTTGAGCTTGAGGTTGAACATGTGTTTGTTCAGGCCACAATGCCCCGTGAGCGCCCTTACCAGTATGCGTAGATTGTTCCTATTTAGCGATAGGGCCTCACGGGCCGTCTTACGGTCGTAAGGCTTAATGAGCGCTTTGGAATGATTCAACCCTGGCGTGTTGTTCCAGTGGTTGACGGATTGTTCTAAACACATTTGTTTGAGCATTAGGTTTGCAAGGCTTTTTGGTACGCCACAGCAGGGTTCAGGGCCGTATAACGTTCCCTTTGCTCCCGTCCTAGCAAGTTCGTCGGCTTTTTCATTTCCCTCGATTCCTGCATGGCCGGGAACCCATCTTAGTATTACCCTGTTCTTTTCGCCCAGGGAATTCAGTAGTGATATGCAGTTTTGCACTAGCTTTGAATTAATGGTATTCGAGGCTAGTGCCATAAGAGCTGCTTTGCTATCCGAGTGGATATAGATACGGTGGTTGGCGTAGTCCTTTTGGAGGTTGATATCCGCACATTCAATAATGGCGTA
This sequence comes from Micropterix aruncella, assembly GCA_944548615.1. NCBI lineage: Eukaryota > Metazoa > Arthropoda > Insecta > Lepidoptera > Micropterigidae > Micropterix > Micropterix aruncella. The sequence continues at coordinate 21,708,058 of OX155953.1, read as the reverse complement.
AACCTCCGCTTGGAATATGGAGGCGTATTTTCCCAAGTTTACACTTCTTTTGAAGTTTGGTCGCTCTCCATATATACCACAGCCTACGTCAAGTCCCGATTTGGACCCATCAGTATACCATTTAAGGCTACCGGCCTCCCATTGCAGTTGGCTTTTTAGCCAGTCGTCTCTGGGCGGCAGTTCCACTGTAAAAAGTTTTCCAAAGTTTAGGAGTGGGAGCATGGTGTCTGATACCATGTTGAGGGTTGGATTTTCACTGACTGAGTCAAGAACTGATCTTAGTGCTTGTGAGATCCAGTTTACCTTCTCTCGGGCAGATAGCCTGTACATGCTGGCTTTCGCCACCTGTTGCAAATGAATGTGTAGGGGCGGTAAGTTCAGCAGTGCATCTAGAGCTGCTCCAGGAGTGGAGGACATTGCGCCAGTTGTCATAAGGCACGCCGTCCTTTGGATATTGTTTAGTTTGGTAATCACAGTTTACTGGTTGGCTTTGTTGCACCATACCACCGAGGCGTACGAGATTATCGGCCTCACAATGGCAGTGTATAGCCAGTGGGAGATCTTGGGGTTAAGGCCCCAGTTTTTCCCCGCCAGTCTTCTGCTTATACCCAAAGCACTTTTAGCTTTTTGAATTGTTTTATCTAGGTGGCTGTTCCAGGTGAGTCTTTGGTCGAGCGTGACTCCCAGATACTTTACTTCCTTGGAGAAAGGAATCTGCCTGTGGTTTAAGATTGGCATTTTTAGTCCACCTAGTTGACGTTTGTTGGTAAATGGCACGAGGACGGTCTTATCGGCGTTGACCGATAATTCGTTCTCTCTGCACCAATTGCTAACGATTGTTAACGCTTTTTGCATTATGTGTGAGATCGTGTTTTGGCAGAAGCCCCGGACAATGACTACTAGGTCATCAGCATAGCCCTGTGTGTCTATCCTGGCCTCTGCCATCCTATGCAGGAGTTGATCTATTGCAAGAGTCCATAGTAGGGGCGAGAGTACGCCTCCCTGCGGGCAGCCTCTTGTAGTGGTGACTTCAAGGTTTGTTCCGTGAAGAGCTACCTTGGCCGTGCGGTTTGAGAGCATCGCTTTCACCCATCTGGTTGTGGTGTTGTCAACTTGTTTTGACTCTAGCCCCTTCACCAGTGATTTAATTGGGGTTTTGTCGAAGGCGCCCTCAATGTCTAAAAATGCGCATACTGCGATTTGTTTGTCTTCCAACGCCTTTTCCACTCTGTCTACTAGGTAGAGCAGAGCGGTTTCCGTGGATTTGCCTCTGCGGTAGGCGTGTTGGTTACAGCTGATAGGGTTGACCGTTAGGATTTTTTCCCTGATATAGCTATCCAGTATCTTTTCCATCGCTTTCAGTAGAAAGGATGTTAGGCTAATTGGCCTGAAGGACTTTGACAGTGCGTAGTCCTTCCTGCCAGCCTTGGGTATGAATAGCACTTTGACCTTGGTCCATTCTTCTGGTATATGTCCCCAGGCATAGCTTGCTCTGAAGATTTTAACCAGATATGGGGTTAGAATGTCGATACCCTGTTGCAAAAGCACGGGCATGATTCCGTCGTCCCCGCATGATTTGTAAGGTTTAAAGGATTTTACGGCCCATTTAACTTGATCGGGCCTTATGATTCTAGCAGCCCTACTCCAGTCCTCGTTTCGAGGTCTGTATGGAGCAGTGGCGGCGTTGCTAGTTGTCACAGCACCTGGGAAGTGGGTCGATATTAGTTCCTCCAGAGTTTCCTTTTCATTTGTTGTAAAGGTTCCGTTTGGTTTTTTCAGAAGACCAATTTGGTTAGGTTTGTCCTTTGCGAGCAGTCTATGTACTCTGGCTCCTTGAGGCGTTTCCACTATGTCCTCGCAGAAGCTTTTCCATGTTGCTCTTTTGGCTCTCCTAATTTCTTTGTTGTACTCGGTTAAGGCTTTTTTGTATTCCTCCCAGTTGAGAGTTTGTTTAGCCTTATTAAATAGTTTCCGGGTTTCCTTCCGTAGTTTGTCCAACTTCGGGTTCCACCATGAAACTTTTCTTTTGGAGGTCTTTGTCTTGAGTGGGCAGCTTTCCTCGTAGGCGTTTATAATGCCTTTTGTGGTATCCGCCACGGCCAATTCTAGACTCTCGCGTGTTTTTATATTTTTTTGTATTGTTTCAAGGTTAAGCCTTAGTGTGGTACGGTAAGCGTCCCAGTCGGTGGCTTTAGGATTCCTGAAAGTTGTGGTTTGACAGTCTACGGTGTTTAGTAGTTTAAAGGTTATTTGTCTGTGATCAGACATTGAAGTGTCATCCCTGACATGCCAGTTTTTTATGTGTCTGGCTAGATTTTTAGAGGCAAAAGTAATGTCTAAAACTTCCTGTCTTGCACTTGTCACAAAGGTCGGCATGCAGCCTTTGTTTAATAGGCATAGGCAGTTGGTTGTGATAAAATCATTAAGTAACTCACCTCTATTGTTGATGTCTGAGCTCCCCCACGCGGTGTGGTGTGCGTTTGCATCACATCCAACCAGTAACTCAGCCTTTTGGGTACGGGCGTACTCCACCAGGTTTGCCAGCTCTTCGGTTGGATTTTGTTTCTCTCCAGATAGATAGGCTGAGCATAAGATGACTCTGGATCCATTCCATCCTTTGAGATTTATATACGCTGCTGACAGGTCATTAGTACATAGCTCTGTAACAGGCAGGAAGTTAATGTTTTTCTTGAACACTATGCATGCTCTGGGTTTTTTCCCTCGCGGGTACGAGAGGATTCTACCCGCAGCGTTTAAGCCCTGGATAGTTAAGTTATTTACCCAGGGTTCTTGTACGAGGGCGATGTCGATTTCTCCTTTGGTGAAGCAACACTCCGTCACTGCGCTGGCGGCAATGGCGTGGTGGAGGTTGATCTGGAGAATCCTCGTAGAGTTGCCTATGTTCGCCATCAGTGATCCATAGGGGTTGTGGGCTCTGTCGCAGGCTTTTCCCTCTCCAATGGAGGACGAGACCGTCCATGTTTGGATTGGGATGTGCCTTGCTCATTCCCGGGTTTTTCCCCCTTTTTAGGCGCTCCTGTACTCTCGTCAGCAGGAGAAGGCCGATTTGCCGGCTCTTTCTTTCGCTGTATGGGAGCAGGCGTTTGTCTGCCTTTGTTGGAGTAGGACGGGATAGCCCTGTTTCCTGGGGGATTCGTGGGCTCACCCCTGATTTTCAAAGAAATCTTTCCAAAACCAAGGGTGGCCCTGTAGTCGGTTTTCCGAAGGGTTTCCAAAGAGGGCTCGTCAATTGAGAAGGTCACGTGGTGTCCATTCTTTTCCTCCCTGCTGTTGAGTATTTTCCAGTATTCTGGAGATAAGCCTTCGTTCTGGTTTGTCAGCAGACTTAGGGCGTCCTTTATGTTCGCCGCCTCGCTGCTGGGGAAGAACGTTGTGCAAACTAGTGGCTTGGGCATTTCGCTTTCCGTCATGATAGACAGCTTTGCCTCGGGCCATGGTTTGAGGTTTGGGATTACTCCCACAAGCCAATCCTGGCTCTTCTGATTTTCACATGTGATCAGGACCCAGCCAGGCCTGTGAGTGAAACCCAGAAATTTTGGGCCCGAGCCTCTGACAGTGATGTTTTTAATCAGGGTCAGTAGCGAGCGGTGCACCAAATGCATTTGGTTTTCTTCCATCGGGCTTTCATTTTTTATTCCCACACGTGAAGAACCCACCACCTCCCTGAAGTTTGGCTTGATGCCTTCTTCTGGGTATATCTTAGGAGCCTTTTTTGAGTTTTCCCTTGGCGACTCCTCCTCCGACCGTGTGCGTTTGGACGCCCTTTGGTCATCAGATATGGGAGTGCTCTGATGGGTCAGGCTCTTAATATCTTTCCAGGGCCTGAGGCATGCTACCGAGGCTTCTCTAGCACTCACGTTTGCTGCCCTCAGCAACCTGAAACGTTTTCGAGCAGCACCGGACAACTTTGTCCTGTGCTTCTCGTGTGTCTCAGTGTCTTGGTCCTTTTCTTTGGGCATAGCAGAGTCGTTTCCTATTCTGTCTGCACCTTTGCTTGTCCCTGCGACAGCTGAGATTTTTTCGGGCAAAGAGTCGGTTTGAGTCGTGCTCCATGGCTCCGAACTGTTTCCTTCCCGGACGGTACCGTCCTGGTCGAAGTTTAGAGGGGAATTTTTATTTTCTTTTGAGTCCATATTTGTTCCCACGAGTAGTCAGGAAAGGGTCGTCAAAAACCGACAGAGCCTGTTATCGGTCAAAGGGCATTTCTACTTCCCGATTCGCCCCGGTTTCGGAAAGTAAAAGGGAAAAGTCTTTTGTTTTAAATACTTGAGACGATACATTTACTTATTTTGATAAGAATTCATAATTGTTGATAATATGACCAATAAACATGACCTAACGATTTAAATTATTTTTTTTTAATATAAAAAACTACTTTTTGTGACTTAAATATAAAAGTTAGACATATGCTGTCACTGACTTTTTTGTAGGCATTATCAATCTCTACAACTTTTCTCTAGAACTCAATCATATATCTCTTATTGTTAAGGCAGCGTTCGTAAGAAACATCTTCATTCAACCATTTTTCTGCGACTTACTTTGGAAATCCTACTACCACGAAAAAGTCTTTCCATTTTACGCATTAAAATATAGCCTTTAATACTCACCACTAACGTGGCTTTCTATTAGTGAAAAAAATTTTAAAATCGGTTCAGTAAATCCAGAGATTACTCCCTACAACCTCACAAACTTTACCTCTTTATAATATTAGTATAGACAAATAATCGTCATATTTATAGTCGTAATATTTTAAGTCTGCTATACAATAATTATTTAGTATGGCCCCTAAAATCGGCAACGCTTGCAATGCATGGATCGTTTCAAATTCGAATTCGAAGGCTCACGGAGACATGCCTTTGCAATTTGATTTTTAAATTGAATGAGATGAGGCGCGTTCGAAATATAATATTTTTGTTGCTTTGCGTCGCATATTAACAGGAATTTCGCCATCTACTCATCGACTTTATTTGTGAAATAAATATTCAAATGAAATAAGTCCATAGTTTCTTGCCAGGAAAGTCTTGGGGTGACACAACCGATTTTTTTTAAATACAACCCACTGTCTCGGTCCGCTAGCAATATTAGTATGTAAATATTTCACATAATGTGAAAGTGAAGAGTGAACGAAAATTAAGTATTGTCTCCAGCAAAACTAAAAATGCGTTTATCTCAATACTAGTTTATCTTACACGGTGCAGTGGCATAGTGGTTAGGTCGCCTGATCTTACATTGTAAGGTCCCGGGTTCGATTCCCGGCTGGAGCACAATTTTCCGTTGGGATCAAATTAACTGAACTCTGGAAATGCAATAACAAGACACAAACTTACACACATGTTACATGCACACATACATATAAACATTTCATAGTAGGGTTCGTTGTAAGAGATTGTCATATGTCAATAAATACGCCCATTGTGAAATTTCACAATAAAGAGTAGAAATCAAGGTTTTTTAAGATAACCGATTGTAGCTTTCAGCTACCGATATTAGTAAATATTTCAGTGAAGAGTGAACGAAAATTAAGTATTGCCATTTTTCTACGTCACCGAATATTTTCCAATTAGGCGAAGCGCGACGCCAGCAAATCATTATTGCGCTGTGATTTTTTCAGCCGTGAATTTTTTGTATGGAAATGAAGCTTTAATGAAGTTTCATCCGATAAATCATCTCGATAATAAATTGCTTTCAAGTGGTAAAAATGATCAGTTAATGTTTTTTGCTCAATTTATTGTATGTCACTAAAAGTAATCAATAATGGTAAACTTAGCATTGCTACTCAAAACGACGTGTCATGCATTTGGTATGTGACTGTTTAGAAGGCGAAACACCTCTCTTTCCATTTTGTTATTAAAAAAAATCTGCTCGATAGTTATTCCTTAAACTGTTTTAAGTGGACAATGTTTTTTTTTTTATTTTTGATTTTTTTTACATAGTGGCATAGTGGTTAGGTCGCCTGATCTTACATTGTAAGGTCCCGGGTTCGATTCCGACTGGGTCACCATTTTCCGTTGGGATCAAATTAACGGAATTGCATTCTCAATTGTATCGATCGAATGCACACAAGACACACACTTACAGACATGTTACACGCACACATACATATAACACGTCATAGTAGGGTTGGTTGTAAGAGATTGTCATATGACAATAAACCCGTCCATTGTGACGCTTCACAATAAAGAGTATAAACAAACAACCAAACAATTTATTGCATAAGGAAATCAATATAACAATTTAGACCATTCCTTTGATTGCAATATAAACATAAATATAAAAAATACAGTTCTTGCAAGTACATAAACAACATGTTTATATAAGCAATAAATACAAATACAGGCATTGAGAATAGAAAAACTTACAAATTTACAGTAGGTACATAGAGAATAAAAACAATTTATCTCATTCTGACATAAACAAGTAGCGCCATGCCCACACCTCGAAGATATGCGGGCTCGCTGTGAAAATGTTAAGGTCTGACGGTGCCGAACATAGCGCATTTATTTAGCGCAATTATAACATTACAACAATAAAAATGACGAAACAGAAATAGCCGTAACAAATTTAAATACAATAATCCAAATGACCGCATTTATTATAATAATCTCACTAGATTTCGTCACAAAAAAATATTGGAATAAAAATAATTATGGAAGATTAGAAAATTCATTAGTATCTATGTCCTTAATATAATAAATTAGGTTCTTAATAAGAATATCTCAGAATTTTCTTAAATTAAACCTATCCAAGACGTACAATGGAATCTTATTGCAAAAAATTGGAATGATACAGGGGACTATTTCTAATCCCCGAGCCAGAAAAGATAGAAGGCGTTCTGCGAACAGAGGTTTTCGCCCCGAAAGATTAGAAAAAAATTAATATTACTGAATATTATATTTATTAATATGACTAAAAATTAAATTTTCTTCCACTACATGGCTTTTCAGGTGAATAATATGTTTCAATGATGTATGGCTAATCGTCCTCCATTCAACAAACTATCCCAATTTTCCAAAAAAAATAAATCCCGGAAATTATAGAGAATTATTTTTTTTTAAATTTCAGTTGAAATTTTCACCTCTAGATGGCTTCCCGCTAATCCGATCTTCCGATATTTCGTAGCGCTTAAAATTATCTATTCGTCTATCCAAACAGCATCTTTCTATTACGCGCTGTCGCCGATATATAGGGCGTTTTGTAAATATGGGTTTTCACCCCGTAGTTTCTTTATTTTAATATCAATACTATTTCTCCCCATACATTCGATAAGGAATCCAAAAATATAGAGATACCGATTGTACCGCAAAAATCAAACAAATCTAGTCCTTACTGGTAATAAGTCGCATTTAGTTAGGACGCAAATCTTAATTAAAAGTTGTTATTCTCGAACATCAACGATCGTTAGCGAAAGCGAAAGGAGAGTATATAAACCTTTTATTAGTCGCGAGAAGTATCGACGGTTATCAGTCGCGGTATATAAGCAGCGTTTTATCAGTCGTTTATTTTTGTGCCGTGGCGAGGCCATGGCGATAATCACTCGACAAAAGTGTATCTGTCTGTAGGTGCGATCGTAGGTAGGTAGCTAATGGGCTTGCTGAGTTGGCCACGAAGACCCATTTTGTTCAGGGTAGGTCACACTCACGGGTCAACACCTATCCGGCGGCCTCTACGTATGAAGCGCGAGCCCGGGCAGGACTCTGGCCTTAGCGCTAGTTTCCCCTAGGAGTCAATCTTCTGGCGCTCCTGGACTGTCTGCGCACCTGCCCGACTGCTCTTGAAACGAACATCGGCTACCCGATTCCGGGTGAACAGCCGGGCAAAGGATTCCGTGGTCCGCGATAGATTCGGTTTACACCGTTTCACCGTTTCGTAAGGGAGAGGACCGCGCAAGCTACCAGTCGAGAGACCGGAGTAATCTGGTCGCAACTGGAAGTAAGGGCGTGAGTGTAAGCTCGCTGGGTAACATACCTTGTTAACTCGCGGATAAGGCGTTGGCCTCTTACGGGTATGTGGCGGAGCTTGACGGTGGACTGTTTTGTACTGTCTTCTGCGTTTACTTCACGGGAGATAGAACGAACATTTCGTTATAACTTCCTCAGGTGTCAACTCTAGTACTAGGTAAATAGAGCTGTCAACTACAACGGGCGAACCCGTCACCTCAGGAAGTTTTATTGAAAATAAAAACAATCGAGAACAGTTTTTCATCTGTATAGTCCTCATATAAAACAAGCAGTTTCACCTTTTTCGAAGCGTATTCTATTCTATGTTGTAAGTAATAAAATGTCTCGGTTTATATTTACAATATTATTTTAGTTCACGACCTAAATGGTTTTAATAAGTTAAGCAATCGAACACTGAATCTTACTCATCACAAAAAATCCTTAGTGAAAGGCCGTTACTGGTCGCAACAGTTTGACTTCTTCGATGCTTCGGGCAAACCCGTAATCTCAGGATATTATGACAATATTATAACCATCCTGCGATGAGACGCCCAACAAATCACAACAACATACTAGTCACAAAAAACAAAGGTCGATTTATATTTGATTTACCTCGTAGCTCTATCAATATATCACCAGTAGCATTCTTTGTATATGGTTTTAGATTAGTACGCTTTGGTAACCTTCCGCGCCGGCGACATGCAGATGAGGCTTATAGTTATTGATTTGGCCATCTATAGTAATACAAAGAATAGTTTTTTTAAAATGAAAGAGTGATTGATTATAAATATCTATTATTTAGCCATTAATAACAATAATACCATTAGGTTAATATTGTCATCCATCGCATTTTATTTAAGCAAATTACATAACAGAAATAATACGGGGAGATTAGAATGTTATCTTTAGAGCACATAATATTTAAAGCACATAATATTTAAATATTTATTTTTATTATTATTTTATTATTATTAAGGAAACTTACAGCTATTACAGGAGAAATATCTGAATTTTATTTATAAACTACAATGCCAGTTAAAAGTTTCCACGCTAATATCGTAAAAATATACAGTCGCCTAAGAATGGGATAGGAGGAAGTGGAGGGGAATTGAAGTTATAAATTATATTTTAATATTTTATTTTATTATTTTATTATTAGGGAAATTTTATGGTTTATTTTAATATTGAAGAAAGAAAGGAAAGAAGAAAAGAAAAAATATAATGTAATTATTTCACTCGTCCTTGAATATTGCCTTTCAGAAAACCCGGAATACCTAAGAGTCTTGAGCGCAGTCGCAGTTGTATTAAACAGGTCAATTTCGCTTAGCTTGGTTATTGCAGAAATGAGATACTCGATAAATGTAATTATTTTGGGCGTAGTTTGTGCTTACTTGAGGTAGATGAAATAAGTTGATTTGGCGGGTAGGCCGTGGGGGTACATGGAAATTTATAAGCTGAAGCAATTCAGAACAGTCGATAAAGCCATTTAATATCATGTATAGCAATATTACATCTGAACTAACTCTTCTCATTTCTAATGGTATAAGCCCATGATAGTCACCAGCTTCGTTATAATCTGAAACAGTTACATAAGACAGATAATTTAAGTTTTTTAGGAACTTGTTTTGAATGCGTTCGATCCTATTGATGTGACTATTGTAACAAGGAGACCAAATTTGGGAAGCGTATTCGAGGTGGCTGCGGACTAAGCATAATATAAAATTATAAGGGACCTATTATGATTAAACTGCTTGGCTTGTCTGAGAATAAAGCCCAGCATACTGTATGCTTTGGCAGTTATTGTGTCAATGTGTGAAATGAAATGTGTGTTTATTGTCTAGAATAACACCCAAGTCCTTTATAACAGATTTTCTTGGGATGAGAAGTCCATTTAAATTGTAGGAAAAATTTAGCGACTTGGTATTCCTTGTAAAACTAACAATTGCACACTTAGAAACATTGATTTATAATCGGTTTGCCGAGCAGTAAAGAGACAATCTATCTAGATCTTTTTGAAATGATATATAATCGTCCAATGTCCTTACCGGTGCATACACCTTCATATCATCAGCAAAAAGGAGGAATTTACAAAGGTTGAAGTATTGGTTGATATCGTTTAAATATATAGTAAACAATAGTGGTCCTAGTAGACTACCTTGTTGGACTCCAGATGTTATTTTTACCCACTCAGACTTAAATCCACCCAATACTACACTTTGAGAGCGATTTTCTATATAAGAGGTAAACCACCTTAGAAGATCGACCTGTATGCCGACCAGTTGCAACTTCTTTATAAGAATTAGATGATCAACTTTGTCAAAAGCTTTACTAAAGTCGGTATATACGACGTCAACCTGGGTACGTTTAGACATATGAACGAAAAGGACCTGTAAACCATATTTGGTACATTTACATATTTGGACCTGTATACCATATTTGGTACATATTGGTACATTTAAACCTGTATACTATATTTAAAATTGACAATTGTTACATATTTTTTGTATTTTGAGACTATATCGTTACGGAGTGTTAAGAACGCCATTTATTGCACTAATATTTGCAACTATGAGTGCAGTATACACCTTCCGTTTCGTAGTAAAACCCTAGCTGCCAAAATGTAGTACGGAATTGAGCATTTTTTTATATAATTAATAGTAGTAGTAAAAAAGAGATAAGGTAGAAATGGAGGAATCATAATAAATTCATTTTAATGATGAAAATGAATGTTATTTCATTCTAAAATGAATGACATTTCATTATTTAAAATGAATAATTTAATTTTAATTATGAAAATCAGCATAATATATGACAAAATCTGGTGGGTTCAATGTGCTAACGGAGGGTCTGTTAAAAGACCGTCTGTTTAAAATGTAAAGCTTTTGAGTACGAGGCTCCACTAACGAAGCAAAAAATGCTCTTATAATATGCAGCAGTGAAGAGATTGCTTCATCCGCATAGCAAGTGAAAGATTCTTCATAGCGTTCGCATTATGCTAATGAATGTCACAGTGTAAACAAAAAATGCACCGGCTACGACGGCCAGCAGGATACAGGCAATGGAATGGGAGAGGGGGGTAGGGGAGGGGAGGGTCGGTGGACTAAAGAGGCATTAGTGTCAAAATGGCGGCGCGGCGTCAATTTTAACAGAAAACTTGCAGAAGTATTTACGCCTCGTAAAATTATCCGGCAAAGTTTGCGTGGAAAATACGTCGCGTCGCCAGTAAACTTTATACCGGTGCTAGGTGGAAAATTACTCTGTATTATTATATCTATACATCCATATTTTGATTTATCTCCCCCCCTCCCCCCTTCTAACCCCTCTCAAATATTATTTATTATAATCAACTTTATTTATTTCGATTTTACGAATTTCAAATGATATAAATAAAAAAATTATTTTATCTACAGTACAAAGCGAATTCATTGGAACAAAGAGTATTTTTCTTCGAAAAGTGCTTTATTGGACATAAACATACAAAAACAGTACTGGTAGTTATATATTGTTAGTTTTAATCATAAACTGCTTTGATATCGTGCACATCTGCTCTATAAATACACGTTGTATAATTGCAAGGCAATATTCTATAATAGCGCGTTGGCTATGTAAAAGATGGTCTTTAATTCTTACAACAGAATTCAATGGTATTTTCAGTCTTTAATTATTATTTTGGATGTATGCTTGATTTAAAGCATTTATTCACATTTGCTCCGTGGTCTGTATTGACTTTCTTCTTATCAGGCACTTATCAAAAAAAAATATATTAAACAAATATTATATTAGGAAACAATGATAAAAATTCATCAGAGGCGTTCAATTTGGTTAAATTTCTGTTGTATTTTCTACTGTATTCTTTTTCTTTCGAGTCTTCAACCGACTAGAAAAAATGCATTGTTTCTTGACAATAGTATAACCAAAAAAGTGGCAATTTGTTTTTATTTCACGGTTCTTTTCAGTCGAGCTCATAAAATCAGTAGGAAAAAATATTATTTTCAATAATTTACCATTATTTTATTTTGAAAATCTGTGACTTGGCCTTTCAGCATATATACGCAATTTATTTATATTATATAAAAAAATACGTTTATTAAATAATTTGGTTTTGCAGAGTGTTTCGTGAGTATGCTTTGGTACGTATTCCAATCGTAGATTTTTATCAATATAGTTTTTATACAAACAATTTCATGATAATAACAATTTATTAGTCTGCATGTACCTGTCTATTACATCAGTCGGTAACATTTACTAGATACAACCCGCATTCAAAGGAGCTAGCAAAGCTGGCGATAGGCTCCATCGATAGACAAGTGCCGATGGGCATGCAATCAGGCCGCAGGCACTTCTCAATGCAGACACGGCTTGTCAATAAGCATGCATTTGCCTGCAGGCCTGACAGCGGACTCGCCCGAATTCGCAGTAGTGCCGTACCACTCACTCACGCTACCGTCAAAACTTGCCGTACTTGATATTCGAGTTAGACAACGTTACGAGGCGATTCCACACGAAGATGTTTACTCTGCTGAAAAAGGCATATTAATATTTCGTATCACATTTCCGAAAGCAAAAAAAATACAAATGGAAAAATCACTTGTTAATTAACCACTTAAGGACTACGCCCGAGTATACTCGGGCTATTTTTATAGGCGAAAATTCCCACACCCAAGATAACTCGGGCAAGATTTACCTTCAGAAAAGATCACTCCCGATGGTTTCAGGTAAAAATAAATACGATTCATGGCATGTGGAAGCGAGACAAAAGACAGCTTCCATGATTAAAACGAGGTAGCACTCCCCCACTATCTCCCAATCTCTTCAAATCGGATGACATCAGGCGATGTTAGTACTACCCAGTGTTTTGAGCAGTGAGGTTGTGTGTTTTGAAAGCTCATTTTAGAATTTACCACACCAAAGAAAATTTTTGAAGATGGTTTTTTTTATATTTTTTAATTAGTTCTTTGCATTAATAAGGTATAATTATTAATTATGATGAATAAAAATTTATATATTTTATTTAATGAATTTCCTTTATTTCTAAATCCACACTATGCACCATAATATCAACTTTCTATCCTATTTTTTCGGCCTGAAATGGCTTTTATGAAGGATATATATGTTCAGTATATAAAATTAATTCATTTAAAAAAATGCGTTTTATTTCCGTTTTTATTTTTTTTAATGATTACTGAAGGTTTAATGAAATGCAATTGAAGGATTGGCACAAAGTAAACCAGGAAAATTGTTATAACACTTACATGTGCAGTATTATTAGTAATTATTTAGGTTTGAGTGGTGGTTTACTGTAATTAAAATTTAATTTATTAGATATCTTTAAACAAAAACTGTATTTTTTTACCCTTGATGTAAAATATGTAAGCGGAATGGAAGTAACCTCCCCGAGTAAGTCGTCCTCACAGTAAAATACACAGGAGGCAGTATAATAGCCTGGAATTGCATGGAGGCCGATGGGCTTGGTGAAATGCTTGTGTACGAGCATATAGGTCAAATAGATTTCATCAAGTACATAAATGTATTCAATCCAATTTATTTTCTAAAATCTTTACAGATTGTTCAAAACTTACTCTATATACGAAAAACACTGGTAAATAGGAAACAACAAAGGGATAAACAACAAAATAATAATATTATACCAAAATTATAGCATTCGATTTTACAGATTTCCAGTTTCCTACTTCACGCCAGGCTGCATTGCACGAATATAAATTTACTATACTAAAAATTGGTAGTAAAAAATATTAAATTAATAATCAATTTGTAATATAATAATCATGAATAATATCAAGAAAAAAAATATAAATAATATAATGGTCACTGGAATAATAATAATAAATGGTATGCTCTTGGAAACTGTTCTACAGCCATATTTTTTGATAAAGTTTGAGGATATAAGACGATACACCTTGCCTCAAATCAGCGATTACTATGAAAAGGTTTCGGGAAAATCATTTGAATCTTCTGGACTGGATAAACCAGACCCCTTATGTAAACCTAATAGAACATGTGGGGTATTTTAAAACCTAGGGTACGGAATCACTGAATAACGTCGAAAGACATATTAAAAAATGTTATAAAACAAAAATGGCAAGAGATTTGAAAAATAGAAAGAAAATTTGATTGAAAGAACTACTGCTGTAATTAAGGCTACATGTGGCAAAAAATTAAAAATTAAAATAAAACCCAGTATTGTATGTGCCGATACGGAATCGCATATAACATTGTTTAACGAAATTCACGCTCAAATCGGCTTGACATTTTCCGCCTTTATTAACAAATATTATTATAGTTTGTGTGTATTTCATATCATAGCGTGTAACGCTTTCCATCTGTTGCCACGTAATTCGGTTTAAACGAGACGCGTGTTTACTCGCGTAGTTACCGAAACTGAAAAATATCAACGAGGCTGAAATTACGAGTATAATCAATTTAAATATAAGCTTTGTAAACGAATTTCGGTCAACAGCAATATAATTCAATCACTGAGGTAAAAAAGAAAATCAATACCTAAAAGTAATACTAGCATATATAATATTTAGGCTACCAAAATTTGCATAAATTTGATTATCTAAATGCATATTTCAGTCCCGACGAATAAAGTTTAAAAATAACTTGATCAGAACCGATTATATTATATCAGAAAAAGCATAAAACAATCTTGGCAATTCCAACGCAGGGAAAGCGTAGGTATTCGGTATCTAAAGATATATAAAGCAGCGAAATATTATTTTACTGGCATGCAGAGGAACACTTGAGTTTCGCAATGGGTACATATATAATGGGCCCTGTTGGAATTGGCCACGAAGTCCCATTTGTTCAGGGTCGTCACACTCACGGGTCAACACCATTCGGCATCCTCCACGCATGAAGTGCGAGCCCGGGCAGGAGGGATTCAATCTTCTGGCACTCCTGGACGGTTTGCGCACCGCGCGGCGTCAGAAAATCGATTGTGCATTCTGACTAACAATCGGGGGAGTCTGCAAACAGTACTATCTCCTATAGACCGGGGGTAGTTGTTCACCTTACGGCGACTGCCCTTGAAACGACCATCCGATACCCGGTTCCGGGTAAACAGCCGGGAAAAGGATGCCGTGGTCCGCGATAGATTCGGTAGACACCGTTTTATCTCCAGGTAAGGGAGAGAACCGCGCAAGCGACCTCGAACTCGTAACTAGTCGGGAGACCGGAGTAATCTAGTTGCAACTAGTAGTAAGGGCGCGTGTGTCAGCCCGCTGGGTAACATACCTGGCTATCTCGCGGTTAAGGCGTTGGCCTCTTATGGGCATGTGGCGGAGCTTGATGGTGAACTGTTGTGTCCTAAATCTTCTGCGCTCACCTCACGGGAGACAGAACGATCAAATTTCGTTAAAACTTCCTGTGGTGTCGGGTTCGCCCGTTCTAGTCAACAGATCTAGAATGGGTACATACTTATCGCGAGAGTCACCTCGAATTTATTATTAACTTATTTAAATTGTCGTTTTCGCCATTGATATATATATATATATATATATATATATTTATTTTATTTTCTTAAAGATAACTTACAGCCAATAATTTAGTAGTGAACAAAAATAGGAAGCTTAGAGCCATTTACAAGTTACCACTGATAATGTTAATAATAATAACGTGAATTTACAACTGATATTAAGCATAAAGAAGATATTAAACAAGAAGATACTAAATTGTACAGTAGAAAACATGTTGACATAAACAAGACTGTAATAAAAGAAGAAAATGCTAAGCCTGGTCATCACAAAATCGCCCTGCAACCTGCTTCCTTATAGTATCTATATTCGTGAAAAAGGGGTCAATATCAATGTCAGCATTCAGGGTGTTGAAAGTTTCGCATACACTTATAAAATAGGAATTACGACTGTATTTGGTTTTAAAGCCAGGTACATGAAGGGGTGCCCTATTTCTAAGTGCCCGGCTAGGAGTGCGGAGAGATATTTTAGATAGTAGTTCAGGACAATCAATCGAGCCATTTAAAATTCGTAGTAAAAGTGAGATGTCAGCTATGTTTCTTCGCAAAGCCAATGGCAGCAAATAATGGCGGATACAACGAGAATAGTAGTCTGGATCACGTATACGACATTTATATTCTATGTAGTGCAGAAATTTTCTTTGGATGGCCTCTATTCTCGATGAATACACCTCGTAACAAGGGTTCCATAACTGGGATGCATATTCAGATGACTGCGGACGTAAGCACAATAGAGAATTTTTATGGTTTTTATGTTATTGAAGTGTTCGCTGGATCGTATAATAAATCCTAGGGCTTTAAACGCTTTCGCAACAATACTGTCGATGTGGGCATCAAATATCAGTTTCGAGTCAAGTGTAACACCCAGATCCTTAATTTTATTTTATTTAATTTTATTTTATTCTGGAACCAAACAGAACTACATACAATGCAATAAAAACCTATTTAAAAGTGACAAAAATCCATTAATGTGATTCCGAATATAAAGTATACAAATGAACGCAATATAATTTTATATTGTTTCCGCTTGAGAATGGGGGGAATCAGGATGGGAAGTGAGGTGAAAGGGAGAGACAAAATAGATAAAAATATATTATGTATGTATATAAATATATTTATATTTAATTTTAGGTATGATATATAGTTATTATAAAGAATATGCTTGAGATAAAATTATGTCCTTGAACTAAATTAAATGAAATGTTATGTGATCATCTAGATAGACTCTAGAATTTTTTTTATTGAGTTCTTATAAGAGGTTTTTGATGAGTGTAATATGTCCACACTTAAAAAGTCTGTATTATATCTATGACACGCTCTGTATAGAAATGCATTTTGAGATGCGTTGGTTTTCACCACAGGGAGATGAAATAGTCGATGCGATCGAACAGGGCGGGGAGGAACATAAAATTCAATGCGCTCCAATATCGCGTTCGCATCGATGGAATTATTTACCAACCCATGCAAGAATACGGCATCGATCAAGACTCTACGGCTCTCCAATGACATTAAATTGTGGGCTTTTAAGGATTCCTCATAGGAGCTGGGCTTAGTGAAAGAAGTGAAATTTAATCGCTTCACAAATCTTTTTTGTATCGATTCGATCCGCGATATGTAAGTCAAATATTGGGGATTCCAGACCACTGATGCAAATTCCAACTGACTTCTTACATAGGAATTATAGAGGGTTTTAAGCGTGTCAGTGGATTTGAATACCGATGATACCCTTAGAATAAAACCTAGTAATTTATATGCTTTTCTAATAATATTATCGATGTGTTCAGCGAATAGCATTTTCGTGTCAAGTGTAATCCCAAGATCTCGCACCGCTGATTCTCTTCCAACTATAGCGCCATTCAAGTTGTAGTCAAACATTATATTAGTATTTTTTCTGGAGTATGTGATTATGTGACATTTGTTTACGTTAACGAAGAGACAGTTATCTGAACAATATTTCATAAGGCGGTTTATATCTGCCTGCAAATTAAGGCAGTCATTAATTGATCGGATCTCACTAAAAATCTTCGTGTCATCCGCATATATGACTATATTGGAATGTAGCATGCAATTGGTGATATCGTTGAGGTATAGAAGGAAAAGAAGTGGTCCTAAGTGGGAGCCTTGCGGTACCCCTGAAGGAATTTCAGAAAACTCGGATTGATAACCCTGAACAACTACCGCTTGAGTCCGATATGCGATATACGAGGAAATCCAGCGATACAAGTCACCCCTAATCCCCAAAGCCCATAACTTTTTTAAAAGTAAGTTATGATTTATTTTATCAAATGCCTTAGAAAAATCTGTGTATAGAGCATCAACCTGTATACGTTTATCCATAGACTTAAGGACAGAATCAGTGAAGGTAATAAGGTTGGTTTCTACAGACCTTGATTTGAAAAATCCGTGTTGTTCTGGGACTATGACTGAACGAACAGCTGCGAATAATTGTTCGAATACGAGTTTATCCATTAACTTACTAAATATTGGGAGTTTTGATATGGGACGATAATTTTGAACATTATTTCGCGAACCTTGCTTAAATATTGGACATATATATGCTTGTTTCCATATTTTGGGAAAAACGCCTTCTATTAATGATTTACGGAACAATGTCGTTAGTGGATAAGCCAAATTTAATGCACAGTTAAGGACGAATATAGGATGTATTTCATCAGAGCCAGCGGTTTTGTTTATATCTATTTTGCGCAAATAATTATAGGTTGTTTCCTCGTCAAATCGTACGTCGTATATGTCGACTGATTGTTGGTTGGGGTAACTAGGTACGCGGAAGTTAATATGAGGATCGTACTACTCAAAGCAGAGTTATTGAGAAAATAAGAAGAGGAAGAAGGGTTATTTTTACGACTAAAAGTAATGGTAGAGCATTTGGCAACATTGAGGTCTAATTTGTTGGCAGTGCAATTGCTATTCAAGCGTAACAAGTCCTCCTGCAGGAGGGAGACATCACCAGGAGTAGTTATTGCTTTAAGAATCTTCATGTCATCAGCAAATAAAAGATAAGCAGAATTTCTAAAACATGCGTCTATAACCTGGATAAATAAAATGAATAATAGAGGGAGAATTCCTCGCTTCTCTTCTCTTCTCTATAATTAGCAGTCCCATTGCAGAGAATCTTACCACCCCTTATCACCTTAAAGCTGTCGTCAACTTACAGGTGATAAGTGGTGGTAGGTAATGACGATCGAGTTAAGGTAGTGACGACCTTTAAGTCTACATTAATAGAAAATATTCTATGCAAATTTTACTGTATAGTTTTTACGTAGTCGTTCAAAGTATTAAGTATGAGCGAATCATTAGGTATGTTCGCGTAAGATAAACTCTTTTCGTCCGACCACCCACTGCAAACACTTGCCAAACCGCCTTGCACTCGAGTCGCGATTAGTTCTTGGCAGTGATTCACGATTTATTTTGGCGTCGATCCCTAAACTGGGAGAAGCTTTAAAGCACTGTTATTTGAAGTGGCATGAGCGCTCAATAGTGGATACGAAAAATGGCAAAACCATTTATCAAATGGCCATTTATCAAGGTTTCTTTATAATTTAAAGTCCGTCTTTCAAAGATTCGTGAACAGGGTAGCAGAGCCAAATTGTGTATATCTAGTGTTGTTATAAATGTTTTGGGAGCTAATGGGCCCTTGCTGAGTTGGCCACGAAGACCCATTTTGTTCAGGGTTGGTAACACTCACGGATCAACATCCATCCGGCGGCCTCCACGCATGAAGTGCTCTGAAGTGACTCTGGCCTTACGGCTAGTTTCCCCTAGGAGTCAACCTTCTGGCGCTCCTGGACGGTATGCGCACCGTGCGGCGTAAGCCAATCGATTGTGCATTCTGACTAACAGTCGGGGTAGTCTGGAAGCAGTACTGTTTCCTATAAAGCGGGGGTGGTTGCTGACCTTACGGCGACTGAAACAACCATCGGCTATCCGATCCCGGCTGAACAGCTGGGCAAAGGACGCCGTGATCCGCGATAGATTCGATTTACACCGTTTCACCGCATCGTAAGGGAGAGGACCGCGCAAGCGAACTCGGACTCGTAACCAGTCGAGAGACCGGAGAAATCTGGTCGCAATTGAAAGTAAGGGCGTGAGTGTAAGCCCGCTGGGTAACATACCTGGTTATCTCGCGGATTAGTCGTTGGCTCCTTACGGGCATGTGGCGGAGCTTGGCGGTGGACTGTTTTGTCCAGGTCTTCTGCGTTTCACGTCACGGGAGATAGAACGACCAACCGTTAAAACTTCCTGAGGTGACGGGTTCGCCCGTTGTAGTTGACAGCTCTATTTGTTGTTATAAATGCAACGGAGAATACATACAACATTTTGTTTTGTTTTAAGCCCAATACCGGCTTTGAGTTTATTATTGCGATACTTCGTAAACGCCTTTATCGTTTCATTAAAAAAAACAACATTTTTACATTTATTTGAAGTTTATTTTTAATCAGTGTCTCTTCAATCATTGAATTTAGTCACCTAATTTTTAATTACTAAGCCTCAATGTCTGATAAGCTCTACTATTCCATCCAAGACATACTCTCTAACAATCTGTTGAAGGGTTCAGGTAGCAGCAGTAGAGAGCTCAATCTATACCTATCTACTAGCGCAATCAAAGGTTAAACAAATGATGATCTTTGATTATGATCTCCAAAGGTCATCATGATAGAAAGATTTCCACTCGAATAAGTGTCACAATAGTTTACCATCGTAACTTGTACCAAATCTATATGAAAACAAAATACACAAAGCCTGATACTCCGAGATATTTAACTGAAGAATATGCATGGTACTTTGGATGGAATTGAGAAGCAAGAAGAGTATACCGAAGGATTGTAAAGAGGTCAGTGGCTTTTGGTCCCTTACAACGTTAAGACATTGTCGAAAATTAATACAGTCTAAAAAAGCGAATACCGGTATGCATTGGTTCAGAATGTTATTTTTAGGTGAGTCCTACGAAAATTCCTAAAATGACACTCACCCTCTCGGTGCCTTTTTGACAACATTCGGTGACTTTCAGTAGGTTCAGTTTTTTTTAATAATTCTTTTTGTACACTAATTTAAAACGGAAGGCATATAAATAATACAAAATTACATTATATTACGACTGATAGAGAAACAATTAGCTTCTTATCTGTATATTTGTTCTTTTTACACGCTGGCCATTTTGAACTTGTTTAGCTTCGGGTTTTATAAAACCATATATTTTAATTTGGATTTCTGTCTTTTATTATCAATCGATTATTTGTTTGTGCTATCATGAAAAGTTGGAAATTCGCGTAGTTTTCGAATATGATGTTCTGTGCCATAACAATTAATGCGAATTCACACTGACAAGAACTGCAAGCAATGATGGGGAAGCTCGTAGATAAAACATCCTTGGTCAATCGCTCTTCGCCACGTCTTCTGCACGACAGCACACGATTACACATTTCTCAAAAAAACCATCACAACTTTGAAGGAGTTGCGACTGAAGACTCTTCGTCATCCACCATATTCGCTTAATTTTGCTCCGACATACTCTACTTCTATCAGAATTTGGATAATTATACTGGAGAAAACATCAACTCCGAAGAGGCAGTAAAAATGCATTCAAAGCATCCAAACAAGAGTTTTTGCAACAGAGGAATAAACTAATGACCCATAAACGTTTCCAGACAAGAGTCAATATTTCGATTAATTATACTATCAGTCCAACTAACTAATAATAATTAACAACTATTAACTACCTAATAATAATAATAATAACTAATACCTAACTAATACAAATAATTATATTATAATACTATGAGTTAATATTTCGATCAATTAAATGCATATTTTTATTACAAAATGTTTCGTCTTAGGCATAGCCATCATATTTCTATAGGTGTATACGGTGGCCCAAAGTATTTGTTCGGGGAACTATGAAGTTTCTCGCAACCTGTATATCCGTCCATATAAACAGACCCGACTTGGGGATTCCTGTCGCGGCCCTACTGCTAAAGAAAAAGAGTTATGATCTTTCGGCTTGTTGTATTTTAACAGGCTGTTTAAAAGTAAATGGTCGCCCTGAAAGAAATCGTGTTTGGTCCGGCGCGGCGCGGTCACGTGGGACGCCTCGTCTTTCGGTGCTACGTGACGTTTTGCCGGCTGCTTAGCGCCCACGGTCACTCTTTTACCAGGAGGGAGTTAAGGGGGAGGTAGGGAGGGAGTATGGGAGGCGGGGAGCGAAACGGTTGAAGAGTTTCGGCGAGGCGAAACGACTCGTCATCGGTGTTGCCACAGATGTGTAATACTATGACTAAATCCCTTACAGATTCGAATTCTTTTTTTCTTAGGCGCAATCCCTGCTTGAATATATGTCATCGTAATTTTTCGACAGCACACAAAAAATCTTATTCATTTCAACAAATTGATTGTATGAATTATATCACTAGGGATCCAGTGCGTCTCTATCTATTGACATACTCTCCAAGACGCCATTTATAGCATATATAAATGTCACTGAATTTGCACCTGGAGTTTGAATAGAGCTGTCATTATTTAGTATACGATGAATGAACAGAAGGAATGCATAACTTCGTAGGGCGAATAAATTACCGAAAATATAAAGGCCTTAAAATATACGGGAATAGGATCGAGTATTTTAATAAAGATCCTATGCACACGAAAGGGGTCACCAAAGACTTGTCCAATTATAGTGAACGGTCAACTGGACTCTCCTTAGTTATTACGGCGAGTGTCACTATGGCATATCATCACATTATATAAGGTGACGTCGTGTGATTTATATGCCCAAAAGCAACAAAAGCCATGGAAAAAATCTATCATAAATTAATTATATCGAACGACCGTTCAGTTAACCAAATGTACTCTCCTTAGTTATTACGGAAAGTATCACTATGGCGTGTCATCACACCATATAAGGTAACCTTGCGTGATTTATGTGCCCAAAAGCAACTAAAGCCATGGCAAAAAATCAATCATCAACTGAATAATCGATGGGTACCACTAAAATCCACAGAGACAACTATTTAATACAAGTAAATGGCAATTCACGATGGAAATACTCGCTATTCTTGTTTCGCCCAACGAATAACAAAGGGAAATGGAAAAATTGGTTATTTCATAAACAGTTAGAACACTTTGAGGTGAGTCTTAAATGATTATAAAGAAGTAGAGTTTCGTATATTTCACAGGGGATTGATCTAGAGTCTTGCACAATGAACAGTGAAAGCGTAGTAGAATTCAATAGTGTGGTGCTGAATTTATAATAAAATGTCAGTGAGTGATCGAGTTCTGAGATAGAAACCTAATGGGAAGTTAATGGTTCAAATAGGATAGGATAAGATGGTAAGTTTTGAGAGAGAAAACGATAGAGGAGAGTTTCTTCTTTGCCGTATTGGCAACCAAAAAAACTGTGCCCTATTTTCGGACATATGATCACAGTACACTTACGCAGACCGTATGTACTTTTTTCAAATGTTCGAGCTTTTCAGCAGTTCTTCCAATAGATCTAGGTAAACCCCATCTGCATAGTCAAGAAAAGTTATGACTAATTTTGCATGATGTTTTTTTTTTGTGTATTCTATAATATTCGCTTCTAACATGTTTTTCTACAAACGGAAGCAGCAATAATGAGTTAAAATAAAGTTAGTATTTGCTTGCTGATTTACAGTTGCGAGCTCCTTTGCGAGTAGTAGTAGTAGTAGTAGATGGAGTGGGGGGCTTGTTTCCAGCCCTTGATGTCACCTAGATCTGTAAGGTCTTTTGTAACTACCCACTGTGTGGTTAGGTCAATTGTCAGCTAGTAGCCCGGTACTTCTTACCAGACTAAGTAGGTCACTGACCTTCAAGTTGGGCAGATCGCTGGGTTCGAGAAAGACTCGTCCCAGTAAACTGTGTCTTTTGGCGGCGAGCCCTGGACAGCGGCCAACAATGTGTATGCTGTCTTCAGGTTCCTCGCCACATATTCGGCAATCCTTGCTCTCGGTCAAGCCAAGGTTGAATAGATGAGCTCTAAGGGTCGTGTGTCCGGTGAGGAGACCGATAGTGGTTCTAAGGTTCTTCTTGCTCATGTCAAGTAGGGCCTTGGTTTTCTTCTGTAGTGGTTGCTCCATCATGGCTTTTGCCTGGCGACATCCCTGACTCTGTTTCCAGGAAGCCCGATGTTCCTGCTCCAAGCAGTCCCTGATGATTTTCTTACCTGTAGCGAAGGGGACCCCTACAGCTGGCTCCACTGGGCAATCCAGTGTGCCCAGTTTTGCCAGTCTATCGGCCTCTTCGTTTCCGGGTATGCCTTGGTGACCCGGTATCCACATTAGGGTGATTTTGTTGGATTTTCCCAATTTGTTGAGCTCCTGCATGCAGTCCCAGACCACAGAAGATTCTGTGGTGGCTTTAGCCAGAGCGTCCAGTGCTGCTCTGCTGTCAGAGCAGATGAGGATTTGTCTGTTTTTTACCTCAAGTCGACTTTGTAGTTTTATGCATTCCAATATGGCAAGTACCTCGACTTGGAAAACCGTAGCGTATTGTCCAAGGGGGATGCTGATTCTGTGGTTGGTTTTGGGTCCGTACACGCCTGCCCCAAAACGTCCATTTGTTCCTGAGCCGTCGGTGAACCAGGCGTCTGCGTTGTGGCTTTGAAGCCACTGCGGATTTTTCCATTCTTCCCTGGTGGGGATTAGGATTTTATAGGATTTCTCTACCGAAAATTTTTTCCGTAGTCGATCCTGGGTCAGAGTGAATGGGCTTTTGTGGAGGAGGTTTAGCTCAGGATGATTGTGCCCTCCACGCTTCCACTCACCCAAACACTTCAGTCTGTATGCTGTAAGTCTGGCGGAGTGGATGATGAGCTTGTCCAGAGGCGGGCAGCAGAGTGCCACCTCTAATCCCGCTGTTGGGGTGGTCTTCATGACGCCAGTTGCAGCCCTCAGGTAGTTACCTTGAAGGCTTTTAAGCATTTTTACTGTCTCAAGCTTTTTCACCCTGGACCACCAGACTATTGCAGCATAGGTTAGTCTAGGCAGCAGTACTGCCCTGTAGAGCCATAAGGCGACCCTGGGTTTGAACCCCCAGGTTTTTCCCATGACTCTTTTGCACGTCCACAACGAGGCATAGAAGGTTGTTCTCTTGCGCTCGAGGTGGTGCTTCCAATTGAGCTTTGGGTCTAGATAGACTCCAAGGTATTTAACTACTGTAGCGTATTCTATCTCCTTATCCCAGAGCTTGAGACACTCAACGGGTTCGGGTTTGTATTTTCTGGTGAAAATCATGGCCTTAGTCTTGCTTGGATTAGCGGATAGACCTCTGGCCTGGCACCAGTCTTGGGTGGTCTTAAGTGCTTTGTCCATGAGCTCCTTAAGTATTGATAGGAAGTTTCCTCTGACTACTATGGTCACGTCATCAGCGTAGCCGTAGACAGAGAGGCCTAGGTTTTGTAGATCTATTAGGAGTTCATCTACAACGATGCTCCACAAGAGGGGGGAGATGACTCCACCCTGTGGACAGCCCTTAGCAGGGATTCCCGTGATGGAGGTGTCGCCTTGATAGACGGTCAGATTCCTATTTGATAGCATACTCAATGTCCAGTCAATAATGGTCTCTGGTATTCCTCGTCTGTGCATAGCGTTTTTTATAGTTGCATATGATGTGGTGTCAAATGCTCCTTCGATGTCCAGGAATACTCCCAGAGCGTAACCTTTCGCCGCTAACTGTGTCTCTATTGTGCTCACCAGGTGATGTAGGGCAGTGTCCGTAGATCTGCCCTCCCTATAGGCATACTGAGCATCAGCAAGCGGTTGAAGAGCTAGGTGGTTGTTTTTCAAGTAGCCGTCAACTAGTCTCTCCAGTGATTTCAGGAGAAAGGAGGTGAGGCTAATGGGTCTGTAGTCTTTGGCAAAGATGTGGCCGTTCCTGCCTGAATTTGGAATGAACGTGACTCTTGCGCTGCTCCAGGTATGAGGGACGTGTCTGAGGGCTATGCTCGCTCTGAGTACCTTTGTTAGAGGGCCCAGCAGCTGGCTTAACCCTTTTTGTAGTAGGACTGGGTATATTCCATCCGGTCCAGGTGATTTGTAGGGGTCGAAGGTGCTCACGGCCCATTCTACTGCTTTTGGATTAACTATCTTGGCTGCAAGGGCCCACTCCCTGGGCTTGTGGAGCCTCTTGGAGTTCTCCCCTGCGGCAATTGGGTGTGAGGATTCCTGGAAGCCCGGAAAGTGTGTTTCCATTAGGAGCTTCAAGGTTTCCTTGGTGTCGCTTGTGTGTCCCCCCTCTGGTCGTTTAAGGCATCCCAGCTGGGGGCGGTTGTTGGAGCTGAGGATCTTGTTGAGCCTGGAGGCTTCGGAAGCTGTTTCCACGCTCTCACAAAAGTCCCTCCAGCTTCTTCGTTTGGCTTTAACAATGGCCTTGTTGTATTCGTTTCGGGCGTTTTTGTATTCCTCCCAAAGATGTTGCGAGTTAGTGTTGTGATTTCTCGCCCTATTGAAACACCTTCTCAGCGTAAGCCTGAGCTTGGTCAGCTCTGGGTTCCACCATGGGACCTTTTTTGAGAGGTTTTTTTGTTTCAAAGGGCAATTCTGCTCGTAGGCGTCTATAACGGCATTAGACAGTGATAGTGCAGCTGTTTCTAGTTGCTCTTTGGTGTGGAATCGATTCGGAACCGTGGTGAGCTTGATAGCCAGGTCCCTATCGAATCCTTCCCAGTTGGTATTTCTAGGGTTGCGAGCCCACTGAATTTCCAATGAGTGCCGAAGCGTTAGATGGATCTGCCTATGGTCCGAGCCTGAGGGTTCATCTGAGACCCTCCAGTCTTGAACCAGGTCGGCCACTTCTTTTGTGCAGATCGTGATGTCCAGTACCTCCTGTCTTCTTGAGTCTATGAAGGTAGGTTCTGTTCCTCTGTTGAGGATGGTGAGTTCATTGCCTAGGATAAAGTCATGCAGGCTTACCCCCCTCGGGTTTATGTTGGAACTACCCCAGCACACGTGGTGGGAGTTCGCATCGCAACCCAGAAGGAGTTGGAGCCCGCGTTGTTTCGCATATGTCACTAGGTTGGTTATATCTTCTTGCGGTGGCAGGTCAGTGGAGTCATAAGGCATGTATGCTGACCCAATGAGTAGATCCACCGTTCTGTCTCCTGTCAAGTTGATTTTTGTTAAAACGACCGTTAGGTCATCGCCGCTGAGTTGTGGCAGAAAAGTGGCTGTGACGCCCTTAGTGACCACGCAGGTCCTGAGTTTCCGAGTCGGTTGGGCCTTATGAATGGTTCCGCAACCTCCTAATCCACTTATAGTATCCCTAACAATCCAAGGTTCTTGGATTAGTGCTATACTTGTCTGCGCCACAGCCATGCTCCTGGTTAATATCGCCGAGGCGCTTTTGCTGTGGTGCAAGTTGATCTGGATTATGGGGACTTTTAGGTGGTTCATTTTGCTGTACCTCCTTCCGTTCCCTCCACTGCGTCCGACTCCTTCCTAGGCTTATTATCGAGCAGCCTTACGGATGCCCGTGCTAGCCCACAGTAGGGTCGGAAGTTGCAGGCCCTGAGAGTGGCCAATGAGGAGTCGCTCACCAGACAGGCGAAGTGGACGCTCGAGGCATCCTTCTTCGTGCTCCCCCTAGCGACGGCCCACCCATCGGTCTTCAGACCTGGGTTTTGCCTGTCGAGGAGTAGAAGTACTTTCTCGACAGTGTACTTGGGCTCCTCCACGTGGACCACCACTCGATGGCGTTTGGGCAGCTCATCGACCGGCAGCACACACACGGATTCACCTTGGACGAGTAAGTCCGTGGAAAGGCTTCTGAGCCAGTTCCCCGTCTCCTCATCTGCGCACGAGAAGACGATTGCACCGTCCCTCTCCCAGCTGCCGGTAAAGGATGGTGTTTTAGTGCCAACAGGAATTTCCATGATGGCGTCCACAATCTTGTCCCGGATGGCTTCTATGTCGCCGGCTTCAAGTTTTTTGTCAGGGTAGCCCCTTATTATGAGGGCTAGCCTGAGGAGTCCTTTTGTTGCCTGGGCGTAAGAACCTTGGTCGGAGACTTTCGGTCTTTTCCCTGTCGCCTGATGGGAGGGGCTTGGGGTGTTTGGCCCTTGTCTGGGGCGTTTAGGAGCCCCAGGGGCCTCTGCAGTCCCGTCCTCCGGCTTAGACTTAGCACTGGAGGCTCGGGGGTTAGCAGTTAGCCCCTCTCTCATCAGTTTTTTGTAGCGACGCCTTGCGGCGCCGTTATATCTAATGCGGGTTTTGGGTGGGCTTTTTGATGGGCCCGCCCCCGCGTTGGGTGCCTCCTGTGGTTCGCTTTGAGACAAAGCCACCCCCTGGAGTGCTTCAATTAAGTTTATTTTTGGTGTTGTACTTGTCATTAATATAGACGAGGAAGAGAAATGGTCCAAGTATCGATCCTTGAGGTACACCTTTGCGGATATTCTGTGGCGCGCTCTTGCTATTTTCGACTTGCGTAATCTGAGTGCGTTCTTGCAAATAAGATTCCATGAGTTGCAGTTCCTTATTCCTAATGCCGTAATATTCCAATTTTTCAAGTAGAATTGAGTGGTCTACGCAATCAAAAGCCTTAGAGAGGTCACAGAAAATGCCTACGGTTTTTTTCATATTGTCTAGCCCAAGTAGTGTTTTTTTTAATTAGACTGGCGATTGCATCTTGCGTAGAGAGATTTTTTTGAAATCCAAATTGTTTTTTAGACAGGATTTGGTTTTCAGCAAAGAAATTAACAAGTCGGATAAGAAGTAATTTTTCAAAAATTTTGCTGAAAACTGGTAAAAGCGATATGGGTCGATAATTATCTCTGTTTTCAGGGCAACCTTTTTTAAATATCGGCACTACTTTGGCCATCTTCATTTCGGTGGGAAAGAATACATGTTCCATGCATCGATTAAATATAAAAGATAGATTGTGCGAGATTACGGTTACAGAACTCTCTAGGATTTTGGTGGATATATTCCATAGGTCTGTTGAATTTTTCATTTTAAGTGATTTAGCAACTTTAATTATTTCGGAGGAATTGGTGGGGGAGAATAACAATGAATTTGGATTTTTATTACGATAGTCCTCAAGCAGGCCTAAAGCTGAGTGATTTCCCTTATTCTGGCAGCTGGTATTTAAGGGTATAGAGCTGAAATAGTCATTAAAAAGTTCTGCAACCGTTGTCGCATCATCTATACTACTGCCATTGACGTTGAGGCGTACGCAATTATTACCCGTTTGGTTCCGTGTACATTCTTTTTTAATGATATTCCAGGCAGCCTTGATTTTATTATCCGAATTATCTATAGTATATTTTAAATATTTCTGCTTAGCAAACCATACTACTTTTTTGTATGTCTTTTTGTATGCTTTGATGTATTCGAGAACTATGGTATCGTTACTATTTTTCTGTATTTCATTCAGATGCAGCATCCGCTGTTTGGATATCTTGATTCCCGGTGTTGCCCAGTCATTAAAAGTTTTTGAAAGTTTCTGAGTCGATTGCCTCACGGGAATTGAGCTATCCAATGCAGCGAGATACCATCTGAAGAACTCACCATACAGATGATCAGGATCATTCGTGGAAGCGATAAAATCATTTTCTGTCAAGGCTGTCTGGAAAATATTAAGGTTTTTTGCCGTTACTTTTCTTCTGCTAACATTCTGTGCCAGTTTCTTGACTACATTGCTATACTTAATGGCAATCATTTGTCCGCCATGATCCGATAGTCCGCAGCTGACTGGCTGAACGGAAAATTTATCAGAGTTAGTAAATATATTATCTATGCATTTACTGCTGCTAGCTGTCGTTCGCGTAGGGAAGTCTATAGTTCTGATTAAATTATAAGACAAGCAAAGATCCATTAAAGTATCGCCATTATTAGATTTTTCTAAAAAATTGACGTTAAAATCGGCACACAGTATTATTTTGGATGAATCCCTAGCTAACTTGTCAAGTACTATCTCTATGGTATTTAAGAAGGTGTGAAAATCTGACTCCGGACTTCTATATAAGCACAGAACATATGCAGATAGCTCCGATAGATATATACAGCTAATTTCGATTACCATCTCAATGGAAAGTTTGCAAATATCATCACGATTTTTAAATAATACACCGGATTTTACAAAAATAGCAGATCCACCCCTAATATGATGGTCTCTTGTAAAGCAGCTAGCTAGTATGAATCCAGAGATAGTTACAGTATTTTTTTCACTTTCATGGAACCACGATTCGCTGACACAAAATATGCTTGCATTGAGGTTTTCGAGTTCTAAACTGGCATCTAGTGTTTTATTTTTCAAGCCTTGCATATTTTGGTGGACGATCTTGAGGAGAAAGACGTCAGAATTGGTTATCCTCTTCCTTCGAGCGTTGGTTGTCTTAATCCGTTTTTTGACGTTTGGTTCTTCATTATTTTTATTATTGCATTATTTATAAGTGCTGTGAATTTCCTCTTTCCTCTTATATTTAGGTGAGATCCTCTCGCAACATAGTCTTCTTCCTCCAGATGGTCTGCTAGTTCTACGTATGTTGCATGTTTTCTAGTTAATGAGATGTTCTTTATATTTTTATTAATGTTGTAGATATCTAAATTATGACGGTTGATATCCAGTCTATAGGGTATACTGCAGATAATCAAATTTTTATTTTCCGTGTGGTCTAATAATTCTTTCATACTGTTTTCAATTATATGTGTGGTGCGTACTTTCTCGTGTCGATTTTTGAGGTAGCTATAATGGAGACCACCCATTACTATAACGTAGTCGTTTTTGTCAAAGCATGATACCATATTGTTCGTATTGCTGCATACCCCAAATAATTGTGCATCGGTTTTAGTAATACTTGTCACTTGATAGGTTTTAGGTAAAATGTCATTCAGCAGCCCTGCACTCATCTTTCCGTTCTCATCCGTTAGAATTAACACCTTCCCCTGTTTGACTTGGTTTTTTGACCGTGACGTGTGGTCTTTGTTGTCGGTTTTACTCATAATTTTATTTTTATTTTTATTTATTTTTTTTGTGGGTTGAGCTGTGGGAGCTATGGTTTTCAAAGGTTCCACTGGAATATTCGCTGTTGTGATGTTCGTTGCTTCTGTGTTATTGGGATTCGGGCTATAAGGGTTTTTTCCAATATAGTTAGCCCTATTAGAAGACAAATTATTTTTCTTGCTTTGTTTGACAGAATCTTTTACATCATTTCCAACAGTCTTTTTACTTTTTAGATCACTGGAACGCGTTAACAAGAGTGTTTTTTTCTTTTTTTGTTTGTGCAATAGGTCAATGATTTGGTCCTTTTCTATTACAGCATGATTTAATTTTTCACACTCGTCTTCTTTGTCTATTAATTTTTGTCTTAAGATGAGTAGGTCGTTGACTAGTGATGTTTCCAATGCAAAGTTTTGTAAAATTAATTCGTCATTTTTCAGCGAATAATCTTTCCTTTCATAATCAGCAACTTTTTTTTCTAAAAATAAGACGTGGCCAGACAAATACTGTGCTTCCATCAATTCTCCTTCAAAATCGGATAATTTTGTTGCCATTTCCATTATTTTCGCTTTCGCTTCGTCGATAATAAATTGAGATGTTGCATAGTCTTTCTTAATCTGAATATTTTCTTTACATAATCGTTCAAATTCTTGGCAGTTAGCATCAAGTTCTTTCACAAGTTTATTATTTACGCCATTAATTTTATTGAGATCAAAACTTAGCTTTTTGATGGTGTCTTTATATGTATCTACTCCTATGTCCGCAATGCCATCGCATTGCAGCATTTTTTTTGTTTGACCTCTTGTCATCCTAGACATTATAAATTAATGTTACGGATTGAAGTGTAGGATTAAGCAGCTCAAAAACTCCAGAAGTAAATATAACAGTATTTTATTTAAAATGGAAGGTGTGGGAAAAAAACCCCGAGATATAAGGAATATTTCCACACTGACAACCCTTCGAGATTCCTTCGATGATTGGGCTGGATTTTGACGAATCGGAGTCAGCTACCTAATGACAGCTGCTGCTACTGTCGACTGCGTTTCTTGCTTACTTCTGTGTACTTTCTAATGAACTCGCGCGTCCAGCACTGTTTCCCTGTATTTTGGAGTCAGAAAGTAATTTTACGAACAGTGGTAAGCTGCATTTGGGCATTGAGTGAGAGCTGGTTATTTCCGTGAGATTGCGTTAAAATTAACTACCACCCAGCCGTGTGCGACCTCGCACGATCCGACGGCGACACCGCGGATTTTTGTTTGTTTTTATTTTTATATCGTTCGCTTAACTTTGAGGTACCAATGCAGTTATGTTTCAATTTGAGAATTTAAAGGTTAGATTTGCGACCTGGAAGCGCGAATCCCGGTCAATATACAATTCGATCGCTGCAAATTGACGTCCTCGAATATGAAGGTGGCAATAAATATACGATTTGTATTTCTTCCGATTGACACTACAGGATCCTGTTCTTCTGATTGGATAATGCCAAATTGAATCGTTCTTCGAGATCCGTTCACTTGAACGGATCTTTTTTGTCCAATATACTGACCGATTCCGTTTTGAATTTCGACGAAATGATAATATTTAAAACTTCGATACCTGGATAATCCTGTTTGATTTTACTCTTGTTTTCAACTCTGCAACATGCCCGGTTGATAGATTATCGGCAATGATGCACAAAGATGAAAACAGGCCACTTATAATATACAGGCCACGTAAAAATAATTAAACAATATAGCAACTGATATGAACACTTAACCGTTCCGCCGACCGTTCTCGTCCTCCTCGATATTAAAGGCCAAATCGAAGAATTTTTCCCCAAATCAACGAATGTTAAAGATGTCTACAACTTAGTTTTTGATGTAGAATAATATAACTAATATACAGGGTTAGTTTTATTAGTGACTATCTGTCAATGGTTGATTCTCTATATATAAGTAATATAAAAATATATAACTACAAAAAAGTTTTTTTTTAAAATAAAATATATAAAGGTTGTTGGTGTTATGTTTGTTTTTCTACAGAAGATTATTTTGTACAAAAAACTTAGTTAAAAATGTTCTACACATTTTAATTTAGGGACTTCAAATTTCGGATATTCAGTATTATTTTACTTGGAAAAAAGACCTGAATCGTAAAAACTTATGAATGATTTACGACTAAGATTTTTATGCAGAACGTCATATTAATAAAAGCTGCGCAAAAAACCTTTAAGAATACTATTTGAAAAAACGTTTTTCGAGTTCAGTTTTATGGGTAGAATCAACCAAATCAAACTTTAAAAATGTTTGAAATGGGTATTATTAATAGAGAATGAGAAAACAATTAAATAAGGATAAAGTCTGAAGCAAAATGTATACATGATAATACGCGAGATACGAATAAATGGTCCCTTAGTTATATTTGCGACGAAATGAATACATGCGATTATAAACAATTATTATATTTACAATTTGTATGCTGTCTTTAGATAAATCAATTGTGATTAACGAACGATTAAATAGCGGTGATTTCGCCTGTTATTTTTTTATCCATTTTTCTCTAGCAGTTAGAAGAAACAAACTTTTTGCCTTTTCACTAAGATTGTTTGGCCTTCTTTCGGGATTCCAGAGCTTTTGTCGAGATAAAATCGCATTAACCACTTATTGTATAGGTTACTGACACCGATAATATAACGAGAAAGTGCATAGCACTATCTAATAGCAATTGGCAATATTAGGTAATCTGCAGTATTGGGATAAACAGCAATTAACATTTTGAGACCCTTAAAGTAAATACCGTTAATCTTAAACCATTAATTGGGTAGTTTGTTTGTGCTTTACGTTGATCGACAAACATTACCCACTTAAAGATCTTATTAATGATGTATGCAGAATGTAATTCAGTTTACTACAAATAACCCTTAAGTACTTAATTCAAATTGACTGGAAATCATGGAATATAAATCTATGAAATATGGTGTCACAAACTTCATGCTGCGTAAAATTCGTTTTTAATTAATTTACATCTAACTTTCTACCATAATTACAAGTTTCCTTCGTCCTGTTCCCATGAACGAGCTCCTTAATGCAATATTGAAAACATACGCATAGTACATATAATACGGCTTTTAATTATATTGAAGATTAAAAAATTTAGAAAATATATTTAAGCTTTAATAATAATTTAGTAATTGAAGTTTTCCATTATTTATAGTTTTATTTGGAATCGGAGCTACGTATTTTTTATCCTTTGAGGGAGTAACATAAGGGCTCCCTAAACGATCAAGCATGCTTGTCAAGCATCGCGTCGCGGGCTGGGAGGGGATCGTAAACCGCAAGAAATATGATTTTTTTTAAAAATATTTACGAAAAATGCCTAATTTTGTAGTTTTATACCAGGGAGTCACGTCATTCATCAACCAATTACGTCTAATTAACGTGACTCCCTGGTATAAACTACAAAATTAGGCATTTTCGGTAAATATTATAAAAAAATATCTGCATGTTTTCTGCGGTTTACGATTGCCTCTCAGTATACTATTTTGCGGTTACAGTGAAAGACACTTTTAAAAAAAAATCGTGTTGCATTAATAATTCTTAATATGTTTAGTTCTTTTGTCAACGAATTTTAATAGACGGAAGAAATGTGATTAAAATATCTACCATCGACCAATATCCAGATTCCAAAGATCCATTTTGTGCTTTTTTATTTTGCGAATGATAAAAAATATATTTATTACATACCCAATATTAACAATTTTGGAGTTAGCCGGTTATAAAAAAGAAAATGGGAGTTGTCCTTTTTCTGTGTAGCTATTATGGAAGTCTACCTTAAAACCTTAAATTACTGCATAAATATAATAAAAAAATCTAAATATAGGTGAAGAATAATAATATTTTTTTAACCAATCTTTATTTGGCTTGTAGTTCTTGTAATCCGCCGGTAGAAAAAGTTTTAATTCATGGAGTTTTGAATTATATATTTTTTAAATTTTAAGCTCATTTTTATGAAATTCCCATAACTTTTCAGTCGATTTAGCTGTGATATTTTTATTACATTAATGTTGCTGTAACTACTGTTTATCTGTAAATTTGAGCTTAAAGTACACGTTTCTTCTTTTATATTGCAGCGATCGAATATCAGTGACATTAAAAAAATGTCAGAGGACAGCCCACCTTCTATCTCGTTCCAGATATAACAAAATCCATCTTTATTTTTAGATTGCATAAACAGAAATTGTGTGTGCATATCTTGGTTTTATAATATACAGATAAAACATTAGATTTAGGTGCCAGTAGCACAGATTTTGTATCCATTGTAAATACAATTTTTTCTATCTTTTAGCGTTTGTGAGACAGGCACTTTAGAGTTAATATTTTGTTGACTTCAACATAGATATGTTTTAAATTTTTAACCTGTTGCTGAATTTTGCTATTAACAGAGGTTTAATGTTCAGCGACGCACACCAGTCTGATCTGAAGAAATTGTACGGGCCTTTTTTAAATATCTATTCTGCTAAAAATAAAGCTTGAATGCAGTTTTGAGGAAATAGTGGGATTCCAGTTTTATACTGATTTCCATTAATAGTTAAAGTTACTTAACATTAAACCCATCTCTTGAATTGTAGTATTTACGCAGTTTTGGAAAAAAATAAACTCGGGCCTCATACGTGGATCTTTATTGTACGCCGTCCAGTGCAAAATGACGGCCGGCGTCGGAGTAAGCCACTTTACGGTGCTGTTATGCCAGTGTTGGGAGTTGCCCTATTTACGTGTCAGCTGTTTTCTCTTTAATTTTAAAAGCTAGGGAGTTGTTGCATTTTGCATACTGTAGGTGACAACTAAGCGCAATCAACAACGCCAAATGTCTTTGGGTCAAAAGTGGAGTTGGCCGGTGTCAAATTTCATTTATTGTCATCGTTATCAAACTTTTCATTCGATAATAATCGTTTTGAAATTTTTATTATTAACCTCGTAAACCAATAAATTGATTTATAAATAGCCTACAAAAATGGTAGAGATATTATTCCCAGGATTATAAGACACTTTTTTATTCATTTCTAGCATTTAAAATATGAAATTATGAAACATTCCAATTTCAGAAAATAACATTTAAAATTATTTTCACTGATTATGTCGAAAAGTCATGTTGTAGGAAAGAATTGTAGGCCTCAGAATTTTGTCACATTTACTTATTCTCTAAGACCAAGTATTAACGGATTTATGATTTTTGAAAATTTGACAAGGCGGTAATTTTTTAAAAATGGCGTACATTTCTCATCAGCATTTGAAATCTTGGCAATAAACTATTTTTTAACGTAATTTAGTCCTTAAAAGTCATGTAGATTCTGAGATACAGTGGGTACTGACAGACACAGACACACAGACACACACAGACAGACATATTTTTTTGGATATTCCGGATCTCACATCGTAGAGATCCGGGTAAAACCCATATTCTAAACCCATATTCTAAATCTGTTATTATATACTTATAATAACAGATGTATTTCTTTTGGGAAAATATTATTGGATAAACTATATTTGCTAACATTGCATATTTCAATTATTGATTCTGCAATAGGATTTAATCATCCGACAAACCTTTCAATGCGAGGGTTAAATTTTTAAATTTTCAGTAAATTTCCAAGAATTTTGCGAGCGAAACTAAACGAAAAAGAAGTTGACATTATTTTTTGCCGCCCATCGCAAAATGCTGAAACATTTTCTCATTGGAAAATCGACTACGGCAAAAATTATCTTAATTTCATGGAGTTGACATAAAAGACGACCTGGAATTGGTGCGGTATAATATTAACATAAATTTGATTACAGCGTAGGGAATTATTTTGTTTTGAGCCTTGTTACTGGGATCAGGGCGGGAGACCATTGTGCGGATACAAGAATACAGGATACAGACCTACGGATACAAAAATTGTGTGAATCATAATTCTTTATTCTTTCTATTATTGACTAATATATATTTGTGATTTCTTATTCTGACTATTGGTGATTGACTACTATTATTATTTCGAATTTTAAATATTTTTTAATTACTGTCTATCATTTGTGAATGTATGAAATTATTATTGTTGGTTATTAGTACGATATGAACGATAATACGATAGCACATATGATAATTTATGAAATTGTTTGTTTCTTATATATAACCTAGAAAATATGCGAGTGAATGTTCAACCTTCTTGTATGTATACCTTATAATGTAGGTACGTATATACATATTCGTATAGTAAATTTGATTAATTTTGTAATATCCGACTAGTAATTTTAGTTTATTTTACTACCAATTGGCGGAAATCCTAATCGCTGATCGACTCGAAGGTAAAAAAAGAAATGTTAAGCTTTTAGAACATTCGCTAATTAATTGAAAAGTTTTTCATTATTTATAGTTTTAGTTGGTATCGTAGTTATTCTTTATCCTTTGGGGGAGTAACATGCATATTATTTTTAATTACTTTTATATTATTATACTATTTTGCGGTTACAGGGAGAGATATTTTTAAGAAAACTTCTCGTGGTACATTAATAATTAATAAATTTATTTATGTAATAATTAATTACTATTAAAAATTTATTTTCTTACAAAAATAACAGGAACCGAATGGCAAAACTTAACCTTTTACTTATTTGATTCTGTCACCCAACTGGGACTAGCCCGTTCTAGGGTGGACAGGACTCTAATATTACAATCAATTATGTATAAGTTTTAGTAAAAAGCTAATAACACTAAATTGCCCTAAAATGTGATCTTCAAAAAAAAAATTGTAATAATAAATAATAATGGATAATATAATAAATAAAATGCAATTCCATTACATGACCGGCAATTCGATTAAATAATATAAATAAAGTTCTTTCTGAGAAAAGAAAGAAAATTCTTAAGTTGTTTAGTCCTTTTAGCTACGAATTGTAATAGATCTCTCGCGGATAGGCATGACATTACAGCACGTGTTTTCAGATATAAGCTGAAATCGTCGATCAATTCCATGGTAAAAAATATTTTTTTGTGTCTGTGCGCTGCTGGATTTACTCAGTGGAACGGCAAAAGAGAGGATTGACACACACATATATACTAATCTGGCTCTATAACAAAGTCACATCAAACGAAATCGATATTGTAATCTACGCTGAAATACTCGATTCCGTGGTCGATAAAGATTTACATGAAGTAGTGACAAAAATTTGATTCAATGTATCGCAAGGTCCATGTACCACGTATCGCACGTTAATGTATCCATGTATCGCAATGTGTGATTTCATCGATATGTATGACCGCAACCAATCACATCTTTCTGGTTGCACACCAAAAACTGCCACGTCGCTACCTTTTATTCACGTGCTTACAAATGCATAGCAAAGGCGAATATTATGGAGCAGCAAAAAGTGTGAGCATCAACAAGCATTTTAAAATTAGACATATTTGAAACGTGTGCTTTCTCTTTTCTTTCTTCTTTATTTAACCAGACTGAGCCACAGCAACGCGTGGTTTCCTTGGGCGTTTCAACGTCGTGTGCCTGAAGACGTAGTGTACATTGCAGTTGGCTCCCCTACTGAGTGGGATAAGCCGCCGCGTGTGGCCACATACCCGTGTGACGCGAAGTCCTCCTCTAATGTAATGCGACTGGTGTATAAATAACGGGTCGAGATCGTACCACCGAGAACCGACCCTATCAATTGCGATGAATTATTGCGGCAACGAAAAAGCACTTTTTTCCCGCGATTTATTGCGTAGGCTATCTCGGCTTGTATTTTCTGCGAAAACAAACGAGATTGAGTTTCGTTTGCCCTATCTATTGTTTTTATTTCCGCTTCGCTAACTCCGGTGCTAAGTGTATTGCGCACTACATTGTATCGCCCTGCTGAAATATACCTAGGCTATTCCCTCTGGTGGTGAAAAACAAGTCAAAAACTACCCGTGATATTTCAGACTTGAATGTATCAGACAATAATTACAATGTGGCAAAGCAATTTGTCTAATTTTCTCGAACTATTGACGTCTGATTTGAATCAGACGAAATCTACAAAATAATTCCCCCGTAAAATTTATCGTTGCCAGTAAAACGATTTAAATATCATATGAACGACCTACTTGTAAAAAGTATACTATATGATTAACGACGACTGGAAGACATAGATGCCTGATTTTAATATAGGTACGTTACTTATTTCTGAGATTCTCACCTTACCACCTTGAGATAATATATAATAACGAAAAATAAAGGTTTTTTGCTAACCCTACCTGTTTTTGTTTTTTCTTAACGTATTGTTTATGTTTCGTTTGGCATATACTCAACACGACAATTCAATGGATTAAAAAATAATATACGTATTTTGACAATAATATTACAAAAAAAATGGTTTCGGTTTTTATTGGCAGTTTTTTCCAGGGGAGAAATTCATAGGATATATGTAAAGAGAAAACTGAACCGTGACGAGTTAGTCAAGTTAATTTAGTCGGCCTAAAATGGTCATAAGCAATGAGCCCACCAATAAAACGTCTATTATTTAAAATTAAGAAAATGAAATAGATATATGTTTTAAAACACAAGTTAGAAATCTAAATCGGTTATTCAAACGGTGTATATTTTAAAGTGGTACATTTCGTAATTCCCGAGATTTGAGCAAAAATCATGACTTCTCCAAAACATCTTTTAAAATGAAAACTGTTTTTTAAAGCAATCTATCAATCCTCCCAAAATGTTTATTTTAGTTAGCTTAGCATTTAATATTGTTCTTTTACGGTATTAATCCTTCCAACAAATCTTTTACGGTATTAATTTATCATTGGTTGAGGAGTTATTGGTGTTGAAAGCCTGTGCAGTAATGATCTAAGGCGGGAAACGGGGTATTGTAAATGTTTCTATCATGAACAAATTTACGTCGCCCTTTTGCGTGTCACGTCAAGACGTAATATGTAAGTGTAGGCGTCAGAAGATAACAAAGCCTATATAGTATACAGGGAAATTTTATTAAACATCAACTAGAAAATCGATGAAATTATTGGAGTGTTGCAAATGCTAAACCAAAAATGAATCACTGAATATGTTAACCATTAAGACGACATTGGGCTCGATTGCGGTTCTTCGTGAACTAAATTCGGAAATTAGTCCGTGTGAACGAGACGGGGCAATACGCTAAAGCGGAGTATGAGATGACCGGTTGTCACTTTTTCGCATTAAAACTGCCCGCCAAGGTCAAATCTTACACCGCACGAAATATGCTCGAATTTATTCGGACGCGTATAAGTTCGACAGGTAGTATTTATCGACGATCGTTCGTTTCATATCCCGCTCTTACGTATCGCTCTGTCTCGTTCGCTTGGACTAATTTTAGTTTTAGTTCACAAAGAAACGCAATCGGGCCCATTATCATGCGTGCTCTTGTCCGGGCGCCCGCTAATTGATGGCAATTTGAATTGTGTTTTTTTAGAACTTGTACCAATTACTGGCTTTCGTGTGCTTTTTCACCCAAGACATTGCCTTTCAATTAATTTGTTTATTTATTTAAAAATTTACTACTATAAAACATTGATTTTCTTACAAAAATAACAGGAACCGAATGGCAAAACCTTAACCTTAACCAAGCAACTTAAAATTATATTAGGCTTATCAATTCTAGGACTTTTTATAAAACAAGAACAGCTAGTGCAGCCATCTGGATAAAGAGTCTTAAACTGAAGAAATTTAATGAAAACATCAAGTAGTCATACATCAAATAGTCAGAATGTCAGGATATATTGCCCTGAACAAAGCAATAACAATTATAGAAAAATGGAGCATTTCTCTTTGCAAGAAATATGAAGAGAAAAATGCGTTTTTAGTATCTCGAACTAGTGTCACGCTTTAGCCAACTACCTGCCGGAGCTACAATTATGAGGAGACCCTCATCCGAATCCTAAACAGCTGCTTACGGTGCTAAACTGGTAATATAGGTTACTACTACGCCTTTATAAGGAGATTGGACTACTGGTCGTGGATCGAGGATCCTCGAGACCATTGTGACAGTCCCACATTCTAGACTTCTAAGACGACATAATGTATCTCTTCAGACGCTGCGTCACAGGAGCTATAAAGTAGTTGCTACACCATCAGCCTCCACCCACAGGAGACAAAAAATAAAAGAAGAAGGAAGGATCAGTACCTGGAATTAAAATATAGTGGGTTTTTTGATCTGCTAGAATAATCGACAAAAACAATATTTTCTCATAGAAAAAAATATTTCTTATTGAATAACATGCGACTCTCCCTTATTGGATAACGAAAACTTGGGTTGTCGACTACAGCGGGCGAGCCCGTCACCTCAGGAAGTTTTAACGATTAGTCGTTCTCTCCCTGGAGTGAGCGTAGAAAACTTGGGGACAAAACAGTCCACTATCTAGCTACGTCACAAGCCCGTAAGAGGCCAACGCCTTAACCGCGAGATAGCCAGGAATGATACCTGGGGGCCGACACTCACGCCCTTACTTCCAATTGTGACCAGATTACTCCGGTCTCTCGATTGGTTACGAGTTCGAGGTCGCTTACGCGGTCCTCTCCCTTACGAAGCGGTGAAACGGTGTTTACCGAATCTATCGCGGACCACAGCGTCCTTTGCCCTGCTGTTCACCCAGGATCGGATAGCCGATGGTCGTTTCAAGAGCAGTCGCCGTAAGGTCCGCAACCACCCCCGCTCTATAGGAAACAGTACTGCTTCCAGACTCACCCGACTGTTAGTCAGAGTGCACAGTCGATTGGCTTACGCCGCACGGTGCGCAGACCATCCCGAAGCGCTAGAAGGTTGATTCCCAGGGGAAACTAACCATAAAGCCAGAGTCTTATCCAGGCTCGCACTTCATGCGTGGAGTCCGTCGGATAGGTGTTGACCCGTGAGTGTGACCAACCCTGAACAGAATGGGTCTTCGTGGACAACTCAGCAAGGGCCTATTAACTCCCAGTGGATAACGATAGGGGTAAGGGCCCCTGTTTTTGAACATATTATGCCAAGAGGGTCGGGGGTGAAGGGCGGTATCTAGTTGGTGCCGCATCCTCTGCGCCCGACGTCGTTTGCCAACGATTTATATCAAAACTTGGTCCCGTTTCCGCATCACAATAAATATCAACTAATAGAAGCAAACAGAGGTGTTGCAGAATACACAATGAGTTCGATATGGTCGCCGCACGTGTGGGGAACCACTAGGGTTTTATCTATGTGCGTATGTGTATAGAATTTATTTTAGATCATTGACTTAGGGAAGAAACCTTTGAGTATTATCACAATATAGATAATATGTTAAAATTAATGGGTATTGATAGTATTTTAGCGATACACTGAGAAAAATATAACGGTGTAATACACGGAAATACGCATGTTTCAAAAGGGATTACGTATATAACATGTACCGTTCGGCAGAAAATTTCACTACATCACGGAGTACAGAGAGAAGCTTCACTGGCTCTCGACCCGGGAGAAAAGAGACATGCGAGTTCTCTGTATGCTTTTCAAGATCTTGGATGGCGTCACTCCCAATTATCTTACCGCCAGATTTACTGCACTATCGGCTCATCGACGCCCTCTGAGATCAATAAACAACCTGCTACTCTCTATCCCTAGTCACAGCAATGACTTCTTCTCATTATCTTTCACCGTGCATGGAGCCCGTATTTGGAATGCTTTGCCGAGAAATGTGAGAACCGCGCCAAGCATAACAACGTTTAAAAACAGACTCAGAGAGCATTTGAAATCTTCCAGATAAATTCCCTTTTCCCTCCCATTCCCCTCCTTTTTAAACTTTAGCGTCCTTATAGGTGTTAGATTATTTTGATGTGTCAAACCTGTGCCCACAAAGGGTTCGGTATATATTTCTTTCTATCCTCTTTTATTTTATTTGTCATACTCTTTATATAGGTTAAGTTATGAAGTCTACTCGCAAATAATGTTCATACAATGGTATAGATTAGCTCTAAAATATTGCCTGCAGGCAATAAGCTCGCCTTTTCTTAAGAATAAAGTTTTATTATTATTATTATTATTACCGTGGTTCGTAGGTATGTATCCACATGACGGCTAACGGTGTATTTACAATTTCACGGGCATAGTAACTACAACACACATTCATATGGCGCACAGCGAGATCTTGCTTTTACCCTGACAGCATGTTATTACATACTTAAGGTTATAGTCAGTTACAAGAATTATGTTGAAGCTACTTTATAACGTTATTTTCGTATTACCCGTACGAATAATAGTGTAACATATAATCGAGTAATGGAGTTTCAGCAAAATGCCTTGCAATTCAATAAACTTACGATTGAAACATCATTATTCTGTATAAAACCGTTTTAACCAAATGAAATTGTAGGAAGAATAGGATAGAAAACGAATTTACCGCGTGAAATTTGTAGGACCCGACGTTTCGATGACGTTGCAGCCGCCGTTGTCTAGGGTAGACTACGGCGGCTGCAACGTCACCGAAACGTCGGGTCCTACAAACTTCACGCGGTAAATTCGTTTTCTATCCTATT
Organism: Micropterix aruncella; assembly: GCA_944548615.1. Lineage (NCBI taxonomy): Eukaryota > Metazoa > Arthropoda > Insecta > Lepidoptera > Micropterigidae > Micropterix > Micropterix aruncella. The sequence continues at coordinate 21,665,139 of OX155953.1, read as the reverse complement.
TATAATGTCAAACAACCGCGATAGTCTTCGATTTTATATTGTAGGAAGAAATCCAATATTTCTCCAAACAATAAGATTTATTTAACTAATATACCTTGTAATACATACGTTGTCGATATATTTTGTAATCCAAAATAAGTCGTAAATTGCACATCTTGTTACAGACATACGTTAGATGCGTTACCGGCCTTGGGTCGCATGGGATTAAAATGAATCGATTTGTCGCTTTATTTAATCAGAAATTAACTTTTTTTTCCTTAAGCAATCTTAGATAAGGTATGTATTTATAATGAAGTAAATAAATAAAATAAATGAAAAAAAAATAACTACGGATCCAACTCCTGTCCTGATGCTGCAGCGGTACCTACTGTTTGCCTAAATCATTAGGCTTCACGATCTGCAGATTTAAAAATGGTATTATGGGTATCAAGCAGAGACTTTCTCATTGAACTCCGGGTTCCAAATCATCAGTCCTGTGGTTACTGCTCACTAAAACAATTATTATACTTGGCAAACTACACATTCCAAATGTTTGGACCTATTTAATAGAATAGTTTCCTTTTTTGGGGCTTGTAAATCATATTACCTAAGAATGTAAGTTTTCTACTAAATGCCCTACACGATTTTATTTTGGCATGAAAATTAATTATAATAAATATTCATTAATTCAATAGCACAAAAATATATAAACATGCCGTATAATAGATATAAGTGAGGTTATTCTAAAATTGTACTAACTTTTGATAGTTTTTTTATAGATAGTTTTTATAGATAGTTTTATAGATAGTTTTTATAGATAGTTTTTATATATATAGATAGTTTTTATAGATAGTTTTTAGAAATGTTTGTCAATCGATGAAATGAATTTCTCGCGACGAAAATGTTATTACTACATGTATTTCCATTCGGCGCTTTATTAAACAAATGATACTGTAGTATATACAATGTTTAATTGATTGATCATAATTGATGTAAAAGTATATTGTTTAAAATATGTAAGTATAAAATATTTGAAACGTTAGTCAGCGGAACAAATATTTAAAAAAATATATCTAATATAGGCACACTTTTCAAAAAAATCACCTATAAACAAAGAAATATTTTAAATACCTAATAATAATAGATACATATACATAAAAAAAAATTTTTTGCATAACTTTACTATTATACTATATAATATGATATAAGATATTAAACAAAATATAGTATATTGTAATATAATGCAAAAGAATAATACTATAATATATTTAGATTGTTATATTTATATATTTGTGTATGTATGTATATCTATGTGTGTATGTGTATATATATTTATATGAGTACCTACGTCAGTTAGGCTTCTCCACAAAAGTCAGAAAATAAGTCGTATGCCCAGATACAGGCTATATTTGGCCTAGTTGGGTATGCGCTGAGCATGGTCGTGTGAATGTGGGCCGTTGTTTCTTCGCACCATTACTTGTTATGACCATTTTTATGTGTTAAAAATGTAACAAATATAAAAAAAACATAAGTACATAGGCGTAAAAAATGACTTGCGTAAAAAACTAATCTGTTTTTTTTTTCAAAACCCCAGATTGGTTACCCGTATTTATTTTTTACCTTTTTTTACATATTAGATTATAGAATAAAACGGTTTTACTTAAACATCGCTCCTAACCGCTATTTTATTTATTTTAATTTATATTTTAACGCTCTGACGCTCTAAGTACGCTTTATGAATTGATTAATTAATGTTCTGAACGAGCAAAGATTTTTTTTCCAATTCCACACTCTTGAATATGCCCGCTAAAATTTTTAACCGACAAAAGTAGAGAAACTCCACTGGGTAATATTTCCCGACGTGCTGCGGTCAGTCAAGCGAGCGTCTGAAGTAATTTTGAGAGTGGGTTTTCTCGTGAAACCGAACTTATGTTGCCGCGCCTTTGTTGAACTCCCCGGCTCCATTGTGTCCACCGACTTAGAAGATATCTGTAATTTGAAATCGATATTGAATTATTATTGCAATGTGTACGATGGCCGTTCGCTTTTTCCCCTCTCTTTATTATCGTATGCCTGGGATTTTTCGCTTCGCTTTTTCCTTTCTTTGCTCACTTTTTATATGGGGACGACGCACAAAAGGAACTTTCATCTTGTATCTGGTCATATAAATGAAACAATTGGGATGATGTAGCCAGACCTATTATATAACAAAGTGTTTTATTTGAAGCTATTTGAAGCGTTGGTTTTTAAAAACCAATTATTAATCATAAATAATTATAATCCTAATCAATGTAATACATTCATAGTAGCAACAATAATAATCAGAGCCCTATACAATATTTCGGGTAATGTAAAATTAAAAATAATTATTTTAATAAATGTTTTAATAATTTAATAGTAAATAAAAGCTCCAGCTCACGTTTTACGCAAAAAACTTCTCGCATTGATCCCTTGTACTAATGTATAGCCAATGTAAACCACTTTTATTATGTTGATATTTACTCCTGTTTCTGGTCTATACTACATAACAGAGTCCAACATTTTGAGGGGAATAAAAAAATTAACAATACCAATTATTGGTATATTTTGTATTTATTCAAAGTACATATAATATTTATTCAAAGTACATTTTTAGGCTTTAAAAATTACGAATATATCATCCAAATGTTGGCCTTGACGGCCGATGCACATATGAAGCCATTCCTTGAAGTATATCGTCCAATGTTGGCCTTGACGGCCAATGCACATATTGAGCAATTCCTTGAAGTTTCTTCCACTGTTACCAGCGTATCAGAAAGATACCTGGCGATTTCCTCAAGGCTTCCTTGAGTTTTTGTAGGGTTCAAGGTAGATGATTAGAACTACGGCCTTGGGGTAACTAGTTTTTCTTTTCATTTAGTTGTAATTTTATAAATTTCGATTATGATTCATAATGGATTTATCTCAAGAAAATTTTGGCATTATGATATTTTAAGATGGTCGCTGTGGTTTAATTCAATGAAAAAGTTGTAAGAGACTTCAATTAGCATTTAGTTATAAAGCCTTATCTTGAAGCTTTGTGTACTTCTGGTATAATGTTGCTTGCTATATTGCCGCCGTGCTGAAGATGAAAATAAATTAAATAGTTTCATATTGGATTTTGCGCCATTAGCTTGAAATACCGAGTAGTTGTGACCATGACGACAAAAGGGCGCCTCGGTCCGCGATATATTCAAACTGAATCATGGCTTATGTCGGGTAGCGGCCGAGCATGAGCGTCGTAGATTCCGTGACCAGACTGAAAGTCGGAGAAATCCTACCGAATCTGGCAGTAAGGGCGTATTCGTTATTAAGGGTTTCACTTCCCAGTATCTGGAGATAAGTAGTTGTACTTTCTCGGGCCTGTTGGTGTAGTAAGACGGTCAAAGTTTCTTCGTCCACCCCACGGTTGAAAGAATGATCTAATGTCGTTATAACTTCCTGGGATGGCGTGTTCGCTAATAGTTGGTACTTGAGAGTTGTCAAGTGGTTAGTATGGAATGGAATGACCTTCATGTACCAATTCGCGGCCGGAGCGAGGCAGCTGTCGATTGCATCGACCGCGCCTGCGCAATTTAAGTATACAAATATAACATATTTTTAAAAATTATTTTATAAAATAAACCAGTTGGCATAGTCAGACTCTTGGCATAGTCAAATTCTTTGCACAAGATAATTTGTTATACTTTATGTGGTATAATTATTTTTATACAGATTGTCATTTTTTTTAAACGAAAAAAACATTTAATAAATAAATTTACAATAAAAATATAAGGTCCTTTAAAAAAACTTTTTGAGATGCTAAAATACCTAAGAAGGTAAAGATAAAAATTACAAATAGTCCAAATATAAAAACGAATAGTCAGTTACAAAATAGTCAAATCAGAAATACCACAATTATAAGATTACAACAAGAGAAATGTCCATCTCCGATTCTCAAAATGATTGATGATATAGTCAAGATTTGTGATATAGTCAAGATTGATGATATAGTCAAGATTGATGATATAGTCGTTTTTTGTTTACATGTTGTATTATAATAAAAGTAATTATGAAATATTAGGAAATTCAATACTGACAAAGTCCCTAACAGAATAAATTGGGTTCTTGATAAGAATGTCCTGGACCTTTTTCTTAAAATGAACGTCTCCAAGACCCCTGACGCACAATGGAATCTTAATATAAAAAAAGGTTGGACTGGTAGAGGAAACTATTTCTAACCTTACTCAGTCGTAGGTACTTTGTAAGGACGCATGTCTTGTTTGTTCCGCGTGTTATGCGAACGAATATCCGATTTTTTTAGAATAGTATTGATGTTTTTTCTTGCATACATGATACCGTGGTATACATAAGCAGCACATATTGTCATGATACCAGATTTTTATCATACATACATCGCTTAGTGTAGATTTACATCTCATTATTACATCATCATTACATATCATTTATTTCTTATCATAGATCGCTTAGTGTAGATTTACATCGAAGTTATACACCGTGGAATTTAAATTGCACACAATATTTTAAGGGGTGATTCTACCCTTTAAATAGATCACAACAATATTTTTTTTAATTCGATAAAAAAGTCACAAAAAAAATCAAATAAAATAATAAAATATGGCACACGAATAGTTTTGGATTATTTTGGGATTTTATTTAATCAAATAAAAAAATATATATTTTCATGATCTATTTAATGGGATGAATCACCCTTTGAAATTTTGTGCGCAATTAAAATTCCGTCAGTGCTGGCGCCGAGAATCGACCGTTATTGAAATCAGTCGGGATAAAAATCAATTTACAGAATGATAGTACCGGGTTAGCGCTGATTTTTTTGAGCTTGAAGTCAGTAGCTGACTCAATGTAAATCAGCCTTATATACGCTCGTCGCATCGCGTCGACCCGACATACGGCACGCGGCCGCAGGGACCGGTCATTTACAGCTCGTTGCGTCGTCGTCCTTTAGGCCGGGCTCCCGCGCTGCGGGGCGCGAGTGTATTACTTATTCTACGATGTCAAAGAAATGACTTGCTAGTTTTATTCCCAGCACAAAGAGGAGGGTGTAAGTGCGCTAGAAAATATGGGAGAGGGGGGGGGGGGGGTGAGGGCAGGGGGCGGAAAAGCCGCACGAGGTCCTTTTTGTGCTGTATTAATTTTCCGTCTTTGCGCTGCGGTGTTGTTTGTGAGTCGCCTTTTGTTTTCCTTCGGATAGAAAGGAAACGGCAAGAATATTCCCGGAACGGAACAAATAATGCCTACAGAAAAATAAATATTCTTGTGGAATTCGTTAAATCAATTTCTCCTTGCCTTTACATTGTTTGCATTATGGGGAAAGTAGCTACATTCGTGTGGTCACGAGTACATATATTTTATTATAACATTTTTTTAGTAACATATTGTGAAATCTCTTGTGACAGCATGTAGAATCAACGAACTAAATTATACGAACAATAACAAAACCTTAACAACGCAAACTCATATTTACACGAATTCAAACAGTAAATACACATAGCATAAATGAGAGTAAAATGATCTAAACAGCACTTACACATATTTGACTAAACATAGCATACACTCACAGCCGCGTTAGCTGGCAGCATTGCACAAAATATCTCAACGGCGACCGAACAACTATGGCGGGTAAAGGGGAAAGGGATTCCAGGCGACCTCTTTAATACCTTTGGCAGGCCGCATCGGATCACACGAAAGAACAGCGCGATAAAATATAAGCACAATTCACAAATAAGAATACCCCATAAGCGTTTAACCGAAGACGCGTCCAGGCCAAAAACAATGCGGAGCCGCCACAACTGCGGAAAACGACAGAGTTCTACGGACCTCCAAGCTGACCACTGAAAGCTATATCCACAGATTGACAATTTCATAATTGAACCAGCGACGAGCAATAGAGCAATAAAATAAAATACAAACGGATGATGATCAGGTGGTTTACGATAAAATACAAACGGAGCTGCCATGGAATTCACCGACCGGAGTCGGGCCCATCATGATACTATTTTGTGGTAGGTTTAGGACAGCTGTCTTACCAGATGTGAGCGTTCACCTTACCACCCATTCACTCCCCCTTCGAAGTCATAAAGCGCCACGAGCGCCAATTTCCTTCCCGTGAAGGTGAACAGTGAAGCCGTTCCGGGTGACGGCATTTGCGAGATCATGGTATTTATTTAATTTGTACTCGTTGTCTTTTGGGATATTTAATTCCCATGGAACAGGTAATTCTCCGAGATAGAGAGTAAAGAGCTATACCCGGTCGGAGGGCTGTGCATCCGAGACTTTCAGGGAATTTATACTGCTCAGAGACCGAATCGACCTCCAGAATCCAATCTGAACCTTTCTCGATTATTGAGAATGGTTTTGTAGGTAAACTAATATTAAACATGCGACAAATGACTTAATTTTAATAAATATTTCTTTAAATCTCTACTAATTTAATTATGTGTCCGAAACTTGGCTTCAACAATAAGCATAACTCAGTGGTCCGTTTAATGCAATAACTTCCTAGAACTTGACTTGCACATTTCAAGCGCTGAAGTTGCATGATCCCTGAAGCTTTCAGTTGTCAAACTAACGTAAATACTTGACTGTTAGTTTGTCTTTCTACGGAGGCAGAGTCAAGGCTATCAAAAGTTACGTAACTTCCAGTAATCTGCCATTATCAGCAGGGATTTGGTTTCTAACTCCGACTAGAGTATATTTTTCGCCAGTCGGTATACTGTCATGCTACTTCATCGCTAGGTGAAGCACACTTACTACATTTTATTAAAGGCAGGTGGGAGATATTCCCATCATTATCTGAGAGCTGCAATGCCGTATTTCCATCCGCTCTTTGACAACCTCTCTTTTTCTATATCTGGCTGCTCTTTTTCCTTGGGAGCTAATGGTCCCATGATGAGGTGGCCACGATGACCCATGTGTTCAGGGTCGGTCACACCCACGGGTCAACACCCATCCGATGGCCTCCACGCATGGGGTGCGAACCTGGGTAGGACACTGGGTCAACTAGTCTCCCCTGGGAATCAAACCTCTGGCGCTCCTGGACGGTCTGCGCACCGAGCGGCGCAAGCCAATCGACTGTGCTCTCCGACTAACAGTCGGGGGAGTCTGGGAACTGTATTGTTTCCTATAGAGCGGGGGTGGTTGCCTACCTTATGGCGACTGCTCTTGAAATGACCATTGGACATCCGATCCCGGTTCAGAGTCGGGCAAAGGACGCCTTGGTCCGCGATAGATTCGGTGCACACCGTTTCACCGCTTCGTAAGGGAGAGGACCGCGCAAGCGACCTCGAACTCGGAACCAATCGAGAGACCGGAGAAATCTGGTCACAATTGGAAGCAAGGGCGCGAGGGTCGGCCCGCCAGGTAACATTACTGGCTATCTCGCGGTAAAGGCGTTGGCTTCTTGCGGGTTGTGACGTAGCTGGACGTTGGATTTGTTCTGTCCAAAGTCTTCTACGTTCACTGCAGGGTGACAGAAAGAAAAAATCGTTAAAACGTCCTTTGGTGACGGGCTCGCCCGTTGTAGTTGACACCGCAAGTTGCTCTTTTTCCTGAGATATTATTTGTTATTCTTTGCTTGAAAAACGGCATCATTGTCTTTGGTAGCGGGAACATCGTTTCATTGTGAAATGTACAAAGCGATGCTATTTTTCTGAGATGACGGGGATATTGTTATATTATATTTTTAAAAGTTAAGCCTGAAGAAATTTTGTTATAAGCATTTTGTGTGTTAATAATTTGGTAACCTATTTTAATGTAGGTACAATTATATTTAATCTTATTAAAATAAAATTTCAAATAAATATATTAGTATAATATACTACCTATAATATACTAACCCCATGACCTAAGGTCATTATCGTATTCAATTTATAAATTTTGTTATGTTGACCTATTATCCTTCTGCCTTACCTATTCCTGATTTATATGTATGCTGATAATATTTTATTCCAACAGAAGTTTGTCTGAAAAGCAATTTATCTCACTAGCTAAACAACTAATGCAGGTCTTTCAGTTAGGTTAGGTTGGCTGTAAAACTATATTTGCGCCAAATTTGAGATGTAGCTGATTTGAAGGTATTTTCCTCTCGGTCGAACCTATTTTAAGAATCGGTCACCCCAGGGGGTTTTAACGAAATCCGGTCATTCTATCCACTATGCAGTGTACGTGAAGACCTGGCGGACAAATATAGGTCCACTGGCGAGCCCGTGAGAGTCCAACGTATTACCGCAATTTGCTGAGAAGTGAAACCAGCGGTCCGACCTCATGCCCTCACAACCAGATTTGGCCGTCCTTCAGTCTGGTCGAGCATTCGGCCACTTGCGCGGCCTCTACATAATGTTGCCGGTAATTCTGTTCGAATTTATCGTGGACTGTGGCGCCCTTTGTACGTCTTCCACATGTGATCGGGTGGCCAACGGATCGTTTAAAGAGTAGGTGATATCAGGTCAACAACAATTCCCGCTGCTTAGCAAACGTATCAGACCATTTCCAGACCCTACCGAATCGCACAGTCGATTGCTAAGCAAAGTCCAAGATTCTGAGGATCCGATTTCACCTATAAAAGACACAGCCGAGACAGGGTTCATACCTCTTCGAGGAGGTGACCGGGTGAGAGTTGAATTGTGAGTTGGTCTGACCCAAAATGACAAACAGGTCATATGGTCCTAACTGCACGGAACCGTTACCCATTTCGGGCGGTCGCCCGTTTCTACCGATAAACTAAACTGGAACGACCTCATTTCGGGCCGAAATATATTTTTATAGCGGGAAAATTAAGCGCAGCGTAACATTATACTGGTGCTAATCGAATATTTGAACGGTTGCCAATTTATCGCCATCCTCTCGTCTCGTAGATATCCCGCTCGACCCTCGTCTGCCCGCGTCGGGTTAATACGAAACGTAAGATGATCGATCGATCGCCACGGCCCACGGTACAACACAGCCTACTGTTATAACAGTCCTCTCGCTGTAATACCAACGGCGAGATTTAGACAGGGCGGGCGTTAGATAATTTATACCAGAACTATAATTTAAAAAATAATAATAAGTTTATAGTAAAAACACATTTTTAAAAACGAGCTTTTATTAAAATGTTCTATCCCGAGCCAACCCTGGGTGCAGCAGCCTGTATTAGCATTTCGTGATTGTGCTGTTAACCATTGAGGAGTCCCCTCGTTGGAAGCCAACCCTGGGTGCAGCATCCCTATCGCGGTAAAATTTAGAACGGGCTATCAAAGTTGAATTCGTATACAAAATTTCGTTTCTGTGTTGTCGACCGTTGAGGAATCCCCTCATTTGAAGCCCACCCTAGGTGCAGCAGCTCTAACGCGGCGAAACTTAGATCGGGCTGTCATGGATAAATATGTTTACAAAATGTTGTTACTGTGCTGCCGACCGTTAAGGAGTCCCCTCGTTGGAAGCCATCCCTGGGTGCAGCAGCTCTAACGCGGTAAAACTTAGAACGGGGTATCATAATTGAATGCGTATACAATATCTCGTTTATGTGCTGTTTACCGTTGAGGAGACCCTAGTCGGAAGCCAACCCTGGGTGTAGCAGCTATATCATGGAAACAATTAGAACGGGCTATCATAATTGAATGCGTATACAAAATTATGTGGCTTTGCTGTTGACCGTGGAAGAATAGCCTCGCCGGGAGCCGATCCTGATTGTAGAATCGGGTCATGCTTGCTATAAAAATGATTATTTTTGGAAATGAAAAAATTTCAACTTCATAGGATAAGAGGAAGTGGTTCTAATTCAGCTTGCAATATTTGACCTAAACAAATATACATACATACTAACTAACATACATTGCAAGGTAAATAAAAGCTAGTAAAAACACGACTACCTATTTAAAAGTTAACTAGAGTATTTATAATTATTAAATAACAACTAGTTCACGTGCAATAGTAAGTATGTTTTTAGAGAATAAAGTTAATCGTTGAAACAAAACTCGTTGAAACGAAATTTAATTTACGCATGCTCCGTTATGGCCCTAAGAACTACGCCAACCACCGTATCTATATCCACTCGGATAGCAAGGCAGCTCTTATGGCACTAGCCTCACATACTATTAATTCAGAGCTAGTGAAAAACTGCGTATCACTACTGAATTCCCTGGGCGAAAAGAACAGGGTAATTCTAAGATGACTTCCCGGCCATGCAGGAATCGAGGGAAATGAAAAAGCCGTCGAACTTGCTAAGACGGGAGCAAAGGGAACGTTATACGGCCCTGAACCTTGCTGTGGTGTACCAAAGAGCCTTGCAAACCTATTTCTCAAACAAATATGTTTAGAACAATCCATCCACCACTGGAACACCACGCCAGGGTTGAATCAATTCAAAGCGCTAATTAAGGCCTACGACCCTAAAACGGCCCGTGAGGCTTTATCGCTTAATAGAAACAATCTATTATACGCATACTGGTGAGGGCGCGTACAGGACATTGTGGCCTCAACAAACACATGTACAAACTCAAGCTTCGAGACACAAAAATGTGCAGGTTCTGCCAAGGGGCAGGGGTAACTCCTCTGCACCTCATGTGCGAGTGTGGCCCGCTGATGCGTAAAAGATACATCCACTTGGGTGGTCATTACCTCCAACCTGAGAAGGTAAAACAATCTGGCGCCAAAAGCCTGTTGCGGTTCTTAATGACACGAGGCTTAGCGCAGAACTATAGTAGGTGGCGAACACAATAGATCAGCAATGGTCGCAGTGTTACAAGACTCATAAAGACCTTAGAAAAACCCCACACAACAAAAAGAAAAAAAAATAATACAGCCCTATTGACGCGTGTTATATAAATATCCCCCAGTGCTTAAAGACGATTGCGCATTCTGTGAGTCAGTCGACGGGCCTTGTACAAGGTCCGTGACGCTTTCCGCTGGACCATTGTCCTTTGTGTGGCTCCAAGTTTTTTAAGGTAATATTTTGTGGAGAGAAATAATTGAACATTTTGTATAATTTAATTTGCTAAATTAATATTCCAAATATGTACTTTCTATTGTACTCGCCTACCGAGTTCATTCATGACGGCTGCGAAGAGGAAGAACAAAAAAAAACTGTCAAACCATGACTGTCAATACGCTTTGCTTAACATGGCGATTGAGCAAGGGGTCGCGGCATGCAACCCTGTGACACACAGGATGACATAACGATTCTAACATTGCCACACACTTCTAAATCGGTTTAATCGTTTAGAAGTTATGGTGGAATAAATAAATGGAAAACATACATAGATGAATCCTAAACATATAACACTTCGTTTTTTGGCCAGTCGTGTAAAAAGTGTGATTTCCATATGTAATCAAGGACTATCGCGGTTGTTTGACATAAATAGATTTTAAAACGAAATTACCACTCGAAGTTTGTAGCACCCGACGTTTCGGCGATGTTGCAACCGCCGTTGTGCAGTCTACCCTGGATAACGGCGGTTGCAACGGGAACCAAATGGGTACTCGAGTGGTTACTATAGGACTGTCCACTTGCTTATTTCTGCGATCTAAGTTTTGGATTGAATGACAACCCTGTGCATTTCCAGCAATCGGACAGAAACGGTCATGTGAAGGGACTGGGTATTACTAGTAGCCGAGGTAGACTGTAGCCGAGGTATTTGCGCCCACGATACGCGAGAGAGGCATTGCCTCCATCGATAAGCTCTCGTCTTGAGTAGGATCGCAACACGCAGTCAACGGCGGCCATCTCGAATAGTTTATGAGCCAGTCAATATTTTTATCACCTCATTTTAGCACTCAGATTGTATATTGTGTTCATTACATTTATCACTGTGCCTAACTCCTAGATAATAAATCCTTAATAATTGAAAATATTAACAAAATCTTATCCCTCTATCATTTATTCTACAATTCCTTAGTATTGAGTTAAACTGTAATAAATCAAGAATACATTTTTAATTCATTCGAGCCCTACATTTATGTATAAATTTGGTAACGAAATATTCTCCGGCTTCAGTGAGAAAACACGAATGACAATATTTTAATTCCTGCTTTTTTGTAAAGTTTCATAAACTATCTGCTGATATTGTTTTCCAGTTCGTGTCCCAGGTTTCATCTTTGAATTAATCGACTGCTCTACAGTAAAACAAAGAATCTGCTGCTGACCAAATTTTTCAGTACATTCAAAATATTAAAACTGTTAAACTTATATGTGTTTACTTATAACTGTTTTAGATTAAATCCTATAAAAATTTTTGTAGTATTTATAGACACAATATCTACCTAAAAATATATAAACTTTTTTTTGATTCTAAGATTTTGAGTTGTAAAAAATGATAATTACTTTGTATTTTTTTAAATGTTTCCAAGTTAAACAAAGTAAATAAAGAAACTGAAAACATACATAGATGAACCTTGAATACAATACACTCATTTTTTGTTGGACAGCTGTGTAAAAACTAGAGATAAGGATGTTGTCAACAACTATCACCCCATTGTTACTTTAAACACGCACAAACCCACATACTGTTTTTAATAGAATTTAAGAATGTATTACTACATTGTTTTGAGTATATGATTACCTTTACTATATACATTTTAATTATACAACCAATCGATTTCTTATTTTAGAATCTTTTATATTATTATAAGTAAGTATTCTTATAATTATTCTTATACATCTTATAATTCTTTATAAGTAAGTACCTCAGTAAATAAATTTTGATATAAAAACGTTTTATTAATATTTATTTGCAATTATTTGTGTATAGTTATTATTTTTAAAAAGGGTTTGCTTGTTCTATTTATAATATTTTTTTAATATCTTATTTTAATATTTTATGTATGGGTTAGCTTTCTATTTTGATATTGATGTATATTTCATAAACGGATATCAGAGATGTTCAATATTAATTCAACACTTTATTTGACCTCCTTATATTTTCCACTTTTTAATGTAATGGTCTTAGAGTCATTATTCATAAAAGTCATAAATATTCTATTCTATTTTGTAAGCGCTTTCGAATTCGGCTCGGAATCTGAAGCAATATCTTTTAAAAGATCTGATATGTGTATTTGCATTTGATAATACATGCTAAAATAACAGAACAGGCTCAACCTCACGATTCTTGCTAAACGGCTAATATTAGGCGACATCACATCGCTTCTCGGATAAGCTTTTATTTTATCTTTACGTTTCATACAAACTAATAACAACAAATGCGACTTTATGAATTCTACATTCAATCCAAGAAAAAGATAGTAAATATAAATTTCTACGCAAATAAAACGAAAATATTAAATATTTATATAGTGAAAAACGTTCTTCATTTGAAATTGTTGTATAGTTTATCATTCATTAGAAGAAAATAAAATAATTCAGTGACTTACTCTTGACGTGAATATATCTACAAATATGCTATTGTACTGGGAAAATAACGAAAAATCGTGGAAAAAAACCTAGTAGTTGTAGTTGTAATAAACCGAGTAGTTGAAATAAACTTTGACGATACGACGAATTCGTTTGTCATTGACTCACGACATTTTAAATAGGGGTCAATGGCATAGTATTGAACCGACATTTTTCAACTATTCTGTTAATATACGAATATTGGCTATTTGAAATTGTATTTCAGACATTAATTTTAAAGCAAGGAAAACATATTGACTGAAAGTTCAGTTGACAGAAACAATAACGAACTTCATTTCCTGTCCACCCTAAAACGGGCTAGTCCCGATTGGGTGACAGAATCAAATAAGCAGAAGGTTAAGGTTTTGCCATTCGGTTCCTGTTAGTTTGTAAGCAAAATCAATTTTTTAAAGTAATTAATTTCTAAATAAATAAACAAACAAATAAATAGATTTATATTAAGAAAATGTATTAATTTGCTGCTAGAATAACGTGAATAAAACTGCTGGCAAAGAGTAGTTCAGTTTGAACGAAACTGCAAGGGGTTTCTATATATTATTAAATAATGATTTCCTGTCACTTGACTCAATCTTCCTTGAGCAGAATAATGGAATTATACAAGACCCGACTACACATTTAATTTAATTTCAGGCGTTATGTATATTATAACGTAGACAACATTGATTGGTGGCTGAAAGAGAATTCAGCGATGAAGTGGCGGGCCACGTCCATCCAGTGGAGCGACAGGGATGCACATAAAGGCGGGTAATGGGAGCGAAAGGGATGCCAGCAGCCGGGCAAGACATGAATGTCAATCAGGTAATAAAGACGAAACGATATTCATACGCGGCGACTCAGAACTCTATTTACGCCAAGCAGGAGGAGGGATGCCGCTGCGCCGCATGGCGTCATACGCGCCGCCTTATGCCTTCTAGTCGGCCATATATTTTCATGGTGGAAATATTTTATCTCTAAGTGCGGGGGATGTCACTTGCTCTTCCCATGGCCAACCATCGTATCTGCTTTCTTGATACTTTATAGCAGACATAAAAAATCATTTAAAATCTAATTAAATAGATATCCGGTCAACTAAATAATTACCTTAACCTTGTTCAAAACTATTTCAGCCTTTATAATTATAATATTGAAAATAGCTACAGACAAAGGCTTCCGATATATTAAAAAAATCGGTTATGTCACCCCAAGACTTTCCCGGTAAGCATAAATTCCTCCCGCCCGCTAAACCTCCCAACACCCCCCATTGAACCACACTTCTCCACCCTTCTGTCACTTTCAACCGCCCTCCCCTCTCCCCTATTTCAACCCTCCTCCAAAACCCCTACCCCTTCCACTCCCCTCTACCAAAAGAAGAAAAATATTTTAGTCCGAAAATATGCATCCTGAGTACTAGGTCTATCGTCTTCAAAATTAAAGCACTTTAGATGAGTCAGGATAGGAACTCACAAAAGAAGAAGAATATCGAAGAAGAAAAACATTTCCGTCCGAAAAGAAAAGGAATTGCGTAATACCTACGGAAAAATACCCACCATCCAATGCATCTACAATCCGAGCGCAGCATGTGTTTGTAGTATTTCCTTGGTATTAAAATGGTATTTTTACAAAAATTATGTAATTCCTTAAATTCGGCAGTATTTTTTTTTTCGTCGTTCGTATACGAGATATTCCAACCAAAATGCCTTGTCGGACCGATATTCGGAACGTGATTTCGGTCCGACAAGGCATTTGTGTACCGAATTTTAAGTCTCTAAGTATTCAAACGCACTTCCTCCCCTGATGGACCTATTTCAAATACAATCTTTTCAACTCTTGCCATGACCAAATAATGCCTGCATGCCAAAGTTTAGCTCAATCGGACAAGGCGTTTGTACGCTGTCGTGGAGGAATACACACAGTAGGACAGATATACAGAAGTGCGTCCACAATACTTTTCTTGCCAGAAATGTAAAAAGGGTTAAATGAAAAACCTTGAAAAAGACGTTGAAGTTGACATATATAGTAGGGTTTCCAGCAATGTTTCGATGAGATTATAGTTTCCTACGTATTCCAAAATGCTTATTCCTGTAACTTTTAAAGAAATAAACTGGTAGGTAACTAATTTTGTACGAAATACGATCTAATTAGTAGATCTTCGACCGTTTATCTTACAACTTATAAAACATTTGTATAAATAAGATTTAAATTGTACATATGGCAACGCTGACACACCCTTGTTAGCTTACTCGTCCTCTTATGAGAGATATTAGCAGCAGCACCGCGACTATCATCTAAACTAAAATTGATATGAAAAAATCTGAAGTATTATACTTCCTCGTTGCTAGTTAAGGTCTAGTCTCACCATAACAATGCAGGTCTAGTCTCACCATAACAATGCAGGTCTAGTCTCACCATAACAATGCAGGTCTAGTCTCACCATAACAAGTTGCTAGTCTCACCATAACAATTCAACATACATAGAGAAGCATTTCAGCACCGTGCATATGGCTCGATTGACATTACAAACGTTCGGAAATTGTGACCCTTAAGAAAGCAACCGAAAATTCAACAAATTAAAGAGAAATCTAAAAAAACGAATAAATAAAAAACAACACGAAGCGGGAAATCCGTTGCAGATCATACTGTAATTTTCTCTAGGACTTATAGTTCCCGAGATCCAGGTGCGAGCGGACGGTCCAAATGACTCTTTCTTTTCTAAAAAACTTCCTTAAAACTTTTGTTAAAAAACTCTTTAAAAAATAAAATTCTACAAATCATACAAATAACAATAATGAATTTACCACATACCATGGTTGATATTGATACATTCATTATTAATTTAGATACTAGAATTAAAACAGATTAATACCTCTGAATATATTTTAGTTACAGTAATGAGACCTTTATATAGTACATGATAAATTGACATATATCAGATAAATTGTATTTTTTGTTGAATATTATCGATAGTTTGTTTGTTTGTTTGTTTATACTCTTTATTGTAAAATGTCACAATGGGCGGGTTTATTGTCATATGACAATTTCTTACAACCAACCCTACTATGACATGTTATATGTATGTGTGCGTGTAACATATCTGTAAGTGTGTGTCTTGTTATTGCATTCGATCGACAGACTTGAAAATGCAATTCCGTTAACTTGATCCTAATGGAAAACGGTGACCCAGCCGGTAATCGAACCCGGGACCTTACAATGTAAGATCAGGCGACCTAACCACTATGCCACCGGGCCGTGTAGTTGGCCATGGGAGGGTGAATCATTAATTAAAATATAAAGCCTGGCGAAGTCCTTCTAATAAATAATGCAAAACTAAGTGAGCTATATACGGTAAATGATGTTCACAGAGTTTTCTAATTTATTTAACAAAAAAAAAATTTATTAATAAATACGAGTGTATTCCTCACAAATACTAATGCGTTTTCTATGGATAGTTAACATTTAAGTTCCGGTTTGTTTTTTATAAAATTATTCCTGATTGTATGCAGTAATTATAAAGACGTTACAGCAAACCTAAATATTTAGTACTATATATAAAACGTACTCACATATCACAGCAATAAAAATACCAACATTCTTTAACCATTCCATGGAATTATTTTCTAAAACAAATATAATAGAATAGCTTTATTGTGCTATAAAACATTAGTTAATGAATATTGCACTGGTTTTTTAAAAAAAGACAATGTATGACAATGTAAAGACATGTCGAACTTACCGCTATAGTGATATCTTACAGTCAACTATTTGATTACTTGAGTCAACAAATGATTTATTTGATTTTCCTTTATTATTTTTATGACTTTTCATTATATTTTTTATGAAAGAATGATATTTTATTGGAGTTTTAGTACATATTATGTATTGTAGCATGTGGTCGCCATAATCATTTTTACTTCGCCTTATTTTCCAAAAATCTTGAGCCCCTGCCCCTTACTATTTTTATAATATTATGATTATTTATACATACTCTCATCTTTACTGTCTAATAATATTTAATAATATGTCTAATATTTGATGGGTAATGCTGTGGGTAATAGATATGCGCAAAGGAAAAAAGAATGGATGAGTCATTTTGTTTTTTTACATTCTTTTTCAAAAATAAAAACACGTTATTTAATACTGTTCATTTTCGGACCTTTAAACTGGACCGCGCTAGGTAGGTATGTCTTTACCGTCTAATATGTGGTGCTTAAATGAAACATCGGAAAGACTCTTCGGAGGAAACGGAAAGTGGGAGATAGCGTGGCGTTGTTTTTGTATCTCGGTGCGAGATCGTTTAAAAGCGGTGCATTTTAATATCAACTTCTTTCATGTAAATGCGCGACGTGGGGAAGTTTTTCATTTCGACCGGTCGACGAAGTGAAGAGTAACATAAAACCACTTTATATGATAATTTATTTGCATAACGGAATGAAGGAGATTGTTCATGAGCTGAAACCTCCGGGATAAATTACGAAATGGAATTCCTTTTGAGCGGCTCCTTCCGAGATTTAGCGAATTAAGCGCTGTACTTTTGGCCCTCGGCCTATTGTGCTGATTTGAAGGCCGCATTATGTATGAATCGCGAATCAACGGTTTACAAAAGATTAATGATGAATTAAGGGGGAAATCTTCCGTCTGTAGAATACGGAGAAGAGATAGAGCCTCATTTATCGTATTATGAGACTATTAATAAATATGATCCTCCTTTCAAAAGATTCCGGATCAAAGTGTTTCATTATTAATCGCGGAATGGTTAGACATGAGATTGCATATTTATTTATTTTCTAATATATATTAATAAGGCACAGCGTACTACAAAATACTTTTTTGGCAATAGAAATGCATATAATTATTATATCAATTTGATTGATTCATTACGACATTAAAAGAAACAATCTTAATAAACGGTTATACCTCTTCAAATACATGCATTCAGTAGATAGATATTATTGCACCATACATGTTAATTGGAACCAATACGAAATAATGTATTGAAATAATATAACATAATAGTGTCATTTTGTTAATTAATTTTCCTATTTCGTTATAGTATTCTGTTTTATTGCTAACTCTATTTTTAAAAACACTTTTTTTTATTTTCGAGTGGGTAGATTTCAAAATTTAAAATATTTTTAAAATTACGTACGTATTAGTTGTCCCGGAATGTGTTGAGGGTATCTCTAGACGATCAAGCATGCTTATCAAGTATCGCGGGCTGGGAGGGGATCGTAAACCGCAGGAAAAATGCAGTTTTTTTAAAATATTTACGAAAAGTGCCTAATTTTGTAGTTTTATAGCAGGGAGTCACGTCATTCATCAATCAATTACGTCTAACTAACGCGACTCCCTGGTATAAACTACAAAATTAGGCATTTTTGCTAAATATTAAAAAATATATATTTGCATATTTCCTGCGGTTTACGATCCCCTCCCTGCCCGCGACGCAAAGCTTGTCAAGCATGCTTGATCGTCTAGAGAGCCCCTTAAAGATGTTGGAGAAAGTCCTGGACCCAAAGCGCACAGAGAAAAGCGCCTACACTTAGCCTGAAAACAAAGAGTAAAACAAGGGGAACATTGACTGACCTGTTTGATGGACTGACCTGCCCGTCGTCGTATTGGTCTCCCCCCTCCGCTAATGCAATTAGATATGTCGGTAAGAACCTAGGTAAATGAGATATATTGATGAGAAGTGCAGATTAATGGCAGACTAAATAAATAGATATTGGAACCCTGTAAGACCTCAGTGAACTCTGCCTGTAAATGAATCCTGCATTTGTAAGAGTTGTAATATGCAGTCCGCCAGAATGCTGCTTTGGGCTGCCCTTGAGCGGCTGTGCATCTGTGCAACCGGAAAATTACCGAGGGAATCTGAAAACATATATTTAATAAGACTGCGGGGAACGATGTTCATCTACTGTCACATGTGGTTAGAAACGACCCATTGATAGAAATATCCGTCCGAATCTGGTAGAGAGATTAATAGGAATTAATAGTCAAGGCGAAAAATAATAGATAGATTACAATAAAAAAACAAAGTCTATGCAGAACTAACAAATAAAAAATATTAATATCAAATCCAGCAATATGCCTCCAATCTTTTAAAAATTTATGTATGTAAAATAGGTGAGAATAAGAATATCAGCTATCGTGATACTTTTATGTTTATAATTTGACGAACCATCAGCATGGAAATTAAATTTTAAAAACTCAAGTCAATCCTCAAACCATAAATTGGGTTAGTTACAACATTATTATTTTTTATTATTTCTTGATAGAATCTTGTTATATTCGCCCAATTATTAAGTGAAAATACCTATTTGGCACTTTGCTGTCGCTGTCGGTTTATGTGAAAAATTAGATTTATTCCTTCTCGATAATCACTGTTCACCCCGGTGAACAGTGATGTTCATGAACGTATGCTAGATGGCTACCACTGTATGTATTCGTTTTATAGGTATAAGATTAAACAGAGTCATGATTTCTAAATCAACGAACAGCTGACTATAAGAACTGTTTAGAGAGACTCTGTATAAACAGCGTACCGATCTTTTTCTGAAGAAGTAACATTTTTGTTGAATTTTCTGCCACTCTCCAAAATATAAGATCATACCTACATTATTAGGGAATTGAAATACTTAAAATAAACTTAGTTAGCGGTTTGAAGACTGCATAAATATCTTATTTCAATTAATAAGATATTCACATGAACCATCTCCAAACTAATCTAAATTTTCCTTCAAAATTTCATCAAAATCGGTCGAGCGGTTTAGTAATCCATAGCGGACATACAGACAAACATTCATTTCTATATATATATATAGATGATTATTCTGATATTTTAATGATCTTGTACCAACACAAATCATGTTTCTGGTTGTAAATGTTGATTTCTATTAATTATTCTGCGTCCATGTGACATGAGATTGCAGTTCATTTGCTTAATTTTTTATATATAATTAGCTTGAATGCTTGATTTTAATATCTTCGTAAAAGGCGAGTAGCGGGATTATAAATACTCATACTGTTTACTTTTAAATGATAATAGAGATGTAGTAAAACCAGGGTTCATACATTTTATTTTTATTTATTTTATTTAAGAAATAATGAGAAAATACATAAAAAACGTCATTCCAAATAATTGTGCGAAGTAAACAACGGCCCACATCTACATGACCATGCTAAGCGAATACCCAACTAGGCAGAATATAGCCTGTACTCATATAGATACATATACACATACACACGTACATATATGTACATTATATACACACACATATAAATATAACGATCTAAATATCATGTAGTATTATTCCTTTGCATTACATTTTGTTTATTATCTTATATCATATTATATAAATATAATAGTAAAGTTATGCAGGCATATCAGTTTTTAAGAGATGATTTGCAGAAGTTCCTTCTCTGTCCTTGAACGACCTATAACGTCAATAAACCATTTTATTTATTTTTTATTGAATAAAATGGTACTTTCTATTTCATTTATGTTGTCATAAAGTTTATGTTGTCATCAAATAACATGCTCGTTTTTAATTGATCCACAAATTTGCCCTATCAAGCCTCTGTCCCAGAAAGCCTAATCGCAGTCCTGGATCTAAAATTAATCGCAGCGATAAGGCTCCTCCGAAATCTTGGAAAACCAACTAAGTTAGCCAAGGAAAATAACAGCCGTACGTAAGAATGACAGCCTACTGTTATAATCTTTAAAGATTTATATATAGGACTGAAAGATAGTGGTTTAAAACTTTAATTATTATATTAGGAGAAAGGGAATGCATGGAAATCCGGAAGTTGCTCCCCGTGCGCCGCCATTAAAATTCTCGCGACGCATATCCGATAAATTAGACTCATGTATAATCTAGATCGCACGTCTCGAACTTTCTTAGAGTTAATTAAAGGAAAGCGGAGGGTAGGTAAATGAAATTGTTAATCATCTGACGGCGGTAGGTGTCGGTCGCGGGGCAAAGAGTGTTTGCAGCGGCGAACTTCGCACTCGTTATTATAGAGCAGGTTTTAAAGTGACTTTGGCAGTAAATGACACGGGAGGAGTGGGCGGTGGCGGGCGGCGGCGGGCGGCGGGCGGGCGACTTAACCAACTCGGCTGTGGGCTGAGCTTATGCCGCGGCCGCCACGTGCACTTTATGTCGGCTACGCCAGATGCGCTTGCATGGCGCACGCGGCCTCTCCGCCGCAACGCCAGAAGCTACGACACAAAACGATAAGGACAGCGACATACAAGAAAAAAATGGAAGAACAACGGGCAGTGCAGTTTACTGTCGGCCAAGATAAGCCCAAAATATGCGGTATTAGGTAAGCCAAACCGACATCATAATCCATTATTGCTTAACCGGTCGGAAGCCAGTCTTCGGGCGCGAAACACTGCACTGCCACTTTTAGGTAGATTTTGTAAATAAATACTAACAATATCGTTCTTTCATGAATTCCCTCTTGTTACCTAGCAATTAATATTATTAGTCGTGTATATTATATATCTATATAATATATACATGGTGATTCCGGAAAGTAATACATTTTTTTTTGTGTTGGTACTTAAAACGGCCGCAGAGGGCTCTTACCGATTGGGTTAGATGAGGAGGACTCTCAGCTTCAAAACGATGCCTTGGCGATTCTGCTCCGAGCAGTTAAGGATCGCTGTTTCCGCTCACCCCTGTTTAGTGCCTATGACACGAAACGTAATAGATTTTTCACTCGAGCAACGTTACGAACAAATATTTTGCTGAGAGCTACAAATTGATTATGCCAACACAATCGCGGGACAGTGCTCTATCTTATTCGAAAGTGTGTAGGTGGTTAAAAGCGTTTAAGAAAGGCATTAAAGAGGCGATCGACGAACCTGCGATGGAAGGTCCTCAACCACCATAACCGATCACTATTTGGCCCGTGTCAGGGATCTTTTACATTCTGACCGTCGCTTGAGTGTCAGCATTATTGAATAAACTTTCAACATTCCCAAAATAATTGTACACGAACTGGTGACCGATAAATTGGGCACAAGGAAGGTGTGTGCCGCGCTTGTTCCCGAACAGTTGTCGGACGATCGGAAGAATCATCGCGCACAACTTGGCAACGCTGCATTAAACCAGTAAATTCCGGACATGGCTCCTGTCGACTTCTTTCTCTTTCCTGGGTCTTCTCCTTTAAGGTCTCTAATCTCTTTCCTTTAAGGTCGTCCTGAAATGAATCCGTTTTGGGTCAATTCAAGCCAGTCAAGACGCTGTAACGAGGTCCTCATTAAAGCCTTCCAGGACGAGTACCGTACGTGGCAGAGTCGCTGGCAAAAGTGTGTGAATACATAAGAGAACTACTTCGAAGAATATCAACCGTCTGTAACGATATCTTTATTAAATACATCGAAGAAATATAAATTGCATTACTTTTCTGACCCAACATGTATATATGGGGGCCGGCCGAAACGGCTACGCGCGGATCTGTTAAACAACACAAAATGCCTATAGGCATTGTTGGCGTCCGATGGGTTAATGGCGACTCGCCGGGGTGCGGAAGTCGATCACAGTAAAAAAAATCGGCAAGGTCACTCCAAAACATTCCCGGCTAGTAGCCAAAACTTTGAGCGTTGTTTCAATAGTTCAACAGGAGCAACTCACATCGTACTGCGATGAAACGTCGAATATATCGAAAGTCTGCGACGTGAATCATTCGTTGGCGACAAGCGCGAATAGTGAGAACGCAACGCATTAATCATGTCCGATTCAGTCGTTTACGCAAATATACTCACCGGCGAAAATTTTATGTAATTTGGGAAGCTAATGGGCCCTTGATGAGTTGGCGACGAAGACCCATTCTGTTCAGGGTTGGTCACACTCACGGGCAAACACCCATCCGGCGGCCTCCACGCACGAAGTTCGAGCCCGGGTAGGACTCTGGCCTTAAGGCTAGTTTCCCCTAGGAATCAACCTTCTGGCGCTCCTGGACGGTCTGCGCAGCGTGCGGCGTAAGCCAATCGACTGTGCACTCTGACTAACAGTCGGGGGAGTCTGGAAGCAGTACTGTTTCATATAGAGCGGGGTGGTTGCGGACCTTACAGCGACTGCTCGTAAAACGACCATCGGCTACCCGATCCTGTGTGAACAGCCAAGTAAAGGATGCCGTGGTCCGCGATAGCTTCGGTATACACCGTTTCACCGCTTCGTAAGGAAGAGGACCACGCAAGCGACCTAGAACTCGTAACCGATCGAGAGACCGGAGTAATCTGGTCGCAATTGGAAGTAAGGGCGTGAGTGTAAGCCCGCTGGGTAACACACCTAGTTATCTCGCTGTTAACGCGTTGGCCTCTTACGGGCATGTGGCGGTAGACTGTTTTGTCCAAGTCTTCTGCGTTCACTTCACGGGAGATAGAACGACTAATCGTAAAACTTCCTGAGGTTACGGGTTCGCCCGTTGTAGTTGACAACTCTAGATATAATTTTGGCCCCACAAGGCATCTGTGCACCTCCAAGATATCGCTCAAACCTGAAATTTGAAATGCAGGCATCATTCGGTTATGTCAAAAGGTTGTGCTTAAAATCGCTCTACCAGGGGCGCACTAGTCATATTTCAATCTCGAAATATTTGACTTAAACTTGAAATTCGGTAAACAGATGCCTTGTTGGACCGAAATCATATTGAATCTTCCCCGGTCAATATATTTGCGTAAACGATTTAATGGAACGAGTTTTATGCATGGCATTTCCACTATCCGCGACTATAAGTCGAAAATTTCGATATTAAGGTATGACTAGTACGCCCCCCCTCCCCCCACCACCGGTGGACTGATTTCAACCACAACCTTCTTAACTCTTACTATCACCAAATGATGCCGCCTGCATGCCAAATTTCAGCTAAATCGGATGAAGCGTTTGTGCGCTATCGTGGGGAAATTCAAACACACAGACAGACAGACATACTTCAATCTGTAAATGATCCTTATCGTCTCAGGGAGCTCAGTATGGATATTTTCGTCCTCGTCTCGGAAAAAAAATGCTCATTCACAATACTTTCCTAATTGGAATATCAAAGCCTAGGGTTGTATACAAGAAGATCCTTGATAAGCCCAAAGCTCTCAATAAGTTGTAGTGCTAAAGATGATGATGATCATTTAATAAGTATATGATATCGCTTTCCAAATAATCTACAGGATATATGATATCAATTAATAAATGTTATATCAATAAATAAATAATAGTTAACCGATCATGGGACTCCATGTATATATTTAATTACGTTAAACTTTGTCTTATATCAAGTTATACAAAGTCATTGAAACGGAAGCAATCGCTTTGCTCGTCGCTCGCCAAACCGGCTGCAGCTCGCTTTCTAACTTAATTCATAACTATATACAAGTAAGAAGCAGCTGTTTGTAGGAGACACTACGTGACTAACAACTTTAGTGTTAATAATGCATCTGCTTTGTTGATGAGCGCCAAAAGTTTCATCTTCTATATTATTACTTTGTTGTGGGGACATGATTGGAATAACTTAACGAGTAATGGCAGAAAGAAACTGTCGGAATTACAAGCGCCGCTAATTGATGGTTCTAATAGTGGAAAAGGGCCGCTGTAATTTATCGTTAAATTCTCATTAGAGGATGCCAATCAATCAATAGTCATGAGTCTGAGGTATCTGTATTGTTACTCAAAAATATAGTTACCAGTATTCTTGAGTATAGTAAGATACAGAACTACACTAGGAAATTAAGAAGCAGATGCGTTGACTGATCACAAATGTCTTCGTAGCCTAGTTGGTAGCATACCATGTACTTCCGACAGTATTTTGTAAAATGTCACCATCTACAATTATACCTAGGAATACCCCAAAAGATCAATATAAGGACAGGACTTCTCGTCCCCTATTAAAAAATAAAACTATCCGCACCAAAACTATAAATCTATAAAAAAAAGTTCTATAAAAAATCTATAAAAAAATCTATTTAACCAGTAAAAGGTAACGCCAGTACAAGGGCCGGAATATCTGTTTAATATTTGGGATTATCCACCACCGTAATACCAGAAGGCGAGACGTCTTACTGGTTCTTCCTCGACACAATCTGGAATGTATGCTTCCTCCGCTACGGATTACCATGGGGTGGTTTAGAGCTGGTTATCTGGCTTGATTGCTAGAGCTACAGAATATATAAACTTTTACATTATATTATTTTATATTGACTTTACAAAAAAAAATGTTTGTCATGTAAGGCTGCAGAGGAAGCCATTCCTATTGTTACCCCTTTATAAACGACGCAGTACCTGTACGATAGAATAATCACAAGGATTGTCCTCGGAAAAAATATTAAATATATTGATATCGAAATTGTGAATTTAACGTACAAAACAACACGTAAGCAAAACAATCAAAAAAGTGAGCTTACGACCAACCTTAAATCTGAAACATAAATACTAAGAAATGCTAGCCATGGCATTTCCCTTAACACTTAAGTATTGTCTACAAGAATAATAGACAAAATTTTAACAAAAAGAAAAACCGACTCCATTTTTTTATAAGTGCAGCAGCCATGCCATGGTGATACTTAGAACTAGCTATCATAATTTAATGCGTCTACAAAATGTTATGTATGTCCTCTTAACCGTCGAGGAGTTCCCTCGTTGGAAGCCAACCCTGGGTGCCGCAGTCCATGGTGAAACTTAGAACGAGCTGTCGTAATTGAATACATGTACAAAATTTTGTGTCTGTGCTGTTGACCGTTGAGGAGTTATCTCGTCGGGAGCCAACCCTGAGTGCAGCAGCCATGTCATGATAAAGTTAGACGGGCTACCATAACTGAATGAGTATACAAAATTTGGGATCTGTGCTGTTGACCGTTGAGGAGTTCCCTCTTCGGGAGCCAAACCAGGGTGTAGAATCAGGTCATGCTTACCATAAAAATAAATGAATTGTCATCGGAATTGAACCAACATGTAAATTTTTAATTTCATATGATAATATTTGAGTAGTTCCCTCAATTCCTCATAGATCCCATTATCAGAACAAGATTTTGATAAAAATGGGAACAATCTGTAAGTATATTATTTCGAATAAAAAAAGTATTTTCCAAATCGGTTCATAAATGGCAGAGTTCTGAGGTAACAAACATAAAAAAGATACAACCGAATCGATAAACTCCTTCTTTTTTGAAGTCGGTTAATAAAAGAAATCATAGGGGTACACTCAAGTGACTAGTATGTTTTCTGATTAGTAAGCAGCCAACTTAGGAAAAACATACGATGGAAGTGTAGATTGTGAACACAGCTGTATGTATTGTTTAGGTATACGTATACGTAAATATGGTCTATTACTGTAAGTATTGTAGGTACATGTATGTATGGGGTGGGCTGTCAATAGACGTCCAAAGCACCTATCAAAGTAATCCCTGTATTTATTATCTGATTTTGGATAGTTTCGGATATACTTACGATTTTTAATAATTTTGACAATAATAAAGTTATGCTTATTTTATTATTTGCAAAAAGGCATTTTAAAATATTTTTTCTATTGCTGTATTTAATGGTTACAAAAATATGAAATAGACGTGTCACTTTAACAGAAACAGATAAAAAACTCTCGATTAATTTAACATCTTCGATATTAAATAAACTTTTTCATACAATAGGAATTCAGATTTTTTTTTCCAATTATATGTCAAAATAAAATTTATTCCCGATTATATATACAAAGCCATCATTTAGAGAAAATTTCAAATAAAAATAAAAAACATCAATATAAAACATCATACTGGATTTTTAAATATGTTTATTATCTATAGCCGATATGCATAACCTACACATAAAAAAAACTATATCTCTGAATGTTGTTTAATATCGCTTTTCCGGCCTCTACTATGGGGGCAAATTTGAAAACTAGTTTTGAGGTCATATGTCTTAATGTAAAAAGAGAAAATGACATAATATTGTATGAATCCGTTGCGCCATGCAATTCTGATACGGTAAATTCTAAAGCAAAGTGATGAGTGATAATATCTTGCAATGGTTTTGATGGGCTAGATTAATGACGTAAGTTTTTCCGGATTGGCAGATGAGCCACGACTGAGGCTTGGGCGTACAGTGTTTCGTTATATACAAGAATAACAACGTAACTCATTTTTCAATTTAATGTCTACAGATTTTTTTTTCTATCTTGACGAAAATTGATGTTAATAAATCCTCCGATGTCACTCAATCAATCTTCCATTTAAATCAAAATCAAAACTTACTTTAGCCAATAAATAATTACATTCTATCTAAAATAAGTTATAAACTTTTAATATTTCATTAAATGAATATTTTTAAATGATGACAGATCTCAAAGATTAAGATCATTTCTTTAAAAATCAAAGTGTGGCATTTACCCTTAATAATAATAAGAAACCTTTTAGTTTATCATAGGAAGATTTCAAAATAGTCTTATTAAAAAAAATGGAAAATTCTAACAGATTTTAATACCATTATACCTATATTGAATTTATCCGGAAACTCTCTACAGTTTACTGATGTAATTCTCTACCTTATTCTATAAATTACTGCTCAATAACTAGAAGTAATTGTCACACAACAGTGTTTTTTAAATTGACAATTGTATAAGATAGCCAAAAAAACGACATAATAATATACCTTCATTAATATTACTACAGTAGTTAGATACATGCGTTTTTATAGCTTTTAAAAATAGCTTTTATTTGTAAAATATTTAGTTTCACCCGTATTTCGCTTGACTCAAAGTCGCCCTAAACGTTTCGTCTTTTTATTTGCGAAATAAAAAAATATTCCCCAGGAAATGTATGTAGTTCTCAGCTCGTAGCGAGTCAAATTCCATATTGCCAGCAACATATCCTACTGGTCAATCTAGAACACTTGATGGCTCGAAAGACCTCACCTACGGTATATAATATCAAATCCTTGCTATGTCTAGAACCCTGCCCTTTTGACAAACGAAGCAATACCATATGCACACTATTTTAATATGTGACATTCCATCCTATACAAAATATAAGAGATATCATGTTCGCAAGTTCTTAAAATATGAGACGGGCTTTCTGATTGCTTAGTATTTTAGCAAACTTGTATAAAAAAAATAGATTTTTTCTGTTTTAATTAATTATTTTCGTTCCCAATATATTAACTAGTTACTAATGTTGTAAACGCAGTTATAAATAATGTTCTTATGCACCCATAAACAGGATACAAATGGACTCTCATAAAAATGTCCTCTTTACTTACAAGAGCAGTTGCCGTAAGGTTAACAACTACTCCAGATCTATAGGAAACAAGGCCGTTTCCAGACTCCCCCGGCTATTAGTCGGAATGCACAGTAGATTTGCTAACGCCGCAAGGTGTGCAAACCGTCCAGGAGCGCCGAAGGTTGATTCCTAGGGAAAACTGCCCCGCAGGCGAGAGTCCTACTCGGGCTTGCACTTTTTCATGGACGCTGCCGGATGGGTATTGACCTGTGAGTTTGGCCGACCCTTATACACATGGGTCTTAGTGGCCTAACTGCAAGAGGCCCATAGCTCCCAAGCTGCTTCGGTAACAATAAGCGAAACAGGTGTCAACGTGGCTGAGGTATTAGGGAAAGAGCCTATGTGCAAGGATTGAAAATTGTGACAAAAGAAGAACGGCGTCATATTCTTTTAAATAGAAATCCAACACCCTCTCTGGCGGAAACTTTTTAGTTATCAAATGAGCACTCTTTATTCTTACAATATCTTACTCGTAATTATAGCGACGTGCACATTGTGCGACGCGGACGCTGCTGCGGTGGACGGCGTCGCCTATGCGTCGCCGGCGTCGCGGCGCTGGCGGACGCGAGGGCGGGCGGCGTGGCATCGCGGGCGTCTCGGATCGTTCATCATGGCAGGCCGTGAGAGGCGATATTAAACAAAAGAAGACTTAAGCGGGAAAATGTCGAAGCGCTGTCGTCAGCGTGCGCGCCTTTGTCGCGGCTGCGGGCGTCATTGAGCGCGGCACTCGACAAAAAGAGATTGTGTATCACATCCGTGGGTCCCCGCGAGGGCCTCTCTCGCTCCTAATGATGATTAATCGTGCGGACGCGACCTTTGTGTGCGCGGGACATCTTCCCGGCGTGGACGCACGGGGCCAAGGCGTCCCGCAAATTAGTGAACTGCGTGTTCAGCAATCGAGTACTGACGAGGCAAACTTAATTAACTCCACATTAATAGGGTACAAGCACTAAGCAGGACGATCGGCTTAAAGACTGCATATAATTTCGAAACAATAGTACCTAATCTAGGAACATTTATGTGTGACTATTCTATAGTTTATTTAAATATGTAATCGAAAGTTGATAATTTCAATTTCCTAAAACTAAAATTCTGCGATGCTGTTGAATTCAGTAAATCAATTTAAATTGATTATTTTTGTAACATGTATTAACCTATCAAAGTGACCTTACAGAAAACCAATACATACGCCAGTGGGCGAAAGACAGCTCTATAATGGTTGTTATATCAACATAGTATAGACCTAGTTTATGATTAACATATAAATATTGAAATATATCTATAATGTTAATTGCAAATATACCTCAATTTCCATTCTAATCTTATTTGTGCTATTATTAAATAAGTCTAGACCTGATTCTACTAAAATAAGTGAATTTAAAGGCCATTGCCATATTGCTATGAGCAAATACTGATATTCTCGCAACTGAATTATTCACTTCACCCTCAAGGATTTTCACGACGTGCCTGACTGAAAGCAGTTCTCTTCACATCTGTAGAGTCTTGAATCCCACCATGCCTTGACCAAATAAATTCCTTGCATATAGCAGTGGCTAGTACAGCACCTCCTTGACGGAAAATCTTGCGTGATTGGGGTGTCGAGCATAAATCGTTAGTCCGTGCCTGGGATTTTCCAACTGGGACAGACAGACATATTACGTATACTTTAAAAGATTGGGGTTACTTGTTCTCAGAGAACCCTCTCTGAGAAGTTTCATACGTGATGCACTGTCAACAAAACTCTCAGCTTAAGGCTGTAGCCGACCATCCCAAGAAATAATGTTGTCGAATACAATTAAAGATAATACCCATATAAGGAGCTACTAGACACTAAGAAACCAATTTTGCACCATTTCTAATGTTAAAAAGTACAAAAGTTCAAGCGCATGACTTTTATGGCCTTCGCACGGTATTGACGTGAAGAAGGCGAGAAAAGGGACAAGTCCTATAAGCCCAGTACCTTTAAATATCTTACATTATATATAATTCAGAGACATCACTTCGAAAGTTAGGTGACCGTCGAAGTTCATGCCTAAATATTTAGTTTCGGTAACCTTTTTGAGAATAATATTATAAATTGGAGAATCATAAGCAAATGCTTTGCATTACCTGGTATATATCTATATACCTAAATAAAATTAATCTCCGTGTTCCTTCCAAACTCAATAGATTTAATCCTGCTCTTCATGTTCCTTATGCTGGTACCAAATATAGGCAAAATTCATTTCTGTTGCGAACAAGTGACAATTTCAATGATTTGATTAAACGATTTGACTTTGATCTATTCTGTACTAGTATTAACTCAGCTAGGCAGCGGCTGAACAGTGAATTCTTTAGCACTAATTTTTGAATATTTTTAAGTTATAAATTAATGATTTTAAACTGTTAATTACGTCTAAACGAGTAATGCTTACGATTCGATGAAAATATATGTTAAACAAGAACATTTTCCTAATATTCTTAGCTTTGAATATTTTAGATTTTGTTTATATTACAAAGTTTAATTAATTTGTGAAATTAGGTCTAACCGAACACAAAAACGACTAAAACGCAAATACTATCTGGCGTATTATTATGAAACCTGCACCATTTTAAAGATGATGTAATTATCTATCTTTTTATCTACGAATTTTTTCGAATAGTTAAGGAATAATATCCGAAACTTGCATGACGCATGATAATCCTATTGAAATACCTAATTTCAATTGTATTGTTCAATTCAAACGAAATACTGTTCCAAAAGGTGGAGTAGCTATTTACCAAAATATTAATAATATTACTAATATTATAACTCCGAATATTGCAATAAATATTGCACACGTTAGCGATGTTAATATTAGGCGCTCATTTGTTGGAGATATTTGTGCGTGCTTATGCAAACTTAGAAATGGCCTACACATAGTCATGGTAGCAATTTACATTTCTCCGAATCCAAAATTGGACGAGGTGGAGCATTTTATTCATCGCACTTTACTGGAGTACTTACACTGAAGAAGGGTCGAAAATACTTGGTACAAATGGTAATTAATTTCCACTTATCTTGGCTGGCGATTTCAACATCAACTTCGCTGATAAAAAATCAGAGCGGTTGACAACTTTTCTTTCGGAAAAATTGAATTTGAAAAGGAATAATGATCCAAAAGAATCCACAACAAAATATGGGACCACCATTGACGCGGTATTTTCCAGATATTTAGAGGATATCAAGTCTCAAACTTATGTTTCTTATTTCAGTTACCATAAACCTATAGTTTCAATGATAACAATTCCTCAATAACCTACATGTATTGTAAGATAATAAAAATATTTTAAACAATATTAATTTCTCATCTATTCAATAAAAAATAAAAATTTTCTTATCGGTCACCATGCTCAAAAAGTGTAACTTGAATTAATATCAAAGAAAAAACTTGAATTAATATCAAAGAAAAAAAAATACTGCATAAATAAAATAAATAAATCATTATAATTGCATAATAGCTTTACCGCGGCAGTCCCCGAGTGCCACACTTATTTTTTTTATTTGATGTATTTTTAACCGATAGATTTAATTGAAAGATCACATATGTTTCTACAACGTTACTTAAACGTGAAAACCTTTAATTGGCTCTCTGTTATACTACTCAGTCTTTTTGTTAAATTATAATTAGCTGTTGGTTTTCCTAAAAATAAATAAATAAATAAATAAATATATCATTAATATGCTTCTACCTACGTGAAAGGGAAGCATTTGCTCGGTATTTCAATTGAAAAATAATTCGATATCGTGTTTTAGATTCTGAGATTTGCCCAAATCGTCATTGCTCAAATATAATTTTAAATCGTCTGTGAACATAAGACACCTTCCCTATTGCTTTTACTATTTTTGGTAAATCAATCAACGACACGAAAGGAAACTGACCAGCATTGCTATTTCCCTCGCATTATGTCGAAAATAGTTGGTTGTGAAACCCCAAGATATTCCTGGCAAGTAGCAAAAGACTGATTCCATCTGAATATTTCTTTTATAAATAAATATCGATGATCGCCCTATCTCGGCCGGTGGACGAACCCGGTTAAGTTCCACTGCGACGCCTCAGGTGGAGCAGTTTGTTTCTCAGCTAATAGCATGTTCGGACCAAGTGCCAACAGATGCCGTTAATATTAGATTAAAATTTATGGCGGAATTTAAATAGTATTAGTGTAGCTCGTATGTGAGATATTCCAGGAATGTGATTGCGGCCCTAAAGGTATCTGTGTACAACATTTCTTTTCTTTAAGTCTAATATTTCGAGATTTATATATGACTAGTGCGCCTCCTGGTAGACCGATTTCAATCACTCTTGCCATAACCAAATTATGCTTGCATACCAAATTTCAGCTCAATCGGATTAAGCGTTTTGGGCGCTATCGTGAAGGAATACTCACACAAACAGACACACACAGACATACATCCATTTGAAAATTATCTTAATCTCCTCAGGGGGGCTCACAATGGATATTTCCGTTTTCGCTTCGAAAAAAACATTAGCGCGTTCACAATACTTTCCCTCCTCGTTGGTTTGTGGGCCGTAAAAGTTTACTTGTTTATACTCTTTATTGTGAAATTTCACAATGGACGGGTTTCATTTTCATACGACGATCTCTTTTAACCACCCCTACTATGAAGTGGTTTATATGTATTTGTGCGTGTAACATGTGTGTACGTGTGTATCTTGTTACTGCATTCGATTAACAGAATTAAAATGCAATTTCGTTGTTATTATCCCAACGAAAAATAGTAACCCAGCCGTGAATCGAACCCTGAACCTTACAAGGTAAGATAAGGTGACAACCAATATGCCACTAGGTCGTGTATAGTAATATTTCTACCCTGGAGAACGGCGGTTGCAACATCGCCGAGACGTCGTGTATTGCAAACTTCACGCGGTGAATTCGTTTTTATCTTATTTACAATATCAAACAACAGCAATAGTCTTCGATTTCATATTACTTGTAAAGTAAGTTGAGCCTGGAAATTAAAATCGTGCTTGAAAAATGAAAGCACTCTTTTGCGAAATATTTCTTATATAGGATATGCCTTACATTTTGAAAGCCACTGAATTATATATTAAAATAGCGGATTAGGATAGGGTTTCTAAATCCGCACTCGATGCACATGCAACTGTGTAATTGTATGCAATCGGCCAGATAGCATCAACAGATTGCAGCGTTCGACTCCTGTTTCCGGCGTTTAATAATTAGCTGGGGCGGGTGGGCGACGCCGCCCTGCGGATAAACTGCGACGCCCGCCCGACTGCGCTGCCCGCCCCCAGCGGATGAATATTCATCGGGGAAGCTTTGTCAGAGTAGTCGTACAAAAATTTTATGGAATAAAAAGTAGCTCTCGACGCCCATTGAGCCGGAGAGGAGTAACAGTTGAACCGCGTCTCGCCGCCAAGAAAAATGGAGGACCTTTTACTGAACCAGCTGCTCGTAATATGTCTAGATATGAATAGGAAGAACGAAGCTTTTGAGTTGTTTAGTTTAAATATGTCGCACTCGAATATAATAAATAATGTGTAGCAATCGATGATAAATAGCAACTACAAACATCGCGCGTTGCGCCGCAGAACTTGATATCTTCTTCACCTTTTTTGAGGGCATGAAAAAATACGTGTATATATATCACTGATTTATAAATATAACGTTTCCATAATTGAAATTCAAATTTATTTATTAAATCTATAAAGTTACATTTGTTTTAGTTACTAAGTCGTCCTAATTAGGCCTTACCTGTACTATGGCAGGCTTAATGTACCTATATGTATGTAGTGTAGCTTTCATTATTTGCTGTATTTTTTTATATACATACACTGAAAAAAATATAACGATGTAATACACGGAAATAAGCATTTTTCAACAAGGATTACGTATATAGCTCGAACGGCGTGACGGTAGTTACCGTGGCGTAATGTTAAAACATAATGTTATTTCATTACGTCGTGACCTTAGGATCTCGCTTCACATGACAGCATGTAGTAGTATAGGTATGGTTATATTTGCCCATATGAATCATGTTGAAACTGCAGTATACTGTTATTTCTGTATTAAGTACGGATAATGTTAATACATAAAATCGAGTAATGGAGTTTCAACAACAATGCATGTAATTCATCAAAAACATTATTGAAACATCGTTATTCTGTATAAAACCGTAATAACTAAATGGAAATAAGAATCAATCCGTTATTCTTCTCAGCCTAGTATGTAATCATTGAAAATTTTGTACAATATTTTAGTATATATGTTATTAGTGTCTCCGTTTCTTTTCAACCCAGAGTCAAAAGTGACATTATTAGGTTCTTCCTTATTCTGTGACTAATCCTAGATTTTAGTAAATCAGAAAAAACACAACATATTGATTTTGTTGAAAACTCATGGTAAAAGTAAGGAGCCTCTAAAATATAGAATATTGGATATTATTTATTTACTCCATATTTAATTTTATTTAATTTATTTATTTCATATTGCATGTCATGGTTATAGTAGAAAAAACAATGTCATTCAAATTAAAATAATGCGACAAATTGGTTCATCGCAATTCCGTACAACCCGAGGCCCTTCACATTTAGATGTTCAAAAATCGAGTTTAATATGCAGATATAAAAAAAAAAACACAAACACACACTATATATTTACTACCTATGGTTTAATCACTAATAATTTTATTAATAAATCTATTTGACAAACTGGATGAATGATATTCCTATTTGGTGTACCGCACTATATTAATTTCCCGGCAAAGGGAAAGTATTAAGAGCTCCGCGAGATGAAAATGGATATATACATTTCGAAACACCCCCAAGAACCCGCCCCCCCCCCCCCTCCTAGAGGATTAAGACCATTTCAAGACTGAAGTCTGTCTGTGAGTCTGTGTGTATGTGTATCACTGTGTGTGTGTGTGTGTGTATATTCCTTCACGATAGTACGCAAACGCTTTATCCGATTGAGCTGAAATTTGGCATGCAGGCAGCATTCGCTCATGGCAAAGTTTAAAATTGGTCCACCAGAGGGCGCGCTAGTGATACTTTAATCTCGAAATATTGTAGTTAGAGAGATGATACTTGGTACATAGATAGCTCGTTGGACCAAAATCGTTGTGAAATTTCGGTTGAAATATCTCTTATACAAGTGACTCAAAAAATATTTAATGTTCGTCATATTTAAGAAAATACTACGCTATTTTTGTAAAAATACCAGTTTATTACCACGGAAAATACTATAAATGTACTACGAATTGCCGCGCGAGGCGAGGCTCGATTGGGGGGGTGGTTGGGGGTTTGTCTATTTGCCGGGAAGGTATTGGGGGTGACACGACTGTTTTTATTTGTGAAAAATGCATATATATGAAGGCGTAAATATATTATCATAAATAATATAGTTGCGGGTTCTCGGTCTCTATTAGTTGAGCCGCGCCTGCTAGAAAAGAGGGCGCTCTTCATTGATGCTATCGCTTCTGTCGCGACTGCACATCGACTGGCGCGATTCCGCTTTCAATTTCCATCGCCCGCTCACTGACGAATGGAAATGTTTTCAAAGTCTTAATTACAATTGATATAATTCCCTTGTTCTCTTTAATCATATTCGCCGAGCGGCTGTCAGCCAGCGGCGGACTTCTGTTTCACCTCCCAGGCTTCAAATTGGCGGCTGGGGTGACGTCGCGACGCCAGCTTCGCGCCGGCTCCGTACTTTAGGCGCGGCTGAACCATCGCTCGTTTTATAGAGGCTCATGAATTGGCTCACTTTGTAATTAGCATTGTAATTGACTTTCCCTTAGAGAAATATAATCCTGAACATTCATCGCGAGGGAGTCAAGTGGTGCTTACATTTAAACACGCAATTTATTTATGCAAATTTTAAAGTAGATAATTTGACCTTTAAAACACAAAAACATTTTATTTTACACATAAGTAAAAGGAATAATATACAGGGGAGTTATAATAGTGGGTGAATCAGTACGCGCAAATAAGCAACGTTTAATAAAAAAACGTGGAAAAAAAAGAAACGAAATTTTGAAAACTTTAATTTACCGAAAAAAGTATAAAAAAGCGCAATGCGCAATGCGCCATTTTAAGCGTAATGTGCCATTTAGCAGTAGGTAAAATAACGCGAATAATATTTATTCGCGATATTTTACCTACTCCTAGATATTGCACCGCGCTCAACGCTTGTCAAACGTGTATTACCAAGTTAAGGAGACATGAGACCTCATAAAAATATCCGATATGAGCGGACAAGCGAAGAAATAAGCGGGGTCGATTTTGTAGGGTTAGACCACTAAAAAACCAGCGTTGACGAAGCGTCAGGCACAGGTCTCACGTCCGCTCGCGCCGGCGACCGGACGCATACTAAACTTTCTATCGCAGCGCTAGCATAGAATAACTATTTTTGGGCAGTTGTGATATAAGGGTGTTAAAGGCAACGCATATTTAGCGTAACTCTCAGAGCGCTCTCACGTTTTAATTAATTGTAATTCATTTAGGGCATTAATAAAAAATATGGCTAAGCGCAATGCTAGAGAATTAACCAGTCAATATAAAGAAATTAAAATAAAACACACTCACCACTTACATTGTAGGAGTAATCGCGCCTGAAAGTTTTCCAAAACTGTTTAAAGCCTTAATGTCTAAGGCAATGAGCAACTTATTTGAGTCCAAATTGTAAATTGGTTCCTTATCGAGAGATTCGCGTAGAAACATTTTTAAATTAATACTTTCTTCAGATATGGTCGGTCCCAGGTATCATGTCACCTTAAATTGTTCAATTATAAATAAATAAGATAAAAAGGAATTTACCGCGTGAGGATTATAACACCCGACGTTTCGCCGATGTTGCAACGTGGGTTTAACGCCAAAATTCGAGTAGGCTAGTTTTTTTTCATGATTACCAAGGCAGTATTGTGGCTTCGAAGGGGGAGTGAATGGGTGGTAAGGTGCACGCTCACATGTGGCAATACAGCTGTCCTAAACCTACCACGGCCGGTCGTTAGTTCGGAATCCACCGTTCACCACCCAGAAGTGTAATAATAATATATGATGGGCCCGACTTCGGTCGGTGAATTCCATGGCAGCTCCGTTTGTATTTTGTTTTATTTATTTAATTCTGTAACAAACCTAGTAGCATTGCACATACCTATGTTAACAACGAATATAATACACAATATACGCAGCAGTTTGGATCTCTCTGTCAGCCTGGAGAATATATTGTCTAATATGCTTAGGTAACGTTAATATTAACATGTAAAATATATATATATATATATATATATATATATATATATATATATATATATATATATATATATATATATATATATATATATATATATATATATATATATATATATATATATATATATATATATATATATATATATATATATATATATATATATATATATATATATATATATATATATATATATATATATATATATATATATATATATATATATATATATATATATATATATATATATATATATATATATATATATATATATATATATATATATATATATATATATATATATATATATATATATATATATATATATATATATATATATATATATATATATATATATATATATATATATATATATATATATATATATATATATATATATATATATATATATATATATATATATATATATATATATATATATAATAATAGTATTATGTTTAATTTATCTTCTTTCACCGATACAACGAAAGGTTTGCAGCAATGAGATAAGAAAACTTCCTAAATTAGTTTCGGATATATAACGATTTAGTATTTAAAAGATAATACCATTTTTTCGGGTTTTTCAATAGTTTTGTACGATCAATATTTTATTGCGAGAGATATTATTTTTAGAGAAATTTTATCAGACTTTATTTTAAGATTGTAACAACATTAGTAGATATAAATGAGATAAAAACTAATTTACCGTGTGAAAGTACAGCCAGACGTTTCTATTAATTTGTTGAATTCCAATGCTTCTTTATAATTCTGTTATATCATATCATCGTGTTATATCATACATAAGCATTTGTCGTGTTATATCATACATTAGCACGTTCTATTAAATAATATATGTTATGTTATTTAACATATGTATACAAAACATGTGGCGGTTTGCGATCCTTTATCAACCTACCGCAGCGGCTGTCATGACAAAACACGGCAAATTGAAAATGACTGTTACATGTAAATGAGATTCAAAGTTTTTTCATCTAAGCACCATGAAGGCAGGCTTGTTTTTGCTTTTGTTATCCTAGCTAGCCAGTACGGTTTCGGTCTGATATTTTGAAGCAGGTATATGAGACTCAGTAGATTAATTTATTGCGACATAAAACCTGAGAAATATATCTGAAATGGGCGGACGAGCGACGAAATTTTGCAAGTATCACTTTTGTTGGGTTTGATCAATATAAATCCAGCGTTGATGAAGCGTCAGGCATATCAAATCAAATCAAATAGTTTATTGTCTTAAAAACTAATACATAGTTGTATAGACAGTTGTATTACATTTGGCCGTGATATAATTGAATTCTTTTTTAATAATCAAATTCTTCTACTACTAATCAAAACATAAAAGGTTACTCGTAAGAATGAAGAAGGTATTATTGTAGAATTAAATCGAATCTCACCATTTAGTTTACCGGATAAAAACACAGAGTAAATTATTCTATAAAATACCGATAAAAATAAGTTTTTTTTAGTATAAAATTAATAAATGTAATGTCAAAAAGAACAAAAAAATGTGACCGTTGTCAAAAAGTAAAATAAAATGTCTTAGTGAATATATTGTAAATAAAAATAGTCAAGGTATAATTAATATGTGTCTACCTAATAATAGAAATAGTCAATACATTTTAGTCAAATTGAAAATCGTTTTAAAACCTATTACAGAAAGAGATATAGTCGAGATGCAAACAGTTTTTAGAGATCGTTAATGTCGTACAATTCTCTTTCAATTAGATATAATTTAAGTTTATTTTTCAATTGGAGCATTTTCCTTCGCGGCATATATTTTTTATACTATATGGTAGCTTATTGTAGCATATAATTCTGACGTAGTACCGTATAATTCCGACATATTCTAAGTGCTTACGCGCCGGCGAGCGGGCGGATACTAAACGTTCGATCGCAGCGCGCACACAGTAAAACTGTCTTTTCGCAGTGGTGGTATAAGGGTGTTAATTGTAAAGCATATTTAGCGTAACTCTCAGCGCACTCTCACGTTTTTATTATTTGTAAGTTATTTAGGGCCTGAATAATAAATGTTTGCTTAGCGCGACGCTAGAGAATGAACAAGTCAATATAATTAAATTAAAATAAAACACACTCACCGCTTACATTGTATAAGTGATTGCGCCTGAATGTTTTTGAAATCAGTTTAAAGTGTGAGGGACCACCCCTCACTAGACTCCAAATTGTTCGGTGTGAGGTGGTGGTATCAACTTACGAGTTATCTCCGTTTTGAAAGGCGGTTTTGAATGAAGTAGAAGGTATTTATTGATTGAAAGTTTGATATTGCCAGTTATAACGCTTCCCGAACAAGTTATGTTGACGCGAGTGTACAGATGCGCGACTGCGGTTACGAGGATATACGGATGAGGATTGTATGTGTGCTCCTAGTATCTTGTACTGAGCACGGCTCGAGTCTGTGGGATTACAGACTGATGCTTCGAGACTAGGGAGGATAAGGAAAGGAAACCAAGGAGCCGGATTCGTTGACACACCTCGCGACAAGGGTACCGAATATGCCGTCGCAACCTTGGGGGAAGGTGATCACTCGGGGAATGATAATTTGGTTGCTTTTTCGCCGGTTTATATAGGCCGGTAAATGATGCAATCCAAAATATTCCGAGTAAAAGTATTGTTTCATCGTGCTGATTCATGGCTGCACGGGTTAAAATAATAGCTGAATTGTGTCAGTGTATTTCACTGGACATCGATGCATTTGTTGATCGCATGTAATGGACTTAAGGTCCGTTACAAAAGCATGAATGTTTTAGGCAATGAGCAACTTTTTTGAGTTTCAATTATAAATTGGTTCCTTATTAAGGGATTCGCTTAGAAACTTTTTTAAATTAGTGATTATATTTTTCATTTTATTTTTAAACAAAAGTTCTTCATATATGGCTTTTATCAGGTAGTACGTCTCCTTAAGATATATTACCACTAAACACCGTATCCCAATTTACAGCGTTTATTCTTGACTCGGCGCGGGGGCGCACCGTAAAAAAATAATATTTAATATGTAGAGGTGATGTAATCATTAAAATGTGAGTTGTAAATATATTGATTTCACTCATCCGTTGTCAGACGCAATAATTCCTCTTTATTTTTGTTAATGGTTGCTCAATATTCAAGTATTCCTAACATTCCTTTACTTTGATCTACGAAGAACGAAGAAGGCCGAAAGAAATTCACAATACACGAAGATATGCCATAATCTGCCTGTAGATGAGACTTTTCATTTGTAATTCAATTAGAAGCCCGGAAATGAAAACAGACGACTGGAATATCGAGAGAAACGGGCCCTGCCCAATGAGAAGGCAGCGCCCGCGTCCTTACTTTTGCTTATTACCGCTTCCGATTGCTTTGTTCCTCTTTTCTCTTTGCATTTTTCCCGCTCGCGTATTCTTTCTGGGCGGCTGCGGATCAAGGGTACTCGTGTTTGATGATGAGTGCGGCGTTTCCGCCCTATCTTACAGATCGAACCTGGGAGGGCGCTTTACACAGGCTATATCCATGAATGATTTACTGGATTTTATTGCGAAATATTTCTAAATGTGGTGGGAAGGTATATGTAATTTCGCTGTAAGATGATCTAATAGTGATTTAAAACACATCATCCTGTCCCTGGCGTCGAAGTTGATGGTGACGATGAAAGGTTGCGCTTAGATCTAATTTTAAATCCATTGTGACTCATTCATATATTTATTATTAGCCTATAGACTCCCAGCCCCAGCAACCAGCTCACCTGGAAGAGCAGTCGCGTAATTTACGATGGACGGAAGCTGCTCAAATTAGCCATAACGGCCTAGTAATATGTGCCCATTACTTTCTCTCTTCTTACGTTGTAGGCCGGTTATGTCATTATTGCAGTCTTGGCTGACTCATTTCCTATTCCGCCACCTCTAGAAACGGGATCGTTGACTATTAGTACAAGCATATGGAGGTTTTTTCAGGAAAAAAAACGGAAATATTTTTTTCAATGGTTTCACGTATATTTTTGGACGCTGAATCCAAACGTTGCGACGTCGCCAGAGGTGAGCTAACTTCAGGAATTACGAAAAACCGCAAAACAATTGCATTTCTTTTTGTTTTTCGCTTATAATTCACGAATAGAGCATTTTTTGATAACGACTATTTAAAACAAAATTAGAGTATATAAAATTTCATACAATTGATATCTATTGACCTAATTCCTCCGAGACATCAAACCGCCGCTAAAGCGCGCTTAAGAATAGTTTTTGATACTTAGAGAAAAACGCAGAAAATTGCATTTTGAAAATGCGGTAGAGCCTTTGTTGCATAAAATTACCATTTTTGAGCGCGCTTTAGCGGCGGTTTGGTACATCGGAGGAATTAAGTCTGTGATTATGTAGGAAATTTTGTCTACTTTAATTTTGTACCGAATAGTTGTTAACGAACAATGCTTTATTCGTGAATTATAAGCGAAAAACATAATGTAATGCAATTTTTTACGGTTTTTGGCTATTTCTAAAATGAGCCCACCTCTGGTGAGGTCTCAAAGTTAAATATCGGATTTAGCGTCTAAAAATACATATTAAACCGTTGAGAAAAATAATTCCGGATTTTTTTCCTGGAAACGACACGATTAGATCTCATATGCTTGGACAATATACATAACTTTTCCATATGTTTGTTAAGTCGGCAGTGTGTAATGAGCAGTCCTACTGTTTTTATCAAAATATCTCCGGAAATGTTCATGCAGTAACTGGTTAATTTTAGTATTAGTTTCCCAAAGGCCATCTAATTTGTTCCTCTTTGTGCATCTACTTCTTGGTTCTATTACGCAAGGTGGTCATGGTGTACCCCTCCGCCAGCATTAATGTGTGTTCCGATGCAATAGAGATTTCCAGCATTTTTTAAGTATATTTTTTTATATCACGTGTTTCCTGAGATATAACGTGCCATAAAAATGCCAAGATATGCCATGCCAAGATATCGTTACTGACTAGGATCTCAATCAGTTGAGACGACACAATGTATGCACCGGGCCGTTTTTTAAAAAATAAATCATGAGATTTTAAAGGTGTGTATTTAAATGTATCATTTTGTGATTTTTACGTTTTACTCGGTTATTATTATATTTAACAATCAGAAAAATATAAGAACTAGCTTGAATAAACTACTTGGGACACTTAAATGGGTAACTTCTGCCAAGGGGCAGAGGAAAATCCCC
Organism: Micropterix aruncella; assembly: GCA_944548615.1. Lineage (NCBI taxonomy): Eukaryota > Metazoa > Arthropoda > Insecta > Lepidoptera > Micropterigidae > Micropterix > Micropterix aruncella. The sequence continues at coordinate 21,622,050 of OX155953.1, read as the reverse complement.
TGCACCTCATGTGCGAGTGTGGTCCGCTGATGCGTAAAAGATACACCCACTTGGGTCGTCATTACGTCCAACCTGAGGAAGTAAAATATTCTGGCGCCAAAAGCCTGTTGCGGTTTTTAAATGACAAGAGGCTTAGCGCAGAACTATAGTAGGTGGCGATCAGCAATGGTCGCAGTGTTACAGGGCTCCTAAAGACCTTAGAAAAGCCCCAAACAACAAATCATAAATAACCTACTTCTTATAATTTGCTATAATTTTTTGCTAAATAATTAACCTACTTCTTATATTATACGCACTGCTCTATTGTTTCGCTTATTTCTTACTACCCTACCAGACACGTTTGGATTTACTCAATGATTTTTCAACGCTTTTTAATTACGTTTGAAAATGGCCTATTAAATGATCCCTTTGTGTCCAATCAATCTTTATTGGCGATACTCAACACATATTGTAGAATACATGTTCCATAATAATTATAGACTAAGAAAGAACAAATAGTATTTTAAAAAGCACAGTATTAAAACGTCCTAAATCGGAAAAATATATATACCTAGATTTAACGCCGTTTTTAAAAGTGCATCTATTATTTGTTATTATGTTAAGTTGAGCTGACTCTGTAGATCTACCTGAAAGATAGGCATGTTTATTTAATGTGATAGCGTTAAAATCAAAGCTTCACATTTCAGTATTTTCAGTAGAAAATGGAAATGATGTGTTCTCGGCTTATTGTTCGGAATTTATATTTAATCTTAAGTATAACAGCTACTTTCAATTACATCCTTCCGAAATGGGTTCTAGCCTTTCATGTTGTGAAGATGGTACTAGTCTAAATAGTTCTGGAGATTTATGGGATAGAAAAAACCTTCGTTGCCTATTTTATTTTGCCTTTGTTTTTTTTTCTCTCTTGTGGCTTTGCAATCGTCGCAATCATGGGTACAACCACTTCACTGTCTTGAAAGTGTGTTTTAAGAAACAGTTTATTTGTGATTTCTTTGTATTATGTCATTTCTCTTGAGATTTCCCGAGCCTATGGTGGTTTGGAAGGTAATTTACTTATTATTGGAGTCCCTGTAGTAGTTTCTGTTACACTGCGGATTTACTTCCATGATTATTACAGCTCTTATCTTATGAGTTTGTTATAGTATTTTATTCTTTGTATGTTTACCATTCTATTTCTAGGTTTGTCCTTTTAACCGTATTTAAAAGGCCACAGATGTTTTAAAATGTTACGTTTCTAAACACCTATAGATTTTCCTGCAGCGTTTGGGAGCGAACGGTTACAATTGTTCAAAATATTTTTTCACTCGACTAGACTAAAGGTGAATAAACTACGACAACAATAAAGAGCGACCTATTGGGATGCCATTCTAGTCGCTTTGCAAAACTTTACATGGCAATAGAAATAGTCAATTGTTTCCCGCGTGCCTGTTAGCCGTGATTTCAAACAACGTCCCTGTATTGTTGCCGATACAAAGCCGGTAACGCCGATGTACATACACTTTAACCTTTTCATCTCGTTCCCCTTTACATTGTCGAGTACTCCTACGGTGTTCCAGTTATTAAGTACCTATTTGTATTTCAGTTCGATCATGAGAAGCGGGGAAAGTTCTGTTGCAAAGGTAAAAGAGGTTTGGTAAGCTGAAAAACGTCTGCCGTAGAGTTGGCAGCTCCCAAGTTATCTGCCGACCTTCATGTTTTGATCGTATTAAATAGTAAAATAATCTCATAGTCTTTCATTCATCCAAAATTATAAATAAAGTTTGCCATATCATAATAATAAATGTTTTAAAAACAAAAATAATCAAAAATATAATTGAAACGAATATTCGAAAGAAATAACCATCGAAATGAATAGTCAAAAACTAATATGCAATAAAAATAATACTAATAATAACCAAAATATAGCCATATTAAAAAAAAACAATATGTATTCCTACAAGAAAAAGAGAGCCGTGCATTTTGTGTCCTTCCTTCGGTATACCTGATATCGTCCGCATCCCGTAATTTTGGAGAACGAATGCTTGGTTACTGTCTGTGGCGTTCCCTCAAACCAGAATCGCGTACAACAGCCTCTAGTAGAAACATACATGATACAAGTTAAAAGTCGCACTCTCCCCGCTGAGAAACCTTATTCTTTGGATAGCACTTCGCAGACGACAGACTTTTATATAAGATACTGATGCGAGATTCCCGATTTAGATTCTGGTCTACATACACTCTTAGAAATTTCGTTTACATGACAACATCCATTTCTGTATTGGTAATATTTTCTGGAATTTTGCTTTTATACTAGCCTAGTAGGAAGATATTACCGTATGCATACATGTTTATTTTTATTGGTGACCCGCTGCTTCAGTTAATATCTACTTTCATTAAAATATTTTTTTATATCCTCAGGATTAGCAGTAGTCAGTATTCAGTATTCAGTATTCAATTTATTCATTCAGAATATACAATAAAAGCATGAATTATCAATTAAAGCTAATTATCGCATATTAGAATTCGTCAGTTGCTAGTAATATATTAATAAATATATGTAGATATAAAACTATTAAAGCAGAAATATTAATTTGACAATAGCGTTTGACTAAAGTTGTCTTTACACGCCAGACAAATAAAAAAAAAATAGAGCTGAATCCATGCACATGAGTATATATATAAAATAAATAAATATTATAAGAATATTAATAGTCATCTTAGGCACACAAAATTGGAAAAAAACAACGTATGTATATATGGTCAGGTATGTTACGTTAAACATTGTTATCTACATATTAAATATTAAATTCATAATATTATTATTAAACAATAAAAACTAAAATGAGGTACCTGAAAGTTACATACTAATGTTATTCGGTCTGCGGATACTGATCCAAAATTGCGATAGTCCCATCGGGGTGTTCCAAAGGGGTTACACTCCTTCTGATTCCTGATACAATTTCAATTGCACGCAACTCTGTATCCCATGTATAAACAATAATATTTATCACTATTTCATTTCTCTCGATTTTTTCTCAAATTATGTTTGCATTCTGGCGCATTCCTATGCACAAGTGACTTAATAGTCTCTGTAGAATGACTTCGATAAGTGTCTCAGAGAAAAATGCATTTTTATCTGCGGTTTAAACATGTATTATTAAACTGATTTCCCTCGTACGTCAACCCACAATCCTGAGATATTTAGCAAAAGATCTTCATTAGCAAGACTGTTTGATTACAGTATTGAACAAGATTTATCAATCTGTAAAAGAAATGTTAGCGTAATAACCTTTACTTAATTACATTCCCGTCCCATACAATGAATCGGGGTGAAAGATCATTTTTCACTATTAAATTCGCCACTGACGCATTCGCTCCGCAACCACAATGGGTGAAAATGTGCGAAATAAATGAACGCCAAACACAAAAAAAACTATCTCACCCCACCTACACCCTCGTAACCTTTTTGCCGCCCGGCGCGGCCGAAGATGTATTGTATAATATTTTTCTTGTGCAAAAGCCTGTAAACGGATTCACGGCGGGCGGGTGGGAGTTCGCGAAATCGCCAAAAAAGGAAACAGAGATCGGTATATTTAACCTCAGCATAAATATATAGTTTCCGGTGCGTGTGGTGCGCGCGTCGGGCACGAGATTAGGGATACATGTTGGAATCTTGTATCTTAACCCCTCCTATCGCGGGGTAAAAATTTAGTCGTCACTTCTGCCCGGGACAGTTTTGCGCGTGAAGTCGATGGCCTTGAGAAAAACGACCATAACTTTTAAACTACTATAGGGATCGTAAAAAGAATAACTGTAAAATAATCGCATTGAAATTTGAAATTTATAATATTATAACCTTATCTCGTCAAACAATTAAGATAATAATGAATAAATATTTAAAAAGTTGGCATTTTAAGCAGCGCGGAGCCCCCTAACCAATATTGGTTAGATACAATTTTAGCATTTGTAAGCGTCTAACCAAAAATGGTTGACTCAAATAGGAAGGGTTAAAGGTAAAATGAATTCAAGACTATATTGCATTCTCTGATAAAAATGTAGTAGATTAACCGTTTTAGTGCTTAGCAATTTTTGTGAATATATATGAAAATTGCTATACATTTTTTGATTATTTTAAAGGAAAAATAATGGTGTCAAATAAAACACTCTAATTCAGGTGTGGCATTGGGATAAGGCGCCCGTGTAGGTCCAGGAGTCTCAAAAAAATTATTTGTTGCTTTAGAAAACACTTTTGTCGGGGGAATATTGGCAAAAGTTGGTGTTTCGTCTATTTCTGAAGATGATGATGAAATAGAAGACTCACTTGCAATTCTCAATCTTTTTTTTCGATGCATTTAATACTGCTATTATTACTGCTTGTATCCGTTGTTTCACCGTCCGTACAATCATTAGAGACCGAATCATCGTCCGAAGTAATAGCAAGTGACATGGCTATTTTTGCTCAATAAAATATAAAAACTGTATAAAGTTGTTTTTAAATGTATAAATATGCACTCTCGTAACAAATTATGCGCGAGATTAGAATACGTCCACTACCACGAAGCACCAAAAACACACTGATGTGCGCGGCAGTTTTGCGCTGCTGCGCAATTTTCGATTCAAACTATCGCATCACTTTTGCGCCGCTTAGCAATCTAACGGTCAAGGAAAATTGCTAAGAGAGAGTACCTACATGAGAAAAAAATACTAATATTTTAATGATTTTGTTGTAATTTTTCAAAAGCAATTAATAAACTTTAAAACAGTATGTAAGAAAGCCAATAACAATTAACTATAAAAAAGGTTCATAAATAAATCAACAATAACTTGGAATATTAATATATTTATTACGAAACTGATGAATTAAAAGCTCACAACAGCAATTTTTGATGCAAATTAGTAATGAGATAATAATTGCCAATATTGAAGCGGCTAATGCAGCGATATCGAAGTCGCGGGGCTTGAAGGGTTAAGGACTTTTTAAACATATCCCCATTACCTCTACTTGTACATCTAACTCAAATTAAATTCAGCACCCCATCCAGCAAAGGTTTGATTCATTGATGATTTCAAATCTGTTACTTTTTATATAAATCTATTATTCTAAGTATTCTAATACAGTATATTACACGTGCTGCTTTTATTGGGGTTATCACCAATTACCTGATTTATTTGATTCCATTAAATTAAAAGCAATTCTGATGGCTAACGTGTGGCAGTTCATTAAGTGAGAATTTTATTATAACGAGCATGGAAGAGACCGAACTCGGATCAAACTAATTACAGAGAATTATAGAAATACATTATTTTACTTTAACAATTTCTCATCGCTCAGCCAGACGGACTCGTTTTATATTTCTTTTCCGCGGGTTTTGTAAGTGCTTAAATTAGCGTTAATATATCAAGAGCAAATATTTCTCTTAAATGTTTGGCAATTTTATTTTCATAGTAGTCTTTAATCGTAAAAAGAAAATTACATGAACGTTCCCTATTAAGGTAGTGCCTTTTGAGTGGTAACAAACAATATTGTGTCCATATTTTACTTATAATATTTAGCTTGATTTACGCTAAATATTCAAGCTCATCATCCACTCCGCCAGACTTACAGCATACAGACTGAAGTGTTTGGGCGAGTGGAAGCGAGGAGGGCACAATCATCCTGAGCTAAACCTCCTCCACAAAAGCCCATTCACTCTGACCCAGGATCGACTACGGAAAAAAATTTCGCTAGAGAAGTCCTATAAAATCCGAATCCCCACCAGGGAAGAATGGAAAAATCCGCAGTGGCTTCAAAGCCACAACGCAGACGCCTGGTTCACCGACGGCTCAGGAACAAATGGACGTTTTGGGGCAGGCGTGTATGGACCCAAAACCAACCACAGAATCAGCATCCCCCTTGGACAATAAATACGCCACGGTTTTCCAAGCCGAGGTATTTGCCATATTGGAATGCATAAAACTACAAAGTCGACTTGAGGTAAAAACAGACAAATCCTCATCTGCTCTGACAGCAGAGCAGCACTGGACGCTCTGGCTAAAGCCACCACAGAATCTTCTGTGGTCTGGGACTGCATGCAGGAGCTCAAGAAATTGGGAAAATCCAACAAAATCACCCTAATATGGACACCGGATCACCAACGCATACCCGGCAACGAAGAGGCCGAGAGACTGGCAAAACTGGGCACACTGGAATGCCCAGTGGAGCCAGTTGTAAGGGTCCCCTTCGTTACAGGTAAGAAAATCATCAGGGACTGCTTGGAGCAGGAACATCGGGCTTCCTGGAAACAGTCAGGGATGTCGCCAGGCAAAAGCCATGGTGGAGCAACCACTACAGAAGAAAACCAAGGCCCTACTTGACATGAGCAAGAAGAACCTTAGAGCCACTATCGGTCTCCTCACCGGACACACGACCCTTAGAGCTCATCTATTCAACCTTGGCTTGACTGAGAGTAAGGATTGCCAAATATGTGGCGAGGAACCTGAAGACAGCATATACATTGTTGGTCGCTGTCCAGGGCTCGCCGCCAAAAGACACAGTTTACTGGGACGAGCCTTTCTCGAACCCAGCGATCTGCCCAACTTAAAGGTCAGTGATCTACTTGGACTGGCAAGAAGTACCGGGCTACTAGCTGACCACTGACCTAACCACACAGTGGGTAGTTACAAAAAACCTTATAGATCTAGGTGACATCAAGGGCTGGAAACAAGCCCCCCGCTCTATCTACTACTAATACTACTACGCTAAATATTAAATACTATGCTATACATATATAAATACAAATACTACGGTAAATACTAAGTGCTCACTTCCTAGATATGATATTAAATTTAAAAATAAGTGGTAATGATGAAACTTTAAGGTGTAGTAACTAGTCAATTATAAGTATCTCCAATTTGTTTTATCTGGGGAAAATATAATTATTTAAAATTTTCATAATGGAATGCTGTTCCATACAATAAAAATACAGAAGTAGGTATAGCTGCAATACCACTATGCATATCGACTGACAATTAAAATCATTCGTGTGTATTTTATGTTTCCATAGAGAGTTATTTCCATGACATTTTCAAGACACTGACAGCTGGGCGTCCTGTTACGGAGTTCGCCTCTATGCTTTGTTTATAGCGTTGGGTCGCTGCGGTCATCGACTCGTATAATATGGAAATCGCGGATGCCAACCACGTAGCGGCTCGTTAAAAAAGGATCAGTTTGACTGTACATATCGCAGAATCCAATCGGAGCGATGCCATTGTCAACTGCCATCGATTTGGCGGGGACAGAAATTATCATAGCACGCCGGGGAATTTGACACGATTTTGACATCTGTCCCGGGGCGACGCTCCGCGCCGCGTTCAATCTCGCTCTGTTTTTTTACGTCAATCTTGATTTTTCCCCTACGAGCCCATCGGCGGCAATTTCCATAGGTCGTGCTTTTATGACAGTCCCGAAAATACGAAACAAAAATATAGAATAATTGGCTTTTAGATACTTCAATGAATGAAGACATAGCGCGCATTTTCTTACGAGGAAAATTTTTTACTTAGTTAAAAACAAAACCTGATATTGGCTCGCTTAGGTTTGGTTTTAAAAAGAAATCTATAGACAGTATTTTGTATTAAAGCACGTTTAAAGCGTGAGAAATAGTTAGTTTTAATGTGTATTTATAACTCCATTTTACGCCAACTGGGTCTAAAATAAGAGTATGTACGTTTTTATTTTTATTTATTTTAAGTAAAAAAAGGAAAATACGTAATATCCAAAAATACAAGCTATTTGCAATAGTTGAGTTTCGACAAGTGATAAGTAATCAACCAACAAAAGTTGCAAAGAGATGTGTACTCGGATAACAATCACTGGGTTTAGGTATAAATATAGCAGTACCCACCTGAAAAGTCCAAACAGCACAATTTATAGTTTTATACTTAGTTAATTAATACATGTTATTTATTATACAATTGACGGTTATTTACAGAAATGTAGGTATATAATAATGTGATTTAACACTGTTATTTATACTATATAATTAATATACATAATAAACAATACCATTTATTATAACCATTTTTATTTTATTTTATTAAAACATAGAGCATAAAAAATAACATAAAAACATAATATATATAAAAATAGTAAAGCCAATGATGTTTTAAATAATTTGCAATATAAAGATCACAAAATATGCTAAATGCAAAGAAAACAATTAGAGTTAAAATTGTTTTGTGCGAGTGTATGGGTGTTGGTGTGTGTTTGTGTGATGAAGAGGGTGTATGTGTGTGTGTGTGTGTGTGTTTGTGTGTGTATGTGTGTGTGCGTGTATGTGTGTGCGTGGGTGTGTGTATCTGTAGTGCGTATCTGCTTGTATTTGTATGTGCATATGGAAATGCGGGATGCTAATTCAATACGATCTGATCATCAGCTTTTCACGTACCTCTTTAACAAAGGTTCGATTATTTTGGTGGTTAAATATGTCTATATCATTAAAGCCTACATTGTATGCATGCATAACGTGCAATAATAACGGAACGGAACCATAGTTAGTGTTGTACCTTGGTACGTAAAAAGTTAAGTGAGCGGGTGCGAGTCGGGAAGGCGCTCGTATGCTCACCCTACTCAGGAGGTATGGACTGTCCAAACCAGTATGAACAATTTTATGTAGAAACGACATATCTGATACTACTTGCCGGTCCTCCAATGTCCAATACATTATAAGATTTTCGTTATAAATCATTAACCGGCCTATCACGCACTCTCTACTCTTATGAAGAGCGTTTAAATTATTTTAAGATTTTTACTCTTAGAAAGAGGAGAGAGTGCGGAAGTCTAATGTTTCTGCATAAACTTCTTAACGGCGGGATAGACTCACCAGATTTATTAGAAGCGTTAAATTTCAACGTACCATCCAGGCGACTGAGGCAGCACTTAACATTTCACCTTCCCACTTCGCAGACGAATCAATCTTTCCACAATCCTATCTCACGTACATGCCGGTTATACAACACTATAACCGATAACATTGATTTCTTCAACCTGGGACCATTAGTAGTTAAGTCCATTATAAATAACGTATTATGAAACAAATTGATAATTTACCGTATGTTTTTATTATTTTATTCCAGACATTATTCGATCTATTTTTTTTACCATTTAATTGTTTAACTGTTTTTCAGAATTCACTAAACTTATTTCTAAAATTTTTAATTTTTGTTTTGATAATTTTTATGTTTTTATTATTTTATTCCAGACAATATTTGATCTATTTTTTACCATTTCATTGTTTAATTGTTTTTCAGAATTCACTGTAAACTTATTTCTAAAATTTTTAATTTTTGTTTAGATAATTTTTAAGAATATTAATTTTTGTACTGATAATTTTTGATAATTTTGATAATTTTGTAAATCATGAGATACGGCACATACGCAATTATAAATTAAGCATGCGGAGTACGCATATAATATTATACCCTAATTAGAAACAAAGTAAAAATGTTAGCGATAGCCATGTAATATTAGAGTATTGTTTGTGTACCTTTTATAATAAATAAATAAATAAATAAATAAATTTACCAGCAACACACTTTTAAACTCAGTGGATTTAGTGGATTTGGCTTAGTGGACTTCAGAAATGCTTGCTAAGACAACAGAGTTAAAAATAATTACTTTTGTCGTTGGCTGACTAATGTCGTTGGCTGACTCATCGGGTTCTAATTTGAAGACATAATTTTGTTTTGGATGCACAAATGATAATAAATGAGATATTTAATGAAAGGTTAATTTTCAGCAAATTGCGAATGTTTCGTCCGACAAAAAGTACATTGGAGCAAAAAGGCGCAATTATGGAAAGCAATTTGAGTGAGGGCAATCTGAAAGTCATTACAGTGATTTCTCATTTCTCGCTTCATAATTCCATTTTGTTTAGGCAGACTGTAATTTGACGTCATTAAAAGTGGCAGCGGTCTAACGATGTAGACAAATGTCCGTTTTCGTCTATTTCAGACAGTTTTATCTCGACCCATAATTTAGAAGCAAAGTTGAGTAAATTTCTTTCATTCTGTCGAAAATCTTTTTTGTTGAACCGGATCTTCGTGGGAAGTTTTTTATATTATATGGCTGTATTCGGTCCTCATGTTATTTTTAAATTAACCGCTTAATTGTTATTCAGTAGACGCCATGAGATGATGTTTACTATACTTTTCTTTAAATTTGGGCTAAGCGAATGGTTTCTTGTTACTATAGCGGTGTACTTCAAGTATGTGATATAAAACAAACCTATTTACACGACATGTTCGTGAAAATTACCTCAACTAAATGACTTGTAGATTTTAATAGTCATTTACATATATCACTACTAGATTCTGAATACCTCAGTCACAAAATATGATGTAATTATAATAATTCAAGAATGTCTCCGTCATAAAATATAATGTAATATTTTTTTATATTAATAATTATTATAATTTTAGCTGCAATGCTATAGAATAAAAATAGAATAATATTTCTCGTACTTCATTTCACCACATGCTTAAGAAATGAATCGTTGGTATAAAAAAAAACGGTTCTGTCGCCCAAAGACTTTTCCGGCATTAAGCAGATACCCCCCCCCCCTCCGCCTCAAACCCCTCTTACCCCCCCCCGCAACCCCCCTTTCCACCTTGCCAACTCCCCGCCCCCAACCCCCCCAAGCGATAGTAATTGTGTCAAGTGACTATAATAGCAAAAGTATCATATTTTAGTATTTTGTAGTATTCTCGTGGTAAAAATGATATTTTTCCAAAAATGTAGTAGTTTTTGAAATACGGCGGTATTTGTTTTTTCCGTCGCTTACATACGAGATATACCAACCAAAATTTCACAACGTGATTTCGGTGCAACGAGGCATCTGTGTACCGAATATCAAGTCTAACTGCAATATTGCAAGATTGAAGGATGACTAGCGCGCCCTCTGGTGGGTCGATTTCAATTATAGTCTTTTCCGAATGTCATGACCGAATGATGCCTGCATACCAATTTTTTAGGCGCTCTAGGCGCTAACATGGAGATACTCACACACACACACACACAGACACACAGACTCACAGACCGACTTTAGTCTGGAAATGGTCCTAATCGTCTCAGGTGGTGTCAAAATGGATATTTTCGTCTTTTTCTCGATTTTTTTAGCGAGTTCACAATACTTCCCCTAGTGCCGGGAAAGTAGTGACAAATAATATCTCCTCCAAGAAAGTGGTCTAAACTAATATGAAGTTTGAGAGATAAACCACTGTTATCTAAATATTTATCTATAAGTTAATCAATATCTAAATAGGTACCTAAATTAGCTGGCTTCATGATGTACATTTAAAAAAAATGTTCCATTGCTATGACAACCACTCGTTGTCAAGGAAAACAATTTGTTCGTGTGTGCTAGCTCTCACTCGCAAAAAAATGAGAAAATTGCCTTTATTTCTACAAATTAAATCCACCGTGAGTTACAGCGATACGAGGTGAAGTGAAAGATCATATTTGGATGGAATCGTATGGAAAAATAATGAAGCAGCAGTTAACCAACATTAATCATTTTAAGGTACGATAAATTTAAATTCTTATTTCATCAATTAAAATTTGCTTCTTTTCTTTCTAATACCACTTCCGCTTCTGAAAGTTAGATATCTTACTTACTTGTATATTGTAGTGTTTTTTTTTTAGTTTTAATTTTATTCCAATTTGCCCCACTTTATGGGAATTTTAATGCTGAGTTTATATTGCAATTTCGATTTCTCTTTTGAGGATCGCAGGAAGGCAACTGTACTTTTATGTGCAAAATACTATGATGTTAAAATAATTTATTTTATTATTAGATCAAATGTTATGCACCATAGAACGGTAAACCGTTCGTTAGAACTAACGTTCTAGTTAGGCGACAGAATCAGATCAGCATGACTTTAAGGTTTGGCCATTTGGTTCCGGTTATTTTGTAGATTAAACCAATGTTCGACAGAAATTAATATTTAAATAAATACATATAACAACTTTATTAGCAACAATGATATGGTCGACTAAAAAAATCATTCCAGTGGAATAGGATTCCAAGATATTCTATCCGATATTTTTCCTGGAATGCAAAATGTCGTATTGTCGGGATTATATTTTTTTATAAATAAGAAAAAAAAGAATTTACCACATATATTTTGTAACACCCGACGATTCGGTGACGTTGCAGCGACCGTTGTCCATATACCAAATTTTTATCTTATTTTTAATGTCAAACAACCGTAATAGTCTCCAATTTCACATTATATTTTTTTATTGTATTTATTTTATTATATTATGCAAAGGAAAGAACTAGACGTGCAGATTGTTGTATATACATAATAGTACAACAAATTAACCATTAATGCTAGGAAAGAGGGAAATATAGCTTTATCTATATATTTATCTACGAAATCGCACAGCTATACTTCGACGGTCTGTATCTGACTTTTCTGTATGTTATGCGTTATTTTTATTGACGCGCGAACTGGTGCATTCGATTTAATTTTACACGATTTTTAATCTAAAAACACGGCGCATGACGAATAACACATGATATGAGCGAATTATTCGAGTTGGCGGATCTTTATTGTCCTCGATATTTCTATGTTCTTGTTCAAATGGTTTAAGATATCTTCATTCCTGACTGTGAACCCAGCTTATACGTATTATCTTCAGATAGACCCACATTTCGAAGACATCAAGCTACCTTACATTTTATATTGTTGATCTTTAAGCCATTTAATTTTATAAGACTTAGTGCTTTTTTAAATATTAACACAAAGTAAAGATTAAAAACAATTACATAAAATCACATGTTACAGATGTGATATCTTTCTTCCTTTTAGTCCTTAATTGCATACGTATTTTTTTTTTCTACTTTAAATTTTACTTTAATTTGTGTAAACAACACCTATGTTAGATTTAGAAATATTTGAAAATTAATCGCCTTCGTCAGTTCGAGAGTTACAAACATACAGTTTGTATAACACAGTACAGCCAGAGACAGACCTTCTATGTCTAGTTGGTTGTGCGATTTCGCCTCATTCGGATATGCTGGCATATTTATATGCATGCGCTATGTTTTTCGCTACAATAATGTTTGTTTTTAATTATTCCTCTTGTACAACAGTATGCATGTTCTTGTATTTTTTTTTGTACGTTATAAATATATAAATAAATAAATATGAAATTCTATATCAATCATATTCACAAACGTTGATATTTATGATTAAAACCTAGTTGTATGTAGGTATATAGAGAAATAATAATTTTAAATAGGTAAAAATTTAAAAAAACTAAAATAAGGTAATTACTGTTTAGTATAATTATATCCCCGTTAATATTTTAGTATTTTTTCTTCATTATTACTACTTTATTATTATTCATTACATTGTTTATATTTTAGATATTTTTTTACGATTTCTTCAATGTTAATTTAATGTTTGTAACTCTGTTTTTACTTTTGCCGATGATATAATAAAAGTTTTATTATATTTTAAATTACTTGCAATTGTTTATCAATATCTTTATGACATTTTGTTTCGAACATTATCGGTATATCGGTAATAAAGGTAATTTTATTAATATTAACAACGATAATGTTTATTAAATTTCTCAAGATTATAATAATTAATATAAATTGTCTGCCTTAGAATAGGCTGCATCTTATTTAGGTGTGACTATTGCATATTATAACTATTGTAAATTTGAAATGAATAAATTATTTTGCAATGAATTTTGAATTTCGCGCCGTTTCTCTACCTCTTCTGAAATAGTTTGTCCAACCGGGATGTTTGTTTCTTAGTGCCATTACATTATAAGACACAATTAGTAATTATACGATAACTCTCATTTATTCCCCATAGTATACAGAAATCAGTGGTATAAACAGTGCAATAGTATACACCATAGATAATCCTATAGTGTTCAAAACCCAGTAGTATACATAAACTAATTGCAGTGAAGTAATAATGACTCCCTTATTATCCTGCTTAATTTAGAGTAAGGGTATCTTAGATAGTTTCGGCTCGTCGCGTCGCGTCGGTGTCTGCTTTCTCAGTATTTCTGTGGGGATAATTACAGCGCTGCGCTGCCAGTGACGCCCGCGCTTCCCAAGTACATTTCATGCTAATTAAAAGGTATGGCAACTTGAGAGGCGCTTTTGTGTGACGTTTGCTTATTCAAAGTACACCATCAACACTGCCTATTTCACTCGACGCGACGGGGCGCGGGCGTCGCCGACGTCGCAACGCCGACGCTGCTAAATCGACGTTGCGCTCGCTGCGTTACGGACCAAATCGGATTTTGCGCCATTTCCTAGGTGCTGTTTCTCCATAATTTTTCAAGAATATTATGCTGCAATTTTAGTTTATCAATGTCTCCATTGCAGAGAGCATAACTTTTGTAAGTGTATTATGCAGGACAGCACGTGGACACTTACATATACTTTGTTCATCCAGCCGCTGAACATATTATATCATCAAAATATTATGTTCTTGATGTTTACGCCATTTAATTTATTACACCCTTAACTCTTCGAGTGGCGGCATAATTTCAGTATAGACCAGGAAAAGGAGTAAATATCAACATAAAAAAAGTGGTTCACATTGGCTATACATTAGTGCGAGGCATCAATGCAAGAAGTTTTTTCGTAAATCGTGAGCTGGAGCTTTTATTTACTATTAAATTATTAAAACATTTATTACCCTTCGAGTAGCGGCATAATTTCATGGCAGACCGCGGCAATTTATTGGATTTTTTTGCAATATCGCCGCGCTCGACAAAAAGTACTATAACTATGAAACTACTATAGCAATCATAAAAAGAATAAATGTGCAATGATCGGATTGAAATTTCGTATATAGAATATTAAAATATCATTTTGTTAAATAATTAGATAATTATGAATAAATATGAGAAAGTCGAAAAAGTGAAAAAAATCGGCATTTCTATTGGTCGTTACGGAGTCAACGGTGTTCTGATGTGCAACCAAATTTGGTCGTTACGTAGCCGAAGGTCGTTAAATATGATCACAGAGTATTGAAAATATTTGTACAGTGTGATATTCTAATAATCACATTATGTGCATATGTGATATTCTAATATAAATATTTGCATATGTGATATTCTATATACACTTGCACGCTATGTCATTTACGCTTACCTCTTTGTTTCGACACTTATTGCTCAGAATAACAGAAAATACGTCTGAGAGCTACCTGTCATGACAACGAATACCAAGTCGGCGTTGCCAACTTAACAGTCTTCTGAACAGTTATACACACACCTTGAACTTTGAGACACCGCGCACATTTATTCCACTCCACATAAGGGTGGTATTGATAGCCACGGGCCAACACTTACCCGGCAGCCTCCATGCAGAATTTCGAGCTTGGGTAGGACCCTGGCCTGCAGGCCAGTTCCCCTAGGAATCGCTTTTCAGTCGCTCCTGGACGGTCTGCGCACTGTGCGGCGTCAGTCAATCGACGGTGCATTCCGACTGATAGTCGGGGAAGGGCTTTGTTTCCTATAGAGCGGGAGCGGTTGTTTAACTAAAGACTGCCGCCCTTAAAACGACCATTCGGCTACCCGCTACCGGGCGAAAGCCGGGCAAAGATGTCGTGGTCCGCGATATATTCGGTAGACACCGATTACCGCTCCACTAGGGAAAAGATCGAGCAAGTCGGACAAATTTGGCCATAACTGGTAGATTGGTCTCCGGTGCCGGGCGGTGTGGTATCTCGCGGGCGTTTGCGGAGTTAGATAGTGGATTGTCCAAGTTTGAAAGAACGATCAAATATCGTTATAGCAGCATGGGGTGACAGGTTCGCCCGCTGTAATCGACAACGCCTAACTGTGGTAATGATAGTCACTGATAGTAAATATTGTTTTTTATTTTTTACTAGCGGAACCCGGCGAACTTCGTCTCGCCACGAATTTGTTCGCTTAGCAGCAGATGGCGTTAACATAGGTAATTTTCATCGACAGTTGTTTGAAATTTGCATTGTTTGTTTAAATTCTTCATTGAAAGCAGTCTGATTGTTTATTTTTTGTCTCACCAAAAGAGCAGTTTCATCAATTGCCATTTGTGGATTGCTAGTGCTCGTTGTGTCCTAACTGGAGGAGATAAGTGTGTAAAAAGTACGATTTTGTTTGACAGAGAATGTTAGACATAAAATGCTTAGAATCTGGTGCATTTCCAGACACGAACGATCCTAATGGAACCGATGGTGTCAATCTCATTTCTGCGCAACACAAAGCGAGTGGTTCGTGGCGGTACTTCAATGCATTGCAATATTGGCACAAATGGTCCATTTCTCCAATTTGCATGCATTTATAATCGCTGTATTGTTTCGTCAGGTCATAATAGATTGCCTCTCTGTATGTGTTTAGTCTCAAATTCAATCGTCTTCGCACTGCAACATTACGGATCCGTGCCGCTTTATTCAATTTTTGGCGACGCTCATCGCTTTCAGTTGCTCGAACCTCTCTTCACGAGTTACACAAATTCATTTAATTCAGTTGATTTACCTTCAGAACCACGAAAACGCTATCAAGAAATCGTAAAATTCTTAACTGTCAAATGTTAACTGTACCGCCATCTTGATTTTCGAATTTTTATTCTTGTCAAGCAACGCCATCTATGATCAAGCTTAGTACTAAAATAATTTTCGGTTTTTCACATTTTTCTCACTTTTCCGAGAGATTTTCCGGATTTTTTATTGCCTATAGTAAGACCGAAGTGATTATGAACAAAATAAAAAAAGAATCATCCAAATCGGGTTAGCCGATCGTGAGTTATTAGGTAACATACATAAAACCCGACTCATTTTTATTATATAGATTAGTAGGTACATATGTTTATTATTTAGTAATTTTGATATGTGTATTATTTAGTAATTTTGATATTCTTTGATCAATATAATTCAAAGTATTTTTTTTCAATACCAAAATTGTTTTTTCTAACATTATCAAATATTAAAAAAAATATCAAATTATTATTATTTTAAATTAAATATTTACTTGAAATAAAGCTCACGATTATTATATTGAATTTCAAGTAGGAGAAAATCGATAATTTAATATTTATTTATTAAAATTACTAATGTGGACAACTAGAGCTGTCTACTTGTCTACTACAACGGGCGAACCCTAGCGAGTACCCCGATTTTTGATCGTTCTGACTCCCGTGGAGTAAGCGCAGAAGACTTAGGACGAAAACAATCGTTAGAATCCAACGCTTTACCGTGAGCCAGCGGGCCGATACTCGCGACCTTACTTCCACTTGCAACCAGATTACTCCGGTCTCCCGACTAGTTACAGGTTCGGGGTCGTTTGCGCGGTCCTCTTCCGTACATAGCGGTGTTTCGGTCTATCGCGGACCACGGGATGCTTCTCCCGGCTATTCAGCAGGTATCGGGTAGCCGATTGTTCGTTTCAAGACCAGTGGCCGTAAGGTTTACAACTACCCCCGATTTATAGGACAAAGCCATATCCAGACCCCCCCGGTTATCAGTCGGAGTGCACAATCAATTGGATAATGCCGCACGGTGCGGAAACCGTCCAGGAGCTCCGCTAGGGCGATTCCTAGAAGAAACTATCCCACTGGACAGAGTCCTACCTAGGTTCGAACTTCTGCGTGGAGGCTGCCGGATGGGTGCTGACCTGTGAGTTTAACCTACGCTAATACATGGGTCTTCGTGGCCTAACTGCAACAGGGCCCATTAGCTCCCAACTAATGTGGCCACCAGAAACTATTACAGTTTAAAAATCTTAAAAATATTGAAAAATGCCAATCAGTACTGAAATTGCATGGTATAAGTACTAATGCCATGGCCACCCACTGTACAAATATATCATCGTGTAAGTAGGTTTCTCGCCACCAGTACTTTGCAGCTTTAGGGTCGTCCATTAATCACGTGATGTTTTTTAGCAACTTTTAACCCCTCCCTCCCCCTGTTGATACGTGGTTAATTTTAGATAACCCCCATAACTACATAAAACCACGTGTATTATTTGGTACAAAGTATCTTTAAAAAAAATCTGAATTATCTTTTAATACAGATCTAACACCATGATAAAAATGTGTAAACAGACATTAAGGTTGCAGGTTGTTTCTGACTGGCATAAAAATAATAAAGGAAAGGTGTAATCATGTGAAAAACATATGATTGTACTGGCAACGGCGAGTCAAGGTCACGCACCGTTTTTCGCTTTAGAAATTGCGCATTCAACAAAAAAAATACATACACTTGATATCTCACTACCCCCCCCCCCCATTATTACATTTTTCCGACCCCCCCCCCCCCTTCAAGTCTCGCGTGATTAATGGACGATCCCTTTCCAGGATTTCTTTTTTCATTGAGTTATGCTTTAAAGATTTAAGGTCACTGAAAGAGGTGTTTTCCCTTTTATCTTGGTAAGACTAGACTCTTCCATATAAATAAATTAAATCGCATGATTCTAAGACTTGTAACATACCTTTATTGGTAAAACGTATGTTAAAGATATGGATTGGTGGATGTAATAAGTTATTTATATAATGGTGATTATTTGTTAATGGTGGATATTCTGCCTATAATAATAAACACTTATTTTATATTTGTGTTTAATCAAATAATTACTACTAGATTTTTTGAAATATAGATATTTTTTTAATCCAAATTTTCTTTTCATTTCAGGTATGTTAATCTACTTAGTAATTGATTATTGGGTCACACATACATACTTCGGTTGAGATAGGAAGGTAAGTACATCTCCATATTAAAATCTCAATATTATTAATCTACGACAAGACGTAAACCAAAGAACGTTAATTTTGACCCAATTTATACAATTAATTATTTTAAAATATACGTCGAGCATATTAAAAAAACACAGTTTTTATTAACGTCCCTATTAGATTCTTTGTGTGTAGTTTGATGACTAGCGCTTTCTTGTACTTGATGGAAATTCTATTTAATATCAAATTACTTAATCTATAATATAAAAGAAGCCTATTTTGTAACGCTTCTTTGTACTTTAAGTACGGTTAAAGTACCCATGTAATAAAAGCAGGTACCTATTAGCCACTGCAGTGGTTTTAAGTGTCGGAGCAAAAGATTGTAGCGGGTGAGCTAAAAAGGTGGTAAATATAGGCAGAGGCTGAAAGTCTCTCTCATACACAAATCAAAATCTACGAGGAGAAATCTTTATGGACGGAGTTTGATATGAGTGCCGTTTAAGTTACCCACTATAAATCTTTTTTTTTTACATTGGTAGATTTCTTTTTTACTTTCCGTATTGTGTATTGTGTTGTAATTATTGTGGACGCACTTCGGTATGTCTGTGTATATTCTTCCACGAACGCTCCTAAGCGCTTCATCCGATTAAGCTGAAATTTGGTATTCAGTCATGGCAAGAGTTGAAAAGATTTGCAGTTAAAATCGGTCCACCAGAGGGCACGCTACTTATACTTCAATCTCGAAATATTGCAGTCAGATACTTGAAATTCGGTACACAGATGCCTTGTTGGATTGTCAGAATATCTCGTATGCAAGCGACGCAAATAATATTTAAAATCCACTATATTTATGAAAATACTATATCATTTGAATAAAAAAACATTTTAATACCACGTAAATACTGCAAATATACTATCAATTGGCGCGCGGGGCGAGGTTGGGTTGGCGCGGGTAGGGGGAGCGGGGTTTGCAGTGGGGTTGCATACTTGCCGGTAAAGTCTTGGGGTGACACACCGATTTTTTTCGTTCGGTTCTGACTGAATCATTTTGAATATAAGGAAGCTAAGTTGTAATCGCCAATTATAGCGCTTACTAGTTTATCTATGTAGAGTATAGACGTATCATAACATATTTGAAATTCGGTATGATCGGAAACGGGTTCCTTGCTTTTTATTGTGTTTTATTTATTTTATTTTCAATCTAATTCGTTAATTTGTGCAATATTCCGTCGCTTTCGTAAAACTCGCCTTTTCCGAATACAATTGACGGAAATGTGCATTGCGCTTGGTTTAAAACTTTTTGCTTCTTGTTTGTTTTCCTTCCTTATTGTGAAATTTCACAATGGGCGAGTTTATTATCATACTATTAACTCTTACAACTTAACCTAGTATACAGTGTTTATATATATATATATATATATATATATATATATATATATAGTTATATTTGATAAGGTTTGTATAGAAATCCGTTTATAGGATGATGTTTTTATTTAAAATAAAATTAGTAAAAGCTACTTAAAAAGTAGCGAAGGAAATCCCAGCTTGTATTGGGAAATGCTTATGTTTGAATGAGATATACTTACGGATGTGCACGACTTTCGACGGTTAGTAAAAGCTACTTAAAAAGTAGCGAAGGAAATCCCAGCTTGTATTGGGAAATGCTTATGTTTGAATGAGATATACTTACGGATGTGCACGACTTTCGACGGTGCAATGTAAGTTTAAAGGTCCTTTTGCAGTCGACTAACTTCGATTTAATGGCTTTAAATTAAATTTCGATTTAATGGCTCGTTGATAACAAACTCAGCCAATTGTATCATATTTTAAATGTTGGTAGCATTCGAAATTTGAATTATTATGTCACTTTCATTTGGAAAACGGCTTTGCCGAAGTGATCAATAGTTTAATTTTTTATTTTTTCGCTTAATTCGTCTCAATTGAAGGCATTTTGTGTTGCATAAGGATAAGCCCTATTTATGAGATATATGGATGAATAGTGATCGTTAGTCGACTGCAAAAGGACCTTTAAACTTACATTGCACCGTCGAAAGTCGTGCACATCCGTAAGTATATCTCATTCAAACATAAGCATTTCCCAATACAAGCTGGGATTTCCTTCGCTACTTTTTAAGTAGCTTTTACTAATTTTATTTTAAATAAAAACATCATCCTATATATATATATATATATATATATATATATATATATATATATATATATATATATATATATATATATATATATATATATATATATATATATATATATATATATATATATATATATATATATATATATATATATATATATATATATATATATATATATATATATATATATATATATATATATATATATATATATATATATATATATATATATATATATATATATATATATATATATATATATATATATATATATATATATATATATATATATATATATATATATATATATATATATATATATATATGTGTACTTGTAACATGTGTGTAAGTGTGTGTCTTATTGCATTCGATCGACATAATTGAAAATGCAATTGCGTTAATTTTATTCTATTTGTAACTCAGCCAGGAATTGAACCTGAAACCTAATATTTGTAATAATGCGACCTAACCGCTATACCACCGAGCCGTGAAATGTCAAATGCCGAAATGATTTCCCTTACATGGTTAATTGTTAAGGTGAAACAGTCCTTAACGACCAATATGAAAATATGTAATATCAGTTTTTTTAATAAATTATAGTTTTAAAATCTCCCACCAATAGATGAGTGAGCTAGAGAGGTTATTCCAGCGTTGCCATATTAACAATTTGAAGCCTATTTGTCCTATTATTTAAGTAGTTCTAATATATAAGTTCGGAAGACCTATCTACTAGATCGTATATCGTACGCGATCGTATATCGAACACGATGGTGCTCGTTATGTAATATTTCATTTCTATAAAAAAAATGCTGAAATATTTCGAAATAGGTACGGGTCCATGAACAACACGGAATGTCCGTGTTGAAAAACATTTTTGACAAATGTTATGATGTTTATTCATCCCAAGAACTAAAAGAAATACAATGTTTGGCATTATTTTGTTGTAAAAAGTAATGTTCTCGATGGGCGTATTAGGTATGGCTATGAGTACAGCCGAGCAGTACGGTACGGGCGGTCCTGGTCGGCAGGGTGGGTAGTTAGGTCCGATACCATCGCGACACACGTATTTCAGTATCAGTTTAACGACACACGTATTTACCTAATTTTACTTTCCTGTTTAAGGAAGTTAGGTGGTGAACGGTTTCGTGCAGCTTGGGCCAGAAGATCCATTTTGTTCTCGGATCGGCTCAACTTACGATCAGAAGCCTCTTCGAGTAGAAGGTTACTCCGTGTAAGACTCCCGTGTCTCAGGCCTCAGAGCTGGTGGACCGGTTTCTCCCGGCGGGATTGCATCCCGGCGCCACTGGACGGTTTGCGCACCGGTCGGCGAAGCCAATCGGTTATGCATTCTGACTAAGTGCTAAAGGGATCTGGAGACTATGGAAATACACTGTTTCCTAAGTAGCGGGGGTGGATGTTCACCTGTTGTCATGCCACTCTTGAAATGACCTTGGACCACTCGATCACGCCCAGGTCCGCGATAAATTTAAACTGAATTACCGCTGTAATACAACAAGTAGAGATTGCGTAAGCGACTTCGGACCCGTAACCAGTCGAGAGGACGGAGATATCCTGTCAAACTGGTAGGTACTTAGGGGGTAAGGCTCCCCGCTGGGTACCTTTCCCGGTGCCTCGCCGTAAGGCGTTGGTCTCTAAGGGGTTGCTGGTGAACTAGACTGTAGATTGTCTTGTTTCCAAATATTTTACGCTCATCCCACGGCTGAAAAAACGATCTATATCGTTATACCAGCCTGGGGTGACGGGTTCGCCCGTTGTAGTTGACAACGCTCTCCTGTTTAAGGAAAGTATTGTGGACGCACTTCTGTGGGTCTGTCTGTGTGAATTCTCCAACGATAGCGCCGAAACGCTTCATCCGATTGAGCTGAAATTTGGCATGCATGCATCATTTGGTCATGGCATGAGCTGAAAATATTGTAGTTGCAATCCGTTCACCCTGGGTAGGCTCCCGACGAGGGAACTCCTCCACGGTCAACAGCAGAGACCCACAATTTTGTACAGGCATTCAATTATGATAGCGTCTTCTAGGTTTCACCATGACATGCTAATGTACCCTGGGTTGGCTCCCGATGAGGGAACTCCTGAACGGTCAACAGCAGAGACCCACAATTTTGTAAACGCATTCAATTATGATAGCGTCTTCCAGATTCCACTATGACATGGCTGTTGTACCCTGGGTTGGCTCCTGATGAGGGAACTCCTCAACTGTCAACAGCAGAGATCCAAAATTTTGTATACAAGTTGCGTTTTCGTCTTCGATAGTTTTCAAGTTTGATTTCGTTTTCAATTTCGATTTCGGTTTCGGTTTTGGTGTCGTTTTCGGTTTCGGTTTAGATTTCAATTTTTATTTCGATATCAATTTCGTTTTCGATTTCGATGTTGGTGTGTACCATGTTTGTATTATAGTTCTGTAATTATTCCCTCACTTTGTATCTAAATATTCCATATAACTACATTTCCTTGCCTCTTTTTTTCTATTGTAGTTATAGAAATAAATTTGAATATGCTATTTCATTTTTGTTATTTGTAAGTTTTCTTTCAAAACTATTTTCTGTTTAATTAGGTGCTTTATATTATATTATTGTACATTGCATAAATGGCTATAGTAGTGTTATTCTGCAATGCTTTTTATTTATATTAAAATATGCTGTATACATTTTAGCTAAAAATAAATTAACCTAATATCCGGTATCTGGATTTCTTTGAATAATCGGTTAGAAGGATATATTCCCGAATAATTATTGATCACTAATAGATTTCCCTTTGGGCTTTTATTAGATGATCTAAACACTAAAGTGAAACACCTCCCCCCCCCCCCCCCCCCCTTCATGCAATTATTCCATATACAAATATTCTATGGGCTATATTATTATAAACCAATTTTTACAACAAATATTAAGGTGTTTGATTTGCGTGTAGGTCAATTAGAAATGAGATGAGTGGTGGATGTGTGGCGTTTGTTTGCTGGGACGCGAAATCTAGCGTTAGCTGCATGCAGACCGACGCGCCTGACCGACGTGCGTAATTCCGTGGCGTGTTATTTGTCGATACAGTTGAATTAGCGACCGTGCAGCGGTTTAGCTTACAGGCGACCGGCTTAGCGTCCGACGCTGACATGCTATAAATCACTGAAGTTTTCACGGAAAATCCAACAAACACGAGTATGTAATTGCCGGGGCAGCCGTGGTCACCATGGCTAATAGTAATTACGTAGAGGTATTTTGCATTCAGGAAATTTTAGGACGGATGACAGTTATATTATGTTTCAAAATAAAATGAAATTTCATACAAAAAAACCATTTATCTAAATAAATTATGAATGTTTATGATATAAGAATTAAGAAATATGATTTCTAATTTAAGGTGACATGATACCTGGTAACGATCATATCTGAAGAACTCTTTCTCGAAAAATATAAGCACTAATTTAAAAAAGTTTCTAAGCGAATTCCTCGATAAGGAACCAATATATAATTTGGATTAAAAAAAGTTGCTCATTGCCTTGGAGATTCAGGCTTTAAACTGATTTCGAAAACTTTCAGGCGCGATTACTCCTTCAATGTAAGCGGTGGTTGTGTTTTATTTTAATTTAATTATCTTGGCTGGTTAACTCTGAAGCGTCGCGCTTAGCGATATTTTTTATTTAAGCCCTACATTAATTACAATTAAATAAAACGTGAGAGCGCTTTGAGAGTTACGCTAAATATGCTTTACCATTACCACGCTCATAGCGCCACTGCGCAAAGGTAGTTTTACTGTGTGAGCTCTGCGACCGATCGTTTAGTATTCGCCTGCTCAAAGGCGCGTACGCACGTTGAATCGTGCCTGACGCTCCATCAACTCTGGATTTTTATTGGTCAAACCTTGCAAAAGTGACTCCGCCTATTTTTTTGCGGTCAGCCCATTTCAGATATTTTTCTCGCCTCTTATGTCGCCTTATTACAATATATTGTTGCTCACAACAATACACAATACGAAAAAAACAAAAGCGCCAATTGTTTAGATTTACGAAAATTGAACGCATAAAGTAGGCCGTAAATAAGTTCACTTTGTATTAGAAAGTGTATAAAAAACCACATCTACCCGTTTATTATTGAAAGATTATCCATGAAAATATATTGAAATGTTTTAAGAGACTGTTTCAAAAAGGGTATTTCAATATTTGGATTGATATATATATATGATTTCTCCAAGTTAAGTAAAACGTTGAAAAATAAGTATTGAATCATTTAGCTTTGTCTTGCGAATTATAATAATAAAATACTAACTAGGTTATATTTGCAATTAATAAGTAAAACAAAAACAATAGAAAAATATTTCAAGCAAACTAAAACACCCAAAAATTTGTTAAAAAACTCATTAATGAATAACAATAGCTCTAATTTACAATAGGCAAAACATAACTAGGTTGCCGCGTGTTCTAATGAAGACATTTTGTTTTAAAAATTACTGTTTTACGAAATTTGATAAACATAATTATGTTTTAAATTCTTGTAATTGGAGACCTGTTAGCAGTCAGCTTACTCGTAATAATAAAATAATACGACCTGTGTAAGAGTGTAACTTTGTTGCGCATTAATAGATGACGCGATCGTCAATTTAAAGCTTAATGTCGATCGATCGAGCGCGAATAATATGGTCATGTTAGTAACGATGTTGAGATTTAGTTGGCATATTAGTTCTATGATAATGAATGCTCCTGGAAGGACTTGTAATAAAGGGGTCATTTCACGGTTCGCGTGATGACACGGTATTGCTGCAGTACTAGTACTACATATTTCCATAAATTGTTGCGTGCTGATTGCCTGGCAATATCGAATTACCGCATTGGTTTCAACACACCGCTGCGTTGATTATAAAGGTTACGCGACATTGATGTAATGAATAGTATATTGGCATACATAAGTATTGGCAGGACGCATCTCACGGCACCATAGTGGTTTTACAACAATGCTAATTAAATCCAGTCAGTTTTAGGGAAACATTCAGCATGTATAATACTGCCAGACGTAAAGTCGGAAACAACTTTTGCACGTCAGAAATGATCATACACCATTACGCACCATTAATTATCGAGCATGGTGACACGTTTGATCGCAACCGTGTTCTCGTTTGGCTATTACTTTAGTCGGGAGGACCGTTATTTAAGGAGAACACGTCTTGGTTTTTTGTCAGTGTGGAAGTTAAAGGAAAACTACCACATTGTTTGTCCTAGTAACACAAAGGCTGTGAAAACACCCCAGTGACGGTGTTCTTGGGTAGGGAGGTGACAACGTAGTCATGTTCGCCTACTTAGGCATCAGATATAACACTCAAAAAAAATATATATGTTCTAATTGCCATTACAACAAAGTAATTAAATTAAATTTTCTCTGTCCAAAATATAGTTCTTAAAAGGTGACACTCTTTGGACCCACACTCTAATAACAAAAAAACCATATGTCATATGAAAGGTTCTTTATATAATTTAATTACTTATATGATAGGTCTTTTTAATTAGTTGTGGTAAAAGGGTATACACTGCAAAAAGTGATGACGATAGTGGTTTGTTTTACTTGATGAGTCGCGTGAGTGATGGGAGACGAAAGGCTGCAATAGATTAACGCGGCCGGTCTCACTTAGACCATCAGTTGTTGTTTGGCTTTCGTTTCGTGCTATATACCTTTTTTGCTGTAAATTATTTCTATTTTGTGTGATAAAGAATAATAGTAATAAGAAAAGCAGTATTAGAAATATCTGTTAAAAGCATTTATCGTCAGAGGCCTAATAATTTGAAATACATAAAACTTAAATGCCACCAAAATAATAAATGTGAAATTTAGTTTTTAAAATATAACCAATATATGTGTAGCGGCGTAAGATTATGATAACACGAATTTATTATGCAGTTAATTATGTCACCACATCGTACTTATACAATACCGCCTCCCCTGTCATTCCTGGAAGTCCATTGCATCGGATTCCAGAATGTGTGAAACCACATTCATGCGAATAATGCACTTCTCTCTGTCTTTGTACTCTTCTGGTCTAACAAAAACACCTGTTCGATAAATATATAGTTCAGAAATATTCTTTCCCTACTGTCAAATAACAACTTTTGGTCAGCAACAAGTCGAGGATGATAGCATTGATAGATGGCTATTCCTCGTCTGAGTCATCATTATCATAATCAACATTTCATACAACCAAACCCTTTGTATGAAATCCAAAACATATGCTTCAATATATATGTAACTCAGGCTTATTGGCTGGTAGGCCCATAGCTTATAGAAAGAGTAGCATTCTACTTTTCAAGAGCAAATACTGTTATATTAATCAAACTGGTAATAGCTGCAATAGTCAATAGCTAATCCGTACGGATATCCGCAATGCGCATAAAGAAGAAGAATTTCAGTATTTCTGCCCATGTCTATTATTCTATGAATATTTCACTCATCGTCCGCTACATCCTCGATCTCGGCTGAAAAACTACGCTTCAGGCGTTTGGATGCCTCGGCACGGTACAGCGTCGAGTGCGTGAACTTATGTTATATTTATTTTGAGGGGGCATGCATCAAGCAGTGAATTTACTGTATTCGTAAACCGGTACGAAATCAATAAATGACAGTGAAAAAGTTGGACCTATGCTTAAATATTTCAGTTTCAGGGGAACTGTTTGTTTGTTTTCTTCTCTTGATTGTGAAATTTCACAATGGGCGGGTTTATTGTCATATGACAATCTCTTACAACCAACCCTACTATGAAAATGTTTATATGTACATGTATCTAAGTGTAACATGTGTGTAAGTGTGTGTCTTGTATATGTGCATTTCACCGACAGAGTTGAAAATGCAATTCCGTTAATTTGATCCTAACGGAAAATGGTGATCCAGCCGAGAATCGAACCCGGGACCTTATAATGTAAGATCAGGCGACCTAACCACTACGCCATCGGGCCGCCAACTGGCGTTATAATATATTTTTTTATGTGTCACCCTAAGGATTTCCCGGCAAGTAGCTAACGACTGCTTTCATCTGAATAATAATTTCATAAATAAAATCGATTAGCCTTTTCTCGGCCGGCGGACGAACCCGGTTGGGTACCATTGTGAAGACTTAGGCAGTGCGGTTCGTTTTTTTTCTTTTTTATAAAATAAATCAGTCGGTAAGAATCCCTACTTTTGGCATAGTCAAATTCTTTTTACAAGATAAAGTATTATACCTTATGTGGTATAATTAGTTTTTATACAGATTGGCTATTTTTTTTAGACGGAAAAAACTATTATTAAATAAATTTAGAATAATAATATTAGGTCTCCTAAAAACTATTTGAGGTGCTAAAATACCTAAGTAGGTATAGATACCATTTAAAAAAGGTCAAAATATAAAAATGAATAGTCAGTTATAAAATAGTCAAATTAGAAATATTACAATATATCTGATATCACGCAAACTGGTATGTCATTTATGTACACAAGGGACAGAAATGGACCCAGGATAGAGCCTTGTGGAACTCCTTGTGTTATTGTCTGGGGTTTACTCACAACATTTTGTATTTTAATTACTTGCGTTCGTCCTTGCAAATAAGTTGCTTTCTCACCGGTACACAAACCGTCCAAAAGCGCCCGAATGGGAACTGGCCCGCAGGCACAGGGTCCTACCCGGGCTCGAACTTCTACGTGGAGTCTACCAGATGGGTGCTGACCTATGAGTTAGGCCGACCCTAATACATGGTCGCAATGGCCAAACTGCACTGGGCTCAGTAGCTGCCAAACTGGGTTGACAGTGAAGAATGAAAATGTCTTAAGGCGTTAGAAAAAGATCATATAAATATTCAAGACAATATAGTTCTGTAAACTCGAGTACCCCACTCATGTCATGCGTCATCTCAAAGCATACAACATCATGCATTTAATAATTCAATATTAAGTAGCTGGAAAAAGAGGATCGAGAGGAAGAAGAACTTCTTGACTCCGTAATCTTTGGGATTTTTTTCAGAAATCTGCCATTCCTTTGTTGGGAGCGGCAGTTAGGTTTTGAGTATTGCTAATTAGAACTATTGTAAATTTGATATAAATAAATTAATTTGGATTTGAATTCAAAATTAATTCAACACTCCATACTTAAACATTCTAAAAAGTGTACCAATATAGCAGTGGCAGATTTGCGACTGGCGGCGGAGCGCATTTAGGCATGAAAGTGTGTTTGCTCCCCCCCGGCGACTATTTTAGGAAAAATTCTCTCGGCGGTAAACTTTCGGATTTCCGAACTTTCGCGGATTGTTTCAAAAACTTTTAAACCGGGGCCTCAGCCACAAGAGCCCCCTTTTCTCCTACCGCCCCGCCCGATCTTTTCTGCGCTGGCTGTTCACCTTCCGAGGAAGTCTTGGCTCGTGCGCGCGGCTTAGGTCTCATATTCTTGGCTTAAGGTTCAGATTGGGATGCCAACTATTCTTGACGGGTCGAGGCGGTTGGAAAGCATTTTTATCGAGTTGGAAATTTCTTCAAATAATACGCATTATTCCGTGAAGGCGTTTAAGATGACACTCGCAAAGAAATTGTTTGGTCAATGTTAGTGATGTTAAAAATACAGTACAACCTTGTTATAATGAACCACAATATAATGAATTATTTGATGTAACTATTTTTTTTAAATCTCCTCAACTTACCATAAGTTACAAGTTACAACGTTAAATATAACTGTAAATTACAAATGAATGCGTTAATACTCTGAATGAAGCGAATTTTTGATCCTTTCGAAATAAAATAAAAGCTCTATGACGTTACATACTACTCTACTTTAATATTTACGTAGCCTAATTTTTGCCTAGCTTAATTTGTTACTAACTTAATCTTTACCTACTAGCTTAACCATTACCTTTACAGAAAAAATCAACAACAATAGTGGTCTGCTTACCTTTGTTGCATCAAATCACTCGCGCCAATTCTTAGGGTAGATAGTTGCAGGTGCGCGGAGCAGAGTTGGTGCGCGAACCTAATGGATACCCATTTTTATAGACTCATTTCGAGAAACTTCTCAATCTCTCACGGACTCATATTGAGAAACAGTTTATTAAACGCACTATTTAACATTCGCTATTTAACACTAATATTTAACACTAATATTTAACGCTATTCAACACTAATATTATCATTATAACCTTGGTATAGCGAATGTCAAAGTGTGCATTTGAACAATTTATTGTTTCTCGACATGAGTCCGTAAGAATTACCGCGAGTGATGTGATGCAACAAAGGTAATCACACTAGAGTTATTGATTTTTCTGTAAAGATAGGCTAGTCGTTTACGGTTTGCTCACTCATTTTGTTTGTTTTCATGGCACGGCATATTTGTTTTTTTTTTTTGAAAAATTGTATAAAACGCTATAATTACGATGCGCTGTCTAGTGGTAGGTAAAATATCGCTGATATTGTTGATTGGCGATATTTTATCTACCGCTAGATGACACAGCGCCCTCAACGCTTTACAAATCTTTTATTCAATAGATTAGATTAACAAATTTGACAAAGAAAAAAAACAGTTTTTTTTCTTTTTTTTTAATTTTTAAAAAATTAATAGTTTTCCTGTTTGTCGTACTGATTCACCCACTACAAGAATGCCACTAATATAAAGCCCACCCTGTATATGTGTGTTCATACAGTATTACAAAAGGCTTGTGTGTTTTATATTGGTGTATTTTAATTTTGTAGGCCTTTAAGACTCGATTTAGCGAACCTCGATGTTACAAATGCCTTGGTGTAACGATTTTTTTATTAAACCCACTTCAAATTCGTAACATCGAGGTTGTACTGTATAACAACAATAACAAGAATAATCCGTAAGTTGTGAGAGTGGAGCCGCGAGATTTCGCGATCGCATGTCTTTGAAATACTATGTATATTTATGGAAATTTTAGATTTATTATGGCGGCCGACCAAAATATTAATTTCTCCCAAACCGTTGTTGCGATAATTAAAATTAAAACGTCGTTATGATTCCGATAAAATTTGATATTAGAATATTGGAATCTAATTTTTGAAAACACTAAATATATATTTTTATTCACAATCAAATTTTACGAAAAAAATTACGAAATCGGATTTACACCGATAGTCTGAGGCCGATCGGTCCCAACGTGGCGCAACTGCAGTTGCGCCACGGACTCAAACGTAAAAGCACATGTGCTTTTACGTTTGAGTCCGATCGGTCTCTCTGAGGCTCGACGGGTTAATATGCACATACAATCAGAAGGCAGATATAAATAGGGAGACAGATGATCTAGCTAGGGAGTCGTTGTATTTAATAATATGTGGATAAAAGAAAAGTATTATGAAACTACAGACCTTTATTCATATTCATAACGACGGGTGTTGCAATATTTAAATCGCCGCTGTTAATTTATTTACTTATATATGCCACTTCGAAATTATTATCAAAGAGGCATATGACACCGCAGCTTTTTGAGGATTTACAGCGCAAATGGCCTTACGTTGCTTTGTTTATTATATTGTCACGGGTGGTGTTTTCCAGCTGGAAAGTACAAACCCGGGAGATACAATCGTGACTGGATTTGACAATCGCCCGCACGCGGGTTCGTTTGTGTACGGTTTGTGTGTATGAGGGGTTGTGTAATTAAACATCTCGCACCTTATTCGCGTGGCAACAAAGCGCGGCCGTTTTTTGCCATTAACAAACTGCGACCCGCACCATGCAAAAAGCCGACTCCGCCATGCAGGAAACGCGACTGTGCGGCCGACTTTTTGTCCAAATAAATTCCACGGACGAGTCTATTATAAAAATGCGAACGCCAGACTCGCTGTCACGTGAGTCGCGCTTCTTCCGGATTACAAACCCCATACTTGCGCCTCTCAACAAAAACGTTTCGAGTGATGGAGAATAGGACAGTCGAAAGTATGTAACGTTTTTTAATACACTATTACTATGTGACGCGTTATAGCGACGTTTACTTTCGCGTTTAGATAACTATCTCACTTAGTACGTTTATTACAGTTATTTTTTACCTACTTATTTACCGACCATTCTGCTCGACGTTGGAACCAGCTTCTGCATGTTATACTTTGTGCAACTTCATTTACGCTCCTTCAAACCAAAAAACGATTTCTTTCTAAAAATATTAAGATTGCCCCTCTCTTTCCAACCCCCCCCCCCCCCCGCCCTCACTCCCTTCCATTCCCTTTATTTTGTTTTTGATTGAACAGTACAATAAGTGCTTTGTGTATTTAACATTTTATATAGGTAGTAATTATTTTTTATATATTATATATATATATATATATATATATATATATATATATATATATATATATATATATATATATATATATATATATATATATATATATATATATATATATATATATATATATATATATATATATATATATATATATATATATATATATATATATATATATATATATATATATATATATATATATATATATATATATATATATATGTATGTAAATTGCTTTTTTTATATATTTCCCACACATTTAAAATAGTAGGTTATAAATTTTAAAATCTACCTTTCTGGAGGGATGCCCATACTAAGGTAGACTTTCATGCATGGTTTTTCTACCTCTATATTTCCCTAAAATAACAAATTAGAAATTGTATATACTAAATTTACCGCGTTAAGCCTGTAGCACCCGACTTTTCGGCGACGCTTTAACCGGCGATGTCCAGGTTAGACCAAAGCACTATCAATCGCCAAGTTGCTAAGGTAATCTAGTTAATTAGTTATATTATTTAATATTATATAGGTTGGCTGTACGTAATCATGAAACGATAAACTTGCCATTTGTACTCATTAAAAATAGAATTTAAGTATTCTTTATATGTACAATAAAGTTATATTTTTTTTATATGTTTTTGGAAGCATTTTTGCGTTTTTATATTACGAAATTTTATGACTTGAAAGCCAGTTATTTAAAACATGCTATTTGGCTTGAAATTTTCATTTGTTTATGTGTCTGAAAGGAGCTATCGTAATTTTCTTCAGCTAATGTATCATTCGTAGATTGCTCACCGCCCTCCCATTACGTAGCGTACATGCAGTCGTGAGCTTAATAAAATTATGTAGCTATTTAGTCCGGACAAAACTCTCGCGCAGTCGTAATTTGAAAGTCAAATTTTAATATCTTAAATCCTCTTTCGCTTTTCATACCTCCTCTACTCAAGCATTACTTCATTATCATCTACTCAAGCATTACATTACTTCAACTGAAACATTTCCTTTTAAAAAATTACATTACATTCAATAATTCTTTGCATGGAATAAAATATAGAGTAGGCACTCGTAATGTGCGGTGTGCGCGACATGCTTTTATGAATTCTTTATCGTCCACGTGAAAGACTTTATAAATACGTTTTATTTTATTCGCTTAGGCCTAAAGTAACCAGGCTTTTAAAGAAATTGAAAACTTCTTTCTTTAGGATTATTTCACATCGCTAAACGTTGAGTTATATCAAGGTGAAGGATACAAGGATATGAATTTACCTGATTTATTATTTAACTCAATAAACACTACTTTCACATGGAATTAACATAACTGTATTATCGACCTAATTATAAAGTAAGAATTTTATACTTATAAATTTACAAATATAAAATATTACAAAGTATATCCTGTTTAGTTACAGGTAGAATTCAATAATGGTTATTAAGAAATTAAGGTACTGTCGATGGACCAGGTAGATCAATTAGCATTGAATTGACATGGTAAATGTTGACGAAAAGGCATTGTTGATAAGCTGCATAGGTAAAGTTTTGGCGGGCATGGCTGGTTACACATAGAGAAAAAACCTTTATTAATCTTTAGCTAAATCCTTACGATATAATCAATATTAGCATTGCATGGACTCTTTATTTCGGAGCTCCTTTCATATGGTGTCAATTCACCAGCTAGATTAAATAGTATTACCATTTTCAATATCGCTAGGAGCCTAATCCGTTGCCTGTAAAAAAAAGTATTGGAAGTGCGTTCATTTCTATACTTTATATGAAGTCATACATTCGTAACATCATTTCATGAAATAAATGCTAAATGCTGTAGAGCTGGCTTCGTGGTACAGTCAATGCAATCAACGGCTCATTTGGTTTCAAAGAAGCATCATCAATATTTTCAGCACCGTCTACGAAATTCAGGCAAAAATTACAAAATTGAGCACACATGATATGATGTTATTGATACATCATATCATGGACATGATATTAGTAATACATTACAAAATGAGTACAAAAAAGTAACTATTTTTGGAAACCGAATGGGCTACACCAAAATAAACTAAATTCTATAAGGACGCCCATGTTTAAATAAGAGGAGAATGGGATGAGAAAAGGGAAAGTGAATTTATTTGGAAGATTTCAAATTTCCCTGATTCTGTTTTTATAACATGTCATGCTTGGCACGGTTCTCACACTTTTTAATAAAGCATTCCCACTACGAGCTCCATGCATGGTGAAATAGAATGGGATGAAGTTCAAGCGCCTTCTTTTCAACTTGTTAGAGAGAAGCAGGTTATCTTCAGAGGCGTCATCTGAGGCGTCCATGAGCCGATAGTACAGTAAATCTGCCGATGAGATAATGGGGAGCGACGCTCTCTAAGAACCTGGAAAGCAGAGGGAGATCTCTTCGTAATGTAGACAAGGTTCATGGGTATATACGCAGACGTTTTATAGACGCTCAAACTTGGTGTATAGCTCCTCTGTGATGTCAAATAACGTGACATCTCCATGATTCAGAAGGAGGAGGAGATTATATAATACTAGCTGACCCGTGCCCACTTCGTTAAGTGGAAAATATTTTTACTTGCGATGAAATTATGAGTGTGGTTCGGTTAGTACTGAGTGCTATGATTTATTTCCTCACTGCCAAAAGGAGGGTTATATTTTTACTGCATATGTATGTATGTATTTGCATGCCAATTTGGCTATATTACCGGGTTTCAAATGAGTGAATGAAATGATTATGATTGAATAAATTATGTTTATTTTAATTGTTCAAAACTTTTCTCTATACTATATTAGATGTAATGTTATTATTTGGTACCAAAATATATTGTCTTTTAGGAGTTACAACCCGAGATACGGCCGCGGTTCCATACCTATGTCGTATTATTTCTTTAACCATTTATGCAGCAAAAAGGAAATTATATGCAGTAAAAGGGAACATTCTTTTGTTTTAAACACTTGAGACGATAAATTTACTTATTTTGATAAGAATTCATAATTGTTGATAATATGACCAATAAACATGACCTAACGATTAAAATATTTTTTGTAATATAAAAAACTACTTTTTGTGACTTAAATTTAAAAGTTAAAAATATGCTGTCGCTGACTTTTTTGTAGGCATTATCAATCTATATAAATTTTCTCTAGAACTCAATCATATATCTCTCGTCGATAAGGCAGCGTTCGTAAGAAACGTTTTCATTCGACCGTTTTTTCTCAGAATTACTTTGCAAATCCGACTACCACGAAAAAGTCTTTTAATTTTTCAATTTAATATATAACCTATAGCACTCACAAATAACGTGGCTTTCTATTGGTAAAAGAATTTTCAAAATCGGTTCAGTAGATCCAGAGATTACTTCCTACAACGTCACAAACTTTACCTCTTTATAATATTAGTATAGAAGTATAGATTACGACACGGTCGCGGTTCCATACCTATGTCGTATTATCTCTTTAACTATTTAATCAGTAAAAGGTAAAAGTCTTTTGTTTTAAACACATGAGACAATAAATTTACTTATTTTGATAAGAATTCAAAAATTGTTGATAATATGACCAATAAACATGACCTAACGATTTAAATTATTTTTTTAATATAAAAAAAATATATTAAAAAATCACCATAATATCGCGCACTCGGTTGGTTATCGTCATAACTATTCAAATATTTGTCCAAATTTGTCCAAATGATGTACAGTAAAAGACAAAATTTATCTACTTTAGATACCAGATGTGATAAAAGTATTTATTTTGATATAATAATCAATTTATTACTACCAAATGTGCGTTAGAAATAATTTTTATTTTTTATTGTATTTATCACTGTATTCAAATAAAAAAAAACATTAAAAAAGCTAAAAACAGTCTCAAAAGGCGGTCGGACGAAATAAAGGCATGGACGATTTCTTAAAAAATCAGTTTCGTTGTCCGATTTCGCCGATGGAATTATAAATGAGCGACGCCAAAATTTTTTATGAGTAAAAGGAACGTGGCGTAGTACGTGTATATGTAATTATTTATTTATTCCATATCGTATAATTCACCCATGACTACCCTGGGAAAAATAATGACATTTAAATTAAATTAAAGCGATAAATTGATAAATCTCAATCCCATGCAACCCGAGGCCCACATTATACATCCAACTAGGTTTATGCCTGTACCTAGATGTGCGATTTACAAATTAATTTGGTTTGCAAGCTGACGTATAAAAAATAGAGTTTATGTAGAGATTAAAAAATATATATACCCAATAGGCAGTGGCGGTCCCTTCATACAAGCCAAAAAGCCCGGCTTACCTTTTATCTCTTAAAAAGGTCGCTAAACTAATATATGAATTTGCGAGCGTTTATTGCTATCTAGCGAGCACAGATCGCTCCACGCGACAAAACAGCTTATCGATAAAGCGATAATTTGCTGGAATCTTACCGAGTACAGTTCAGCTAGTCATCTCGTCGCACAATTGGGCTTGCAACGGGTCTTTCAAAATCAGTGGTCCTCTCATTCTAACCTGTGGCAAATTATGCAAAACAATACATGCATCTATACGACTTTTGAATTGACAACCAAGCCAGGCTTGCATTATGGAAGTATAATGTGAGCTTTTTCCGTATTTAGTTCCGTTTCTTTTTAACAAGTTTTTTAACAAGAGAGCAGATTTTTTATTGTATAATTTCAATTGCTTTGTGGTTTTTACTGCCTGATAAACAATGGAGGAAATTGTCCCCTGTGGTGAGTTCTCTCTTAACTTGATTTCACTCGCCCAAGCAAATAAAACGGCATTTATTTAAGACATCGCAGGTATGCGACTGCTGATAAATATATGTTAAATTCTGTCCAGGATTAGCATGCCTTCAGTGTGCTTGATTGAATCTACGACACAAGCAGTAAAATCAAAACTGAATAAATTTAAAAAGATAATTATACCTAATTTGGTAAGAAACCCAATTTATGTATAAGGGAGTTTGAAAATTCTGAGTTTATTTTCCATGTTGATGATTAAAGAAATGCGTAAAGTTTTAAACATAATGGTATTAGGAGAGCTGACATTCTAATTTTCATATCATTTATTAAACATCTATTCATTTTAAAAAAAATATACGAAGGCATATTGCTGGATTGAAAATAAAATATATATTTTTTGATTATTCTACATAGAATTTGCATTTCTATTTTAATATATTATTCTCCCTGACTCTTAAATCACATTAGTATATTTTGATTATTTGTATGTAGGTAATATTGAATATAATATTACAGCGATGACAACTATCACGATAGTTATATATGTTTTTAATAATTACATTTTTAGCATTTAATTTTGTGACGCATCCAAGTGTAGGAATGCCTATCTACTGGAGTAGTTGATTGTATTGTATTGTATTGTAATATTGAAGAGTAAAGAAGTACCACTTTTTTTACTATAAAAAACGTAAAAACATCAAAAGGTGTGTCGGGCTTGCCCCATTCATCAACCCTGGGCACGCCACTGCCAATAGGCTCTATTGCGTTTCTTCTTGAACAAAAATCGGAAATTAGTTCGTCTGAACAAGACCGGGCAATACGCTAGAGCGGAATGTGAAATGAACGGTTGTCACTTTTTCGCATTAAAACTACTCACCAAAGATGAAACATCTGAATCTAACACCGCACGAAATGTGTTAAAATTTATTCGGACGAGTATAAGTTCGACAGGTAGTTTCTATGGACGATCGTTCGGTTCATATTCTACTCTAACGTATTGCTCTATCTTGTCGCTTCAACTAATTTCAGTTTTATTTCACAAAGAAACGCAATCGGGTCCTTTTGTATAATACATATCTAAAGTTTGAGCATTATAATAAAAGTATACTTAAACCATGCTTATTCATTACTTAATATTCTGATTATTTCATTACAGCCGACCATTGG
This sequence comes from Micropterix aruncella, assembly GCA_944548615.1. Lineage (NCBI taxonomy): Eukaryota > Metazoa > Arthropoda > Insecta > Lepidoptera > Micropterigidae > Micropterix > Micropterix aruncella. The sequence goes on along the minus strand of OX155953.1, from coordinate 21,584,020 downwards.
CTGTTTGAAGTTGAGACCACAACTTATTTATAAAAGCCTTAAATTTTGCCAAAATAAATCTACGTGAAAATATTGAATGGAGACGATAACCCAGAGCAATATTCAGATCGAAAGAAATCTTCGAGGCGTTGTAATATTTTAATAAAAAAATGGATCATAAAAGGGCGAATCGTTCATGCAGCGGCGAACGCGGGACATTCATCAATCGGAAATTCAGTCACGAAAACGCGATATCAACGGCAAAAGGCGATATATTCAGTTGTCGTTTTCAATTTCCAGGCGGCAGTGGCGGGGTGTCCCTGCCGGGCTGTCGTTAGCCTGCGACCGGAAGCGACGTTGAGAAAACGCCGGAAGAGAGGCCGGCGAGCGAAGCCGCTCCCTACACCTACTAATATAATAGCGCCGGCGTTATTTACTACCTTTCAGCGCTGAAAATTCATAACCAGTTGGGAATGGGCGCGCGGGCGCATCGATGATCGGTTACTATATATTGTAAAGAAGAAACCATAAGAGGGCAAGATGATTGTTGAGTAAAACATTATCGATAATAAAAAAAAACCCTATTTATATCCATCCGACGAGATTTTTACGGAATTTTATGTCTTGTATGTGAGACAGTTATACGTGCAAAACATTATTACGGATTTCCATTGCAGCACTGATCGTCATTCTTCGCTAAACCACCCACATGATACTCGAAATATAAAAAAACAAGCCCACCAACGAATGAATACGAGATTTGCACAGAGGCATAACGCGTCTGTATGATTCCTTCTGCTCTTCCTTAGTGGAGGCTAAAGTGCAGAGTACAATCAGCAGATTGACTCTGAAAAATTGTACTATCAATTGACTTATGTCAAAAAGTAGAAGCCAGTGCGACGAAATGGTGACTCACATCCTGACTTAATATATGTGCATAATTAGGAACCTTTTAATCTACTTAATTTATTGGTCAATTTATTTGTAGATTTTTTTATTTACCTATCTATATATTTAATACTAAATTCTAATAAATTGCCGCGGTCTGCCATGAAATTATGCCGCTACTCGAAGGGTTAAGGTACACTCTGACACTCATGACGACATAACGGTTCTAACAATATATCACACCTCAAAATCGGTTCAAGCTATTAGAAGTTAAGGTGGAATAAAGGAACGAAAAATATATATAGATAGTTGAACCCTGAACACATTACACTCATTTTTCGTTGGGCAGTCGTGTAAAAATATATTGTGTCTCAAGAAAACGATTTTTTCTTGTATTAAAAGTCAATACGTTTTAATGTACATATATAAATTTATAGAGACTAATGAATGCACGTTGAGCGTAATCGGTGTAATAAGCGACGGAAGCTCGGTAGTCAGTAGTCACCTGGGAGCGCACGAGACGGCTGACCGTGCATCCCTCTCGGGCCCGGCGACAACTCAATAATGCACGTGCCCTTTAAAACATTCAGGCGTCGGAGGCCGAATGGAAAACGTGCCCAGCTCCGGGACATCGCACCGCTTCGCGCCAGCGAGAGGCCCGAGCGCGCCTCGGGATAATAATCGTTATTCGAGATAAATCTGAATATTTCAAGTCTTACCACCTTCCACGGGCCGCAACGGAGAAGTAGAGGGGATTTCAATATAGCAGCGAATAAAGAAATTTCTGGAACATTAAATTAAAACGAGCGATCGTCACGAAAAGGGATATTTTAATGCCAATTGGAAGCAATGGAAGGCCAATAAACCTTCAATCTGCAGGCGACTCTTTTTATTTTTTTAATATTCGAGGACCATGACCTTTGCGGTAGAGTAAAATAAGTTTTGAACTGTTAAAGGAAGATGTAAACAAAATATATGCCAAGTTTTGTGAAAATTGTTTAAATAGAATTTGTATAAATTTATGGGACATAAGTGTCCCCGTGGTTCCTAAAGTTACCACTTATTCCAAAATGTTATTATTTTATTATTTAACTCAGAGAACATACGCATTTAAAACGTATAATCTCTTAAAAAACACCGATCGAAGAATAAATAAAATATACTACGATATTTTGGCCATATTTGCCGAATGAACGATAATCGCTTGCCACATAAACTTCTTTCGCGGGACCGTCCGTCAGAATGTAAAATTTAGCATACGGTACCGAAGAAAACCTGGCTAAAGAATATTGAATACGAATTAAAGAATCAACGATTATTGGCTATCGATGCGCCACAAGATTGGCTACGAGACGTCGCCAAAAACGTCAAGAATCGAAAGAAATCGTGAGTACGAGATCTAGCGACAGTAGCGTATTGGCTGCGAGGGCGACCCCCTCCCCAAACCGCCGGCTACGGAATAAAGAAGTAAAAGAAATAGATTAAAACGCACTAAAAAAAAAACAAATTGAAAAAGTCAACATAAATATTTTTAAATATACACCATAAATTTTTATCACCAGAGTTTGTTGGATATTTGAGATTTAAAAAAAAAAACGGTGTATTAAAAAATATATATGTTTTGTTGATATTATTATTTTGAAGTCTCAATAACATGGAAAAAATATAATTTATAAATTATTTGTATTTGATAATTCAAAAATGATTTTTGAAGCTACGGGACATATATGCCCCATTGTCCAGGGTTAAAGTAGTAGTGGCCGGTTTTTGACAGTGCCTAAATTCCTGTTGTAACCTGTTGGAGCTGCCAGCGAAGTTATTTAAAAATACACCCAAAATAGCTCTAAATGATATTTACATATTATCTAAGTTTACAGGGCAGCCAAGCAAATACAAGCAGAAATAAAGTAGGTAAGGCAAGGGATCGCATTATTTTATACATATAGAAATTAGAGGGGTCATTACCGTTTTTAATGTTCTCGCGCACTATTTGCTAGCTGGACAAAACGTTTATGAGAGAATACTATTATAAAATAAAGATACCCTGCCTTTTTTTATGAAATAAAATTGGTATGATGTTTGTTTTCAATTCAAAAATAAGTAAATATCTCATGGTACATATTTTCTTAATATAGTGGTTTACAAACAATACCCATATTCTAGTGATTCTACATTTGTACCTATGTACCCTCTGTATTTCAAAAAGTTTTCTTATGATACACGGTTTATTGAAACAAAAGATACATTTCCAGAACTTGAAGTTGACACTTTTCTAGTAATTTGAATCATAAATCATATAATAGACGCACTTTATCAAATATATGCTATAAATATAATCACACAGCAGAGGTTTATTTTGAAAATACAAGCAACAACTATCACGAAGAATGATCGGAAGCGCAATGCGCTAGCAGCAGGTATACAATCCATTGAACTTCTACTTAAGCTTTATGATTCTCTATTTATTATAATCAGTAAATATATATTAGATATAATCAGTAAAAATATATTAGGAATAATCAGTAATAAAGGTAGTCAAGAAATTAAAGAGAACTGACAAAAAAAATGTGCGTGTCATTTCCGACGCGCGAATGCAGTTTACTCCTTAAGTGCAATTGTCATTAAATATACACTTCACTGTATATAAACATAAATACCAATATCAATAGATTTAAATAAAAACTCTAATAAACTCCAATATTTTTTTTAATTGTATGTTATTTGTAATATGGCTACAATGTTATTTGTAATATGGCTATTATGACATTTTATTTTCATCTATCGGGCAGCCCTCAAAATACGTCGGTAAAGCAGCCACCTGCCCGACATCACATCTGATATTTCTATATGTACGTCATTGCTACATTCGTCTTTCTAGACTCCGGCATCAGCGGGTTAAAAACACATATCTCTATCTCTTTCTCTCGTGCGTGCAAAAGCGATAAGCGCAGTCCTTACTGCGCAATTTTTGATCTAAGACTCCGGTCAATTTTCGAACCTTAACTGATATTAAAAGTAACGCTTTTTGTTAGCGCTAGATTTTAATACTCATCAAATTGTCGTAGCAATAATTGAATCTTGTTGTAGCAACAGTTTATCCTTAAATTAAATCGATTCTTTAGGAGTAAACTTCAAAAATCATTTTTTATCGGTCGACATATTCAAACCCTAACGAAATCCAAAATGTTGCCGTAGGGCCGTGTCGACTACATCAGGCGAACCTATCAACCCAGGCTAATATAACGATATGGATTGTTCTTTCAGCCGTGGGATGAGCCTAGAAGACTTGGTGAGAAGACTATCTACGCTCTAGTTCCCCAGCAACCCTTTAGAGACCGATGCCTTACAGCGAGGTATCGGGAAAGGTAACCAGCAGGCAGCCTCATCCCCTAACTACCAGTTTTGGCAGGATATCTCCATCTGGAATTAACCTTCAGGATACCCCCGTCCTCCCGACTGGTTACGGGTCCGAAGTCCCTTAAGCAACCTCTACCTGTTGTATTACAGCTGTAATTCAGTTTGAATTTATCGCGGACCTGGGCGTTCTTTGCCCATAGTGCCACACGGGATCGAGTGGCCCAAGGTCATTTTAAGAGTGGCATGACAACAGGTCAACATCCACCCCCGCTGCTTAGGAAACAGTATATTTCCATAGTCTCCAGACCCCTTCAGAAATTAGTCAGAATGCACAGCCTATTGGCTTCGCCGACCGGTGCGAAAACCGTCCAGTGGCACCGGGATGCAACCCCACCGGGAGAAACCAGTCCACCAGCTCTTAGGCCTGAGACAAGGAAGTCATACCCGGGGTAACCTTTCACTTGAGAAGGCTTCTGAATAGGACCTGAATCGTGAGTTGAGTCGATCCGAGAATGAAATGGATCTTTTGGCCCAAGCTGCACGAAGCCGTTCACCACCAGAATATTGCAGATAAACTGTCTCGCAGCTTACAAGTTAGGGAAATACTATATCGATTACGTGGAGCGGGCGCCGATATAAAAGTCTTCTCGCAGCGCTAAGCCATTTCCGCCGGCTTGTTTAGATAAGTCGACGGATAAAGCCAGGACAGAACGTATCGGGCTGAAGTATGATTGTAACGTGATACGTAGGCAAATAGCCTGCGCTGGTGTTTTAGTACAATAAAAACAAAGCGAGCCCGCTCGAATGCCGCCCCACGTAAACCCCCATGCATGCCGGGACACAGCAGACGCGGATAAACAAACACACAAACGGCAATAACCGGCCGGTCGTTTTGGTACACTTGCGCTCGGATTTAGCTTAGGCCCGACCGGAATGGCACCCGGATCTCCTACAAGGCCTCCTAACGCCTCATTGAATCGCAACCCATTCTTTTTCGATATCTTTTTTACCTTTGTATTATTTTGCTGTATATTTTTCGCATTTATGGGAGCAGTAGTTAAATAATGCGGGTTCTTTACTCGTAGGTAAAATATGAACATCCTCGATAGTTACGTATGGCTTTATTTTATCATATCAGTGTTATTAATACATACTTTTTAAAATGCGTGAATACGCGTTTAATTCTCTTAAAACTATAAGCTTTGCGATTTAGTATCGAAATTTGTGATACATAAAACTGTTAAAGGACAAGGGTAAATAGCATATGTCAGGTTTTTTTAATAATATAAATTGATGGGACGTATTTAAGTGATAAAGGCGCAAAGGCGCAATATATATAAAGGCGCAAAGTTACAACTTTTTCCAAAATTTCATTATTTTAATATTTAAATCATACGTACTAGAAGAAAAATATCCGATTAAAAATTCGCCATTAATATTTTACTTATTTGTTTAATATCACCAGAGTCTGGGTAATTTGTAATATTAAAAAAAAATGGTATATTTTAAAACATTTTTTTTTTTTAATATTAAGGTTCCGATGTTCCGATATTAGGGTTCCGAAAACAAGGACCAAATATAATTTATAAATTATTCGTATTAGATACATAATTTATAAAATGATTTTGAATTTATGGGACATTTATGCCTCGTGGTGCTTACAGGGTTAACGGCAGCCAGTGTGTGACATCATTAACCGATGCTCACGTTATGAATCCCTAATTAATGACATTTTCTCTAGAACCAGCATATTTTCCCTACTTATTGTTAAACTACATAGTATAACTACACAGAAAAAAATATTCTAGAATAGTTACTTACGGATTTGACCTACGTACAAATCCTTTAGACACAACTCAAGATACGGGTTTCACTTATCAATAATACATTTTAATAAATGTTGTTGTATTTGCAATGATTTTATTAGGTAATAGGAGGAGCTATGATTGGTTGATATTCTGTACGACAGGTGGCGGACTACAATGACGAATTGCTGGACAGCCAAGTGTGAATTAAGCTAGGAATTATAAAAGGTTACATTGAAACACCAATTATTTCTGGTTTTTCTTGGCTGCTTTTCTTCTTAGGGTCAGGGGAGGATCTATATAAGGGCTTTTTGGGCTGCAGCTTAGGGCCCCGTGGATATAAAGGGCTCCAACCTCCATTGAAAACAATGGACAATATTGTGAACCGAGTTCCTACCGAGGCTAGTGCCTTGTCAATAGGTAACTAGTAATGAATGTTTGTTTAAATTTTGCTTATATTAACTGGCTTTACAATTACATAATATCAATACTTGCTTAATTAAGCTACTAATTAAGATATTATAACAATTAATATTAATGTTGTTTAGTAGCAATAGCATTAGTATTAATGTTATTTAGTAGCAACGTTTTCTTACGCTAATCGATTTTCTATTTTTAGTGAAAAGTTAAATGTCTTACAGTTGTGTTTGTGTGTCTGTCATATTAAACAAATAAAACATTGTATTGTCCTCTTTCTTTCCTATATTGTGTACCTAATGACAGACATCATTATAAAAAAAAGTTTTTTGACAAAATGGCAATTAGTTGACTAATTAGTCAAGCCCCCAAGTAATATTAGCCCAGGGCCCCACAAACGCACGGTCCGCCCCTGATTAGGGTGCCTCTCTAACTAGTGAAGGTTGGAAGTCAGCTGTGTAGACTTCTTTTCTTCCTTCATGCGGTTAAACAACTCGGCGACACTTGTAATCCTGGACCATTCTCAAATGTTCTGTCTACGGCCAGGTTTCCTATTCTCTGCAACTTTTCCCGTCATAATGTTGCAGGAGTTCATACCTGTCGTGCCTAAGCACGTGACCCAGGTATACAATTCTGCGCTATTTGATTGTCTGCGAAAGCTTGCGTTTTTGGTCGACACGTCGTAGAATTTCCTCATTGGTGACTTTCTGAGTCCAATACATCAACATTATGCGTTTATATTCTTACACCTCGAATGCTTATGTACGTTTCCTGAGATATCCAGGCCTCATATCCGTATATAAATAAGACGTATTAAAAGTAGGATTTTCAGGCATCGACTGTAAATGACCTTTTTAAATTTTCAAAAGCAGTGCATGCAATTTTGACGATAGTATTGATCTCCACTTCACTGTCCCAGTTTTGTGTGAGCCAGGTACTTTTATGGCTGCTCTGTTGATTTATTTATTTATTTATTTATTTATTTATTTCATTAGCAGATCAACTTAACAGTTTATACCAATCCGTTGATATGCAATATACACATAAATTTAAAAAATAATAGAATTCTTACAAGTACATACACAACATGTTTAAATAAGAATTAAATACAAATAAGGCATTAATCATGTTAAAAAACTTACAAACTTACGGTACAAAAAGAGTGAAAACAATTTATTTTATTCTGACATAAACAAGTAGCGCAATGCCCACAACTTGAAGAGATGCGGGCTCGCTGTAAAAATATCAGTCTGCCGCTGTCGAACATAGCGCATTTATGTGACGCAAAGCACGGGTAAGCAGACTCCATCGACTTAGGTTGGTGCGCGAGGACGGCTCCGCAAATAGATTATGAGTGCGAGCACGATTATAATTGTCCGGAACAAAGAGACAAACCTTCGCTAGCATGCTAGGATTATCATGTGAAATGCTATGTGTTAAAGTTTTATATAAATCATATCCATTATTTTTATTTTTAAATTATTTTCCACCTAAGACCTGCGACTCGGTGTACATGTCGTTCTTCAAACTCGTTGAAAGTTTGTATTTTGCTAATAAAATAAAAAATGTTTTGCTTCTCGGTGATTACAACCTCCATAGTGCCTCTAAGGAAATAAATAACTACTTTATATATTTTTTATCTGTCTGCCAGTTCAGTCAACTAAATGCTATCCCGAATAGCAATGGCCGTTTCCTGGACTTGGTGCTATCGAATTTGCAACCTGGCAGCGTGAGTGTGACGGCAGCCTCCTTCGAGCTGGTTAACGTGGACGGCTATCATCCGCCTTTAGATATATGCATGACTGTCCACCGAGGGCGTACTCAGTGGCACACGAGCGACATTTCCCCTAATACTCCCAGTCAACCTAACACATTATTTAGGAAAGGTTGGGATTTCAAACGTGGTAACTATAATTTATTATACGATCTCGCTTCTCATTTTGATTGGAGCATACTATACAGCATCAGTGATGTCAACGATTGTGTTGCTTATTTCTACAATGCAATCAAATTCAAAAAATAAAAAAACTTCGTCTTTGTCCAAAATCCAAATCGAGGATGAAGTTGTTACCCTGCAAAATAACACTAAAAAAGTGCTAAATCACATTAATAAACACTTTTGTGGCGTGGGTCCTATGTTAGCCAAAAAATTTGTCACGGATGAAGAAATTGATTCATGTAATGATACTGGTATCTACCAGGCCTCACTATATCTCAGACCGACTAATGCTGCTGAAGTCACGAAGATAATCGAAAGCCTAAAGAATAAGTCAGCAGCAGGAAATGATGAATTAGGGTCCCATATATTTAAAATTACTAAGTCATATATAAGCGTACCCATCAGTCATATAATCAACGTTAGCTTTAGAAGTGGTGTATTTCCGAGCGATTTGAAAACTGCTAGAGTAATACCAATTTTTAAGGGGGGTGACAAACTGCAGGTGAATAATTATCGACCTATTTCAATACTGAATACAATGTCGAAAATTATTGAAAAGGTGGCTAAATTAAGATTAATGAAATTCTTAGGAGAAAACGCTATTCTGTCAGACAATCAATTTGGCTTTAGAGAAGGCCTAGGGACATCAAACGCCATCTCAGCCTTAACAGATTTTCTTGTACAAGGCATAGACAAGGGAGAAAAGTGCCTGGCAGTATTTTTAGATTTGGCGAAAGCCTTTGATTCGGTGCCTCATAATAGGTTACTACAACAATTAAAAAAAATAGGCGTAGCGTCATCCAGTCTCCAATGGTTTCAGAGCTATTTAACTAACAGAGTCCAGTTTGTGTCGATTCTTAACCACTTTAGTGACGCTGAACCACTAACCTATGGGGTTCCGCAAGGAAGCGTCCTGGGACCCATACTTTTCCTCACTTATATAAATGATCTTTGCCAGTTACCGACAGCAAAAATAATTTCATATGCTGACGACACTGTAGTTATCTTTAAGGGATCAAATTGGGACAGTACTCTCACAAAAGCAAATTTGGGCATGAATGAGATTCGTGATTGGCTAGAAACTGCAAAACTAACACTAAATGTGAGTAAAACCAGTTATATGACTTTTAGCCCTACTAATAGGGGTCAGCCAACAGTAAATCACCACGTAACCATTCACAAATGTCACTCTGAAACCTCGTGTAATTGTGCACCACTAAAGAGATCCCCCACAGTCAAATATCTAGGCATTGTAGTTGACAATAAATTGCGATGGGAAGAGCAAGTCAATGCAGTGTCAAAGAAAGTGAGAACCCTTGGTTATACTTTCAAAGAGTTGAGGAGTGTTCTGGATCGCAGGACGCTAACCATAGTGTATTTTGCATTATGTGAAACCCTTATTAACTATGGTATAATTGGGTGGGGTGGGTGCTGCAAAACCCTCCTGACGCCACTTCTAACAGCGCAAAAATGTATTTTAAAAATCATGCATCGCAAACCATATCAATATTCTTCTAAGGAACTCTTTAAAGAAGCTCAGGTTTTGGATGCTAGGTTATTATTCATTAAAACTGCACTACGTTGGGTTTTCGTGGCCAAACAAAATAAATCTTTTATTATTACGCACACGAAACCCACTAGACAACTCCTGAGTGATAATTTAAATGTACCTAGGATGAAGACGACTTTCGGACAGCGACACTACTCTTTCATAGCTACAAGACTCTATAATAAATTAAGCAGTGACATTAAAACCAGCCCCAGTTGTCATGTGTTTAAAAGCAAAATAAATAAATGGCTGGTGCAAGAAGAGCGTTTATCTATCCATGCCATGATCGATGTAGTAGAATAATTTGAAGTTGACTTAACATATATTGTGTATATATGTATGTATGTGTGTATATGTATATTCTAATGTATTTAGTATTTCTATTTCCTATATAATATTGTAAACTTTATTATTATATTTATTTATTATTATTATATATATTTTAAAATTATTATTATTATTATTGTGTTTGGTTGGTTCAACGACCCTCGTTTTAAATGTAAAAATACAAATTGCTTGCCCTGGAACGGGTATATCCCAGTTGGGCAGCACTAGCCAGTGAATGAAAGAGGAAAGTTTTTGCCATTTGTTTTAATATTATATTTATTGTAAAATGGTTAATTTAATAATTCCAATAAATAAATAAAAAATAAATAAAATCTATGATATATTCGATAGCTGCATTCCACAATACAAGCGGAAAGCTGTGGCCGGGAGGTATTCTTATCCTCTTTGGTTCACTGCTGATATTATCCGCGATATTAGAATAAAATCTTATAACCATAAATGCTGGAAACGGGACCATTCACTTTCTCATAGAGAGAAGTTTGTAGAATTACGATCTAGCATCAAATATAATATTAAAACAGCATATAATAATTATATTCGCAGTATTGAGGATTCGATTACAGAGGACAGTTCTCGCTTCTGGGAGTACATTCGCAGTCAGCGCGCAACCTCTGGAGTGCCCCTGAAAGTGACGTATGACGGGGCTGATTACTCTGGTGCCGGTGCCGCTGACGCTTTTGCAGATTACTTCTCATCTGTTTTTATTCAGAACGCGGTGACCTTAGATGCCGCCCGCGTCCAAGCCAGTGTAGAGCCGTGCGATGCGTACGCTTCCTGCATCAACATTCGCACAATATCGCGCAAAGATATTCAATTTAGCCTTAAAAAATTGAAATCTTTGCGTACTATCGGCCCCGATGGAGTTCCACCGTACATTGTCAAAGCGTGTGCAGATTATTTTATAAAGCCTCTCACACATATTTTTAACCGTTCCTTGGAATCTGCCACGTACCCCAGTATGTGGAAGATTTCTAGGGTCGCACCCGTTCATAAAAGTGCCAACAAGGGCAAAGTGGATAATTACAGGCCTATAGCGGTGTTATCCGTCTTCCCTAAACTATTTGAGACAATACTCCATCGGGATATTTACACCCAAGTGTGTGGAAGGCTGTCGGACGCCCAGCACGGGTTTCGTCCGAGTCGGTCCACCACTACCAACCTTTCCGTCTTTACTTATTATGTGGCAAATGAGCTGGACACTAAACCAGGAAGCCAGGTAGATGTGGTGTATCTGGATTTCAAAAAGGCTTTCGACAGAGTGGACAATGATGTCTTACTCAAAGTACTCGCTGCTACGGGTTTCTCGAGTAATCTGCTGAGTTTTTTTGCTGATTACTTGAGAGATAGGCAGCAGTATGTGAAACTTGGACTTTTTGATTCTAAGGTGTACCACACCTGCTCTGGCGTGAGTCAGGGGTCAAACCTCGGGCCTTTGCTGTTCAATCTCTTTGTTAACGATCTAAGTAAAGTAATCGTGTCAGCAAAATGTTTAATGTTTGCCGATGATATTAAATTGTACATGTCCACTGGAACTGCTGAGGCCTGCAAGCTTTTCCAGCGTGATATTGATGCCGTCTGGTCTTGGAGCCGGGTAACTACTCCAGACGCTGGTATAGATCCTGATAATGCTTTCCCGAAGTACACGGCACTCGGTAGAAAGATTTAATTACAATTTACTCTGTCACGGACTGGGCGAGAAATCACGGTGTGTTGCGAATACGCACACAATTCTGAAAAATTCAACCGTAGATGTTGCTCTTACGGTAAAACACAACGTAGACAGGTACGTACTTAAAATATGTGGGGAATGAAATATAATAAAATTAATGGAATTAAACAGAGAGAGGGTTTCAGGATATACCAGGCCTGCCTGATCACACAAAGCTTTGAAAAATAGAAAACGAAAGAAATTTTGATGAAAAACCTGGTTTAAGAATTTAAGATATCATCTGCAAATGAAATTAGAAGTCATGAGGTCACTTACCACTGTTATTTTATTCACGAACTACATCTTTTCAATATCTGGTAATATTACTAATGGTGGTACGAAATGAACAAAGGATATAGTTGTATGTATGTACGCTCTGCATACAGAAAATGCATGGCAAGTTTATGGCCTGCTACATTTATTATTTAATAGATTATGTGGATACGGATCGAAAAGAATAGAAATAGTGTAACAAATTGAGAAGATAATAGTGTAATAATGGAAAACCATGATAACACTTTATTGCATTAATATAAAATGCTGTTTATTTTGTCTGCAAAAATAATCATAATCATAATCACTTAATTATCTCAACATGTTATAATAAAATTACTTACCACAGAGCCACGTCAAGGTAGGATTAAACAGTGTTATTTAATATAATCAGAATTTTTATAATAAACATAATATCGAAATTCCTTAGGGGCATAAAAATTTCCTTTTAACACTTTGATTACAGATTATTAAATAAAATTTAAAGAGTTTAAAAAAATAAACAACGGTAAATTGTAATTAGGAAAAAATAGACCCTTTTGAACTAAGAGAAAAAAATATTCAGTGAAATCAAATAATTAGAAGAATATAAATAAACATTTTTTTTAAAGTAACTACAATTTTAAAAAACAAATAAAAAAAATACGTGTGGCACTCGGGGACTGCCGCGGTAAAGCTATTGCATAGCATTTTTAACAACTTATGCAATTATAATTATATATTTATTTTATTTTTTCTGATATCAGATAACAGCGCTCTATCGGAAAACGTTGAAATTATTCCGAATCATTTGCGGCTGCGGAAGCAAATGATTCGGAATAATTTAAACGTCTTCCAATAGATCGCCGCGCACGATTTTTTATTCGATAAAGCAAAAAAACCGATTATTAAAAAAAATCGTAGATAAAAAGATAGATAATTAAATTATCTTTAAAATGGTGCAGGTTTCATAATAATACACCTAATAGTATTTGCGTAGTAGTCGTTTTTGTGTTCGGTTAGACCTAATTTCACAAATTAATTACACTATGTAATATATACAAAATCTAAAATATTCAAAGCTAAGAATATTAGGAAAATGTTCTTGTTTAACATATATTTTTTTAGAATCGTAAGCAGTACTCGTTTAGACGTAATTATCAGTTTAAAATCGTTAATTTTCGTTAAGAAATTTCTTCATTCGGTCGCCGCGCTGGCCCTAGGCCCGCGATAAAAGCTATGCAATAGCTTAAAATATTATCTAAAGGTAAAGTAACATCCTTCTAACCGATTTGGTATCAGCGTCCATAGCAATTTCATAATTTAGTTACAGTCTCTTGCTGCTATGCTCTTCCGTGTGACCACAAGTTAATGACATAAACAATCTTTGTGCTAAAAATACGAGTGTGGTAAATCAGAATAATATTAATAGCATACCTAAGAACAATTCTTCATTGTTCACTTATTATTTTGTTTTTGCCATTAATGCAGGTCATCTTTGGAACCAGCTTTCTTCTGTTATTAGTTATTAGAAGTACAGCTTCTCTTTCTACTTTTCAGATATCGTTGAAAAATCGCTATCCATCCCAAGAAACCCAACCCCTTCAAACCCCAGTTCCTATCCCCTCACTTTCCTTAGATGTAATTTATTTTTGTTTTCTTTTATATATAAATACATACTTTATGTACAATTTACTACCACCACTACAGATGTGTTATCTGTAAGAAATTTCCTAATCAATGATTCCGCCGTTGTTAACAATTACGTGAACAATAGACAGTTTTTTTATTGTATAAAATTGTATTTTGTTCTCTGCATAGATCTGAGGAATTAGGTATTCAAAGTGAACATCTGCTGGGTATATAAAATCGAAGACTATCGCGGTTGTTTGACGTTATAAATAGGATAAAAACAAATTTACCGCTTGAAATTTGTAGCACCCGACGTTTCGGTCACGTTGCAGCCGCCGTTGTCTACCCTGGACAACGGCGGCTGCAACGTCACCGAAACGTCGGGTGCTACAAATTTCACGCGGTAAATTCGTTTCTATCATATTTATAATATCCACTGGGTATATTATTATATTCGACTCAAGGGATCGTACAGTGAAACATAGCTTTACCCGCTCTTTTTTTACCCACACAGACCTTCAGTACAGTAAGAGGATTTCATTTAATGAATATAATATTTTGAATTCTATATAAAATCTGTCACAGTGCTTACTTTTCCCCCCGCAGGGATCGTCCTCTATTCATTTACTGAAAGAGACGAGACGAACGCATCCTATTGAAGCGCAGAGGGCTTATACCTCCATAATGAGATATTTTCATATTTTGCTGCCAACAAAATTCAGCCACGTGAAAAGCGAGCCGCGCCGGGAAAGAGAATCTGCCGACGTTTTCGGTTAATTAAATGTGAATCAGGTTATAATTGAATAATACTACGCCAAAATAGGGATTAACCGTTATTATTTGTCCTAAATAGAAACGTAGGCAGGAAATGGTGTGAATTTTTATTGCAGTAGCTTTCGATAAGGAAAGGTGGTTTTTAATATTAATAAAATTAATAGCAAAACCTTTTTATTGTTTACATTAAAAAACAGGTAACATTATTGCCACTTGGCAACATGTAATTATTAATCTTTGGTATAATATTGGGGCGTTATAAATATAAAAGAATTGTAAAAAGCTGAGAAAGTAAAATAAAAGTACAAATTTATGGCTAGTAGTGAAGAGAAATTACTAATAATGTTTTGAAAGGAGACAAAGAAGGAACAAGGAAAGAACTGATTACCTACAAGTAAACAAGATAACATTGTTTAGGCTGACCTTTTAAGGATTCTACAGAAGGTGAGTCCATTATGTTAATTAGGAGACCATCTCAAAGTATTGCACGCTAAAAATATACTAAAATATTCGCCTATTGGAAGGGATTTTTAAAAGATTACCAGAGCCTGAACGAAGCTATCGACCCTGGGAAGATAATGGTTCAAAATGGCCTCAGCCCTTTGGCCTACCATTTAAGATGCGATGCATTAGCCCGAACTGCGCACAATTTGAAGTGGCGCACGTGAGCAACCACGGGCGTATCACGTAGCGTTTACATTTGGCCCGGTTGACGAGCCACGTGTCTGGCCCGTAAGTCAGTTTAGGCTCGACTGTTGTGGGGGCACAGGTACGTGATAAACAGCTTTGGCTCTAAAACCTGACCACGAGCCTCACACGTGGTTGTAGGCGAAAGTATTAAAGGAGGGAAATTAGGTGAACATTTTATTTTTAGCAAATGGGCAACCACTGAGCACAACATTCAGACAGATCGTTTTACTTGCGTAGACGGGAATATGACTCGTATGCAAATATTCCGCACGCGTTTGAGTATCTCCAGTGGTTTTTTCGGTCCTTCAACTGATTAGACTTAAAATTTGATGATATCTACTTTGATCTTTAATTGTATTCACTTATCAGATTATATCACGTAATGTGGTAAAATCCAAGATCACATTGCGTAATAATGTTGAAATAGGTAAATTGTTACGTGTTAGATTACTACTGTCCACTATTCACATTGGCCAACGCTTTGGCCGCTGCCTATATCACTGTTGTTCTTTCATGCGTGACGACTCGCTTTGACCTCAATGATGTGATCAAGCATTGGCCAACGTATGGAGCGGCATACAATAAAACTTATGGCGCTACAATAGAAAATAAGAAATTATATATCTAACAGAATCTTGTTTTTGTATATTTTTATTATTATTTATGTTTTGTATTATTTCATAACGAATAGCAAGTATTAAACATTCTTTTTTTTCGTAGAAAGGTAACTGATTTAGCGTTTAGCAGATGCGTAGAAGCGGCGGGGCACTAGCGTAGCAACGGCGTAGCGGCGTAGCAGCGTAGTGTTTAAGTGATGTAGCATCGTAGAAATTTCATGTCAATTTTTCTTTTCTTTTATTTACTCTGGTATCTTACCTTTGCCAAATTGCTTCTCTAAAGGAAGAAGGTACAGAAGAAAATATTGTTAAATTTTCTTCTCGATATTGAGATATCAGGCAATGATTTTCGCGGTACTAGGCGATGCCACTGCCGTAATAAAAGAGAATGCATTTTACTGCGTTCACGATTCCCAACTAAATTAAGATTGAACACCCGCTTGGCTTCCCGGCGGCCCGCGGCGGAAGGGGCGCGCAGCGCTAGCATATAGATGCTCGACGAAACGGCCTCTGATACGACCGCCTCGCTCCCACCTGCATTGCAGACACCACATTATATCCAGGTTGCTAGGCAGTGTTCAGTTTTCGCCTGTGATATCGGTCGCCGAGTCGGCTTAGCACCCGCAAACGGGAAACTTCTTTTCTTTTCAGTGACCACTGGACTTCCGCTTATCGCGATACAGTTTCCATTGTATTGCATGTGTACATCTCTCACTTTAGCTGTTATTTTGCTATAGAAAGATAAGAAATTTAAAATATTATAGCGATTTTTAAAATAATCATATGCTACGTGAAGTGTTCAAATAAAAGTAAGAATGAGGTATATTACTCGTTGAATTACAAATAAACAGATCATTTAAGATAGGACATATATATGTTTGTATGATTAAAATATATATGTATAATACATATGGGGAATGATTTGCATCTATATAAATAAAAAATATAGATGCATAACATTTCTCATATTAATTTAATTTCAATATTTATCGTATCTCAGAAAACTCTTCTTTCGCCGCCATATCTTATCGCATCAATATGTCTGCCGACTGGAAGATATTGTGCCTTAAGTAGCATTAATTCCTCCATTGTACTTAAAATGTCTTTATTGGGTATTACAGAGATTTTTATATGTTAGATTATAAAAATATGCAACTGAATATCCCTTGTTTTTTAAAAATATAAGTTATTGTTTGCAGTTTTTTTTGCGAATATGGATAAATAGGTATTTGTGCTAGTTTTGTTTTTCCTGACAAAAAAACTTAAATTTACGAGTGACATAAGGGTAAATGCTTCGCCATATTCTCTATTGCAAGTCGGTGGGCGGAGTTTAGGTGTGGAAGAACATCCATCTAAAAGTTCCCCCCCCCCCCCTCTGGATACCCCGTGTCAGAGTAACGGAAAAAACGTTAAATCTTGGTTTTATTTAATCAGATCATAAAGTTATCGCGCGTCATATTATTGAATAAGTAAAAAGACGTTCAAAACAAATAGAGTGAGGATATTGCAAAGATCTTTGGAATGAATACAATACGACCTTAACCGTTTTTGGCTCAATTTATTAAAAATATGAAACATCATCAATCATCCCTATTTAATATCTTGAAAACTCTTAGAGTTGCGCAGACATTATTTTACAGCATAAAAATAAAAATAGTCAATATAATATATAGATGCTTTAACTAGTAATAGAAATAGCCAATAAATGTTTTATTAGCATTGTCAAATCGATTAAGTAACCTCATTAAAATTAGATATAGTCAAGATGCATAGAAATTACATGTCACGGTTAGAGATGGTAAACAACGTACAATTATCTTTCAATAAAATATATTTCAGTTTTTATTTAATCTGGGTACTTTTTTTCTCAGCACACTTTCTTTGGTTTTAAGGATCAGCTTGCTGTAGAATATCATTCCGATGCAGTTTTGAATCCTAGTAAGAAGTTCTAAGATTGGCCGCAGAAGAATCAGATTATTTATCTCTCTAGTGAAATGATTACCACATCTGAGTGTGTCGCAGTTTATTTATGTTTTTATAATAAATTTAATGCATTTTAACACATTAAAAATGGAAGGGTGCGGATTTTAAGCCTTCTGAAAGGACCACGGAATGATTTTATATGACTCAGATTATTTAAATTCATTTGGCCCGTTTTTGGAAAAAATGTGTTTTCTTAGATCAATAATATATTGATCCCAAAAAAGAATACCGTAACATAGAAAATACTCAAATTACGAGTAAAACAATAATTTCTTGTTCATAGCACTGATTTTTATCCTATGGCTAAGCAGAAAACAGGCACTAAAAAGTCTATCTCAGTTATTCTCCGTGCTTATTCTATCTCAAGTGATTATCTAAAACTAAGCAAATAAAATTGTAAGTATTAAAATATGCTATGATATTTGTCTTAATATTAAGCTGTGTGGTATTTTTATTTTATTTTGCAGAGCGAATATAAATATCTAAACAGTTTTGGACTTGTTACGGAATAACTTGTTTCTCTTAAACCATGCATTCAGTAAAATCAATTCATTATTTAAATTGGATTCAATATGTTTATGGTATTATCCCCATGGCTTTACCATTATGATTCCAAAACAAAACAACGGTCCATAACTTAGAGAAACTGTAATCCGTATATTTAAAAACCATATTGAAACCGTTTAATCAGAAGCAACTCGGATCCGATATAACCGATCGTAAACAATTTATTGGTTAGTTAGACGGATATTATAGCGGCATGGTTGCTACTCAGAGCGACGCCGCGCTGGTTCATCGTGGTGGCAGTGAAAGATGGTCGTCGCCGGCTCGCCGATGCACGTGAGCGCCGTGTGTAATATGTCAAAAGCCAATCGGCGGGTCGAGGCCTTTAATATTCATTCGGCGTTTGCCACTCAAATTGGCGATAAAATATGTAGGTGGCTCAGTTGGCCGCGCGTGTCGGCCTAGGCGTGGCACCTCGGCTTCTAACGCTATCCATGCCTGTAGCGCCTGCGGCTACGTCGCCACAATATCTACCAAAAATGTATATTAGTATATTAATACTTTGTATAGAATAAAAAAACAGGTTTTCACCCCTCTATTTTCCCGGCAAGTAGCCAAGGACTGATTTCGTTTGAGTATTGATTTCATAACTACAATCAATAAGCGCCCTCTTTCGGCCGGCGTACTTGCTATTCAAAAGAAACTCAGGTGTAAGTATAAAAAAACCTATTTCTACTCGTCTAGCCACAAGGTAGAATCCCACAAATAAAACAACCCAACTTAGTGCAGAATTTAATCGTTCGCGAAATTTCGCGACCTTGGAAGCCGAATGACAGGGCGGATATCGCCACTGGCGTCGCCGGACAAAAATTGGCCGATATCGGCCACAACACGATTCAGCGTGACGGCCCCGTTTTAATTTAATTTAAATTTTTAGTTTTATTTTAATTTCTTTTATTATGTTAATATTTTTTATTTTAATTATGGGTACAGTGGTTTGGGAGTAATTAATGTTTTGGTGGGTCAGTGTCATAATTCATTTTTTTTACAAATACTTACTAAAATTTTTTTGGCATATCAACTTGTCAATCGGCTGAGGGGCCAAGGCCTCGAGGGCCGTTAATGCCGTTTTAAGAAAACTAAATTGTATAGTTTATTCCATAAAAAAATATATATATTTTATTTGTTTTATAAATTAGTTAGAATTCACGAATTACTTTGGGATTCAATAATATTTGTTAACTTTGCAACACTAACAGAGCGAATATAAACAGATAGCTGTCAGATATTTTAGGTTATTATTTTCTCAGTAAAAACACTTATATGATAAGAGAAATCAACAGAATAAACCTGAATCTGATAAAATCCCTAGAAAGCATGTGTCCATGCACAGAAAAGTGTTTTTTTTAACTACAGGTGGAAGGACCCGTTTGGGCCATTATAAATAGTATAGAAAACGAATTTACCGCGTGAAATTTGTAGGACCCGACGTTTCGGTGATGTTGCAGTTTGGGCCAGTTACACAACCGCCTCAGGCGGTGCGGATCGTTTCTCAACTAGCCTCTGGTGGCTTGATTTTAATATTTGATTAAAATGTATGGCGGAATTTTAATATTTTTAGTGTAGTAGGTACCTTGTATATGAGATATTTTAACCAAAATTTCACAATGTGATTTTGACGCAACAAGACATCTGTGTACCAAACTTCAAGTCACTAAGTCCAATATTTTGAGGATGATATATTGCGCCACCTGGTGGACTGATTTCAACCACAATCTTTTCAACTCTTCATATGACCAAATAATTTTATTTCCAAATACTAAAATTCAGCTCAATCGGATTAAGCATTTGGGCGCTCCCGTGGAAGAACACATACATACAGACACACAGGCAGACTTTAGTGTAAATCGTCTCATTGGTTGTTTAAAACGCATATTTTCGTCTTCATATCGAAAAAAAGTTTTTAACTTTCACAATACATTCTCTTCTATGCGGTTGGTTGGCTAAGAAATTTAAAAAATCCTTACATTTCTCTTCACCAATAAAAATAAAACTGTATAGCTTAATTTTATGTTTAACAAAAAAAAACTGGTTCGAAATACCAAGGTTTCGACGATATACTAGTTTCGGATGTACTTACTTAGTCACTTGCTTATCCCCTACTGCCAATCAGTAGTGCATAGGGCCTCAACAATATATCGCCATCCGCCCATGTCTTTCGCTAAGGCCTCTCACTTTAGGCCTTTCCTATCGCCTTAATTTCTTCTGCGATATATCTTTGCCAGGTGTGTCCCGGCCGGCCTCTTCTTCTGCTACCATTGAAATTCTAATCGATGGCTTGTGTAGGAATGTGTATTATGTCTCTTTAAAGCCACTGTTTTAAATTTGTAAATGGATCGGCTCCAGTTTGTGGCATTTACAGCCTTACGTCGAAATACGAAGGTGCTTTTAACGCATATTGGAATCGCTATCTTTCAAGTTTAGTAGCCGTACAGCAAGATAGATTTTACATTTGTATTGAGTATTTCAGCTTCAGTTTTCTGGACATACCGTTTACTAATACAATAGACTTCTTCTGCCTCTTCTCCGCCAGCGTCATTTACAAATGTAGCAGAATTCTAGCACTTGTTTGATGGACTGCTCATGACGTCGGGCATTTGCGGTGTATTCTTTCGGCGTCGTAGTTTTGGACAGGTTGATTTCGCCTGTTTTAGTTGACGCCTCTAAGTGTTGTGCTATAGTTTGTCATAGTCATAGTTTTGTTATCATGTCTCCATGTATCTTTATAAGGACACACTATATATATACGACACACTCTAGGTATTCTAACCTGTTATCTTAAAGCTTGTTCTAAGAATGTCATAGAATACTGCGATAAAGATTAAGTGAGAAAGAAGACATCCTCGTTTCTCAGAGTTATACTTGTATCTGGTCGATGGCTTTACCTTCGTGGTCAACATGCCAGTTGTCGAAACATATGCGTCATCTCCAGCAGAGATCTTAATTTTGCTGGGAGGTGGTAATTACTCAAAATTGCCCATATGTCGAAAGTTTCCTGTACATTAATGCAATTGGGTAAAAATCACCGCTATTCTACTGCCTGGTCTATACATGCGAAGCGTGTTGATTTATTTTATGCAATTTCTGTTTATTCTAATGTTTGGTATGCACACTTTGTACACGCAATATTGCAAAGTTCACCGTTCAGTTTAGTTACGATATAAATTATGATTCTTAAATTATACAAATATGATGACACACATAGAAGCGAACCGGCAAATGAATATCTATTATTCAATTATTCTATTGCCTCGTCTGCAACATTATCATAATCAGTTTCCCACTCCGCAGCTCCCGTGAATAATTAGTGCTCGACTAAAATGAATTGCTCGACATTTCAAACGCTCCGCCCGCTCGCTGTTTAACGGAGGAATAAAATAATTTTATGCCTCGCTGAAGAGAGGTTAAATTTTTATTTCTATTTTCTCGTGTGATATTCAGTTTGATTCAATCTTAGCTCATTATTCGGTTAGGTATAACTGAAAAATTCACACACTCAGGAACTCATGATATTCAACTCCGTTCCACTCAGGATAGCAAAATTGCGATTCTTACTTATAATTCTTCTTTTTTACATATTCCTTCACCGTTCGAACATCTATACTATACCAGAAGCGCATTAACTGTTTGATATTTTAAGAATTTCTGAAAAAGCATTTCATGTTTTTAAATTTCTAGTTATCTTATGCCTCACCCCATATTTTATTGTCCTCTGCTTTTTGCGAATATTCTCTAAGTCCTAATTATATTTCAGAAAAAATAGCATTTTTGGTAGGTATTTGATATTTTTTTAAGTATGTATTTTTTGTTTTTTTATTTAAATCTACTAGCACTTTTACTTCTACGAAGGCTGGCTTTAAGAAATTGTAGATTTATTGCGCCTGTTGTACGTTTTGTCTTAAAATATGCAATAAAAGTTACTATCTCTCTATCTATCTATCTATTTATTACGAGAGCTGCATCATCCCTCGCAGGTGTTTTAGTATAAATTCATTGCAGTTTAACCAAATAGTTTTTATATTTCAGCCTTTTATTTATTAATATTAGAGTCTGCACGTAGGTGATTTTACTCGGCATATAGCACGTTAGCAATGATAAAATACCTATAAATTATTTACCATCTTACCCTATGCATAATTGAAATTCCGCGTAAAAGGTATTACTATTATACCAATTAGTTTTGATAATTCAGCGTTTAATTTTATAATATAAGAGTAAACACCTTGTTATTTTTTCTCAGCATATAGCTCGGTAGGGATGATAAAATACTTATCTGATAGGGATGATAGGGATGCTCGGTAGGGATGATAAAATATTTATTTACCATCTCACACTTTGCATAATCACAATGCCCCGAAAAGGGCATTGCAGTTATGCCACTTGCAGATATACCAATTAGTTTCCATAATTCAACGTTTTATTTATTAATGTAAGAGTCAACACCTCGTTAATATTTTTCAGCATATAGCGCGGTAGCAATGATAAAATACTTATCTGATAATTTATTTCCCATCTCACCCTTTGCATAATCGCAATGCCCCGAAAAGGGCGTTGAATCGTAAGGTGTAGTAGCGTTGGCGGCTTGCATATTACGGGGCAATAGGAGTTTATCGCTCCAAATCCGACCACTGAGCGTATTAGGACTACACTAATGTGGACTTATCACGCTTCAGTGTATAGTCGACGCGGTCATTCAGGCGGTGCGGCGCGACGTTGCGAATGTCAAATTCATATGGAAATTAACGTGCGGGTCCGGCCGCCGCGCCGCCCGCCCGACTGCAGATAAGGGGCGACGGCCAAGCGGCCTGAATATTTGTAATGTTATTTGACTTTCAGTTTCTGTACTATTATACGGTGTATAGTATTGCGATCCAAGCTGGACTCTTATTATGGACATTTGATTATTACGGTTACAATTTTATACAATATTATGAAATAGTAAACATTTTCGGGTTCTTTATCAGATATTACGTTAAAAAGAAAAGTTTTTGACCAGTGCTTAAAATTAAGATTTGCAGGTTTTACATAATGTTCCGGTAATAGGGTATTCATAAATAGAGGACCATAGGGGACAATATGCAAACCTGTCTCCCAAGGGAGATATAACGACATTAGGCTATTCGGTCTCACATAGAGTGATCTTAAATATTTTGTCGGACAATGACAACCCACAGTCAATCCACACCAACAGCCCGTAAGATTCCAACGCCTTACTGGGGAAACGACCCAGCGGGCTGCCTCGCTGCCTTCCAACCAGATTTGGACGAATTTTTCCGTCCTTCAGTCTGGTCACAGATTCGAGATCGCTTGTGTGGCCTGTAGCTGATTTTAGCCGTAATTCAGTTCGAATTTATCGCGGACCTAGAAGCCTTACTCACCAATATCTTAAGAGACCGGATGGCCAACGCACCGTTTCAAAGGTGTTAGTTACAGCCGCAGGTTGAATTCACGTAGGCCTTTCCTGGCTAGTCCCTCTTCTAGGATGCTACAGCTTGGTAGCTGAACTGTAAGTTGGGCAGAACTTAAAACGCAATGCACTATGCAGGGTCCCGTTACGTTCCGGAGCATTAGCTAGTGATGGTACGAGTCTTAAATAAGCGCATTTTAAACTTTTAAGTTTAGAGAGGTAGTTTGCAATTCCTAATTTTGCAATTTCTAATTATTATTTACCCTTTTCACGTGTTATTGAAATTCCTTTACTATTTATTTTATTATGTGTTTTATGATGGGTATTTAGAAAATATTATTTTCAGACTGACTTAGCAGTCTAAGTCAGTCTGCAAAGAGATATCAATGACTTAGTATTTATATTAATGATTAATTTATACATACCTTGTTTATTGCCATAGTTTAATTCTTAATACTATTAGATACTATTTTTTTAAAAGTTATGTAGCTTGAAGTATGCACATGCCACTGTTTATTTAGTACGCTTGCCTTAGTATGGGCCTAGGCCTAGTTAGGCGGCGTTGATCTGAAGGAGGACTGGGCTGCGGTACTCTCTTTTTTGATACTATTTACAACGAAGCCTCTAATTATAATGTTATTATATACTGTAGTTAAAAAATGGAGCTAATGGGCCCTTGCTGAGTTAGCCACGAAGAGCCATTCTGTTCAGGGTTGGTCACACTCACGGGTCAATACCCATCCGGCGTCCTCTACGCATGAAGTGCGAGCCCGGGAAGGACTCTGGCCTTAGGGCTAGTTTCCTCTAGGAAACAACCTTCTGGCGCTCCTAGACGGTCTGCGCACCGTGCGGCGTGATCCAATCGATTGTGCACTCTGACTAACAGTTGGGGGAGTCTGGAAGCAGTACTGTTTCCTATAGGGCGGGGTGGTTGCGGACCTTACAGCGACTGCTCTTGAAACGACCATCGGTTACCCGATCCTGGGTGAACAGCCGGGCAAAGGATGCCCGCGATTGATTCGGTGCACACCGTCTCACCGCTTCGTAAGGGAGAGGACCGCGCAAGCGACCTCGAACTCGTAACCAATCGAGAGACTGGAGTAATCTGGTCTCAATTGGAAGTAAGGGCGTGAATGTGAGCCCTCTGGGTAACCCATCTAGTTATCTCGCGGTTGAGGCGTTGGCCTCTTACGGGCATGTGTCGGAGCTTGACGGTGGACTGTTGTTGTCCAAGTTTTCTGCGTTCACCTCACGGGGGATAGAACGACTAATCGTTAAAACTTCCTGAGGTGACGGGTTCGCCCGTTGTAGTTGACAACTCTATTTGTAGTTAAAATAATGCGCATTTCTTTAAATAAAAAAATGCAAATCATTGCGTTTGAAACTACCATCGTCGATACACGAACGATATTTTATCTATTCATACTGGTCTAAAACCCGCATAATTAATTTACTAGCCATAATTTCCAAACAACAGCCAAAAGTACTGTAGGTACCATTCTTTCTGACTACGTATCAAGTTCTCGAATGAGCACATATTCAATTAAATCGATCAGAACTAGGTTTTATATCTAGGTCAGCCCCATCTGTCAACTGCGATTAAAATCTCGCTGGTTATGAGTTGGTTTATTGCGTTTTACATAAACAGTGCCAACACTTTTATCTACCATCTCCTTTATTACCGATCTTTTTCGAGAACCAACAAACAACATTTCGTATATGACGTTACATATAGTAATGTTAATATAACATCAGTGGGTGGGTCGGTATTGGATAGATCCGGTGCTTGTATAACCTGCGACCGGTAATGATATTAAATATTTCTGAACGGATTGCCCCGACAGGCTAGCGGCGGCATTGCGTCGTATAGTGGAACGTGGTTTCTGTTCAATTAAATGATAGGACATGGCCGTTGGCTTGTTTATGAGCATCTAGCTACAGAAACACATTAACGTACAGCCTATAAATAAATTAAACCTTCAACAATGCAGTGAGTTTAGTGCAGAGGATGATCTAAAGCGTTTTTTTTAATTTGTGAGTAGCGGATCGAACACCGAAATATAATTTATGAAGACCCTGATAGACTAATAGTAAGTAAGGATACAAATGATATAACATTTGCAATCCGCTTATAAATTATGTGGGTTACAATAAAATGACCGAGAATAAGGATGAAATGAAATTTGAAAGAGAAAAAAAAATACTTTTAATATTTTTCAATGTACTTCTCATTGAAAAAATATGTATTTTTGGATTTGAATAAGCTGTTTTTTTAAGCTATTGCATAGCTTTTATCGCGGGCCTAGGCCGGCGCGGTGACCGAATGAAGAAATTTCTTAACGAAAATTAATGATTTTAAACTGATAATTACGTCTAAACGAGTACTGCTTACGTTTCGAAAAAAATATATGTTAAACAAGAATATTTTCCTAATATTCTTAGCTTTGAATATTTTAGATTTTGTTTATATTACATAGTGTAATTAATTTGTGAAATTAGGTCTAACCGAACACAAAAACGACTACTACGCAAATACTATCTGGGGTATTATGTAAAAACCTGCACCATTTTAAAGATAATTTAATTATCTATCTTTTAATCTACGATTTTTTTCGAATAATCCGTTTTTTTTTGCTTTATCAAATAAAAAATTCGTGCGCGGCGATCTATCGGAAGATGTTTAAATTATTCCGAATCATTTGCTTCCGCAGCCGCAAATGATTCGGAATAATTTCAACGTTTTCCGATAGAGCGCAGTTATCTGATATCAGAAAAAATAAAATAAATAAATAATTATAATTGCATAAGTTGTTAAAAACGCTATGCAATAGCTTTACCGCGGCAGTCCCCGAGTGCCACATGTATTTTTTTTAATTATTTCCATTTTTTTAATCAAAAGTTGAGTATATGCTCATACTGATTAACCCCCTTCAAGGTTGCCGGTAACTATAAACACTATTGCTGTATAGTATGAATACAATTAGTAAGCACGATGCGCCATCTAGCGGTAAGCAAAATATCGCTAATATTGTTTATTAACGATATTTTACCTACCGCTAGATAAGGCAGCGCGCTTAACACTTCTCAAACTTTTTTTCGATGGACAAGATTTACAAATTTACCGAGATAAAAAATATAAAAGATTTTTTTATATCAAAAGTTGCTTATATGGTAGTACTGATTCACCCCCTTTTAGGATGCTGGTAACTAAAAACTCATCCTGTATAGCATGAATACAATTGTTCAACCCGTGTATCGCTTCCATCTCGGTCTATGTATGGCACACCGGCCTATTTCATTCGGCTACATAAGGCACGGAGTGCATATTCACAAGAGACATGCGTCACGTGTCGCTCGCTTGGAGAAACCTACGTTCAACATTTTCTATCGCTTTGGCGCTTTCTTACTCTAATACATTTACCATGTCTGAATTCTAAACTACTGACTCGATTTCGCATAGGGGTTTACTGCACGATAGGATCGATTTTATGCTGCATGTGACCTTATATCTCGCTCTGAAACTTCCTAGGCGAATTAATCTTCATGCAGTCGCGTGGCACTGTAAAGCCAAACATATTATTATTATGATTTAAAAATTTTACAAAAAATATTCCAATAATGGTACATATAATATTATCAAAAACCATAATTATACAAGAAATAATATACATACAATGAAACAGTTTTACATGTTACCTGCTATGAGGCTCTCTGGTGTAATTATGCTATAAGCTATCGGCCATGAGACCCACTGGTGTCCTCTACCTTACTTTCTCAATATAATACTACTATAAAATTCAATGGAAGATGACCCATATTCCAAGGGAATATTTTGGTAAAAAAAGAATTTAAAAAATGTATTAAATAACAAGTAAATATATTAAAAAGATTAAAAAACACGGCTGCCAATCACAGAAAATGTACTCTATTTATAATTATTTTTATTACCGTTTTTTTATAAAATATTTGTGGTTTTCGTATTTATTCATATATATATATATTATGTATATTTCCGGAAACCGTATCTTCGATACAAATTATTATTCTGGGCGAACGACTTCTAATAAAAACATGAAATATATGTACATAGGCTATAAGATCTACTATCAGGTAAATTTATATTAGGGTAACTTCTACGGTACAACACTGTTTTCATAGTATGCGCTTGTGGCTTTATTTATTTATTTTTAACCAATAAATTTTACTAATTAATGGATATCCTACGCTTGGTACGGCATATTAAATGTTGTAGGCCGTAGATAACGCAAACAACTCACCTTCATCTTTTGAGTTTACTTTAATCATGTATAGTCGATTATAAGCGATAACGTGCCTCATTCATTGCGCGCGAGATAAAGTGACAAGGATAAATATTACACACATTTATCGCATCATTACATCCGTTTCTCAGGTTGTACTGAAGGGAAATGAGTCAAGAGCATTAGACGGAATAGGCTTCATTCCGACGTCCCGCGACCGCAATCGGATTTTAGCAAGATTTACTGGAAATTTTATCAGCCGGATACGGCCAAATGGAGCAATATTTAAAAAGTTTCTTCTTCTTCGAGTACCTATCCTATCCCTTTATGCACATATTTTAGAAATACATGACAATTTTGTGGTAATAAGAGAAGGCCAGATATTCTGTATGTATTGAAAGTTGCATGTAGAAAAATTTTCATACCTATTCTTTTGTACACATTATACTAAACACATTGTAGTACACATAAAAAGTATACACATTATTTCGTATTAAAGCTATATAAGTATTTCTTAAGTAACACCTTTAGTAAACAAACATTTTTTCAAAGTTTTTTATTTCATGCTAATGCATTGAAAATTCGGGGAATTATAATATTAAACTCTCTCTCTCTCTCTATAGACCTTTTCATTTTTAAGAATTACAAGGATTTCTGACTCTCTTGTGTTGTCGCATACGAATGTGTGGACGACTCGCTTCGATATCAATCGAAACGAGGCAATATTATTGTTTATGTATACATATGAAAGACTAAGTTTGCAAAATTCCAAAAGACAGTTCCCATCGTTTTTAATACTTTAATTTCACTTCCATTCCAGTATTCCATGAAATCGTAGTGAAATTGGAAATAAAAAATAGTCGTTGCCTTTAAAATAATATCGTAAAGTCTTGTTGTTGCGAAAAGCTAACCACACGCAGTGATACTTATTAATAATTGTTGTTCGTTTACTTATTTAACCCTTCGAGTAGCGGCATAATTTCATGGCAGACCGCGGCAATTTATTGGAATTTCTTGCAATATCGCCGCGCTCGACAAAAAGTACTATAACTATCAAACTACTATAGAAATCATAAAAGGAATAACTGTAGAATGATTGCATTGAAATTTTGTATATAGAATATTGAAATCTCATTATATAAAACAATTTGTTAGTTATGAATAAATATGAGAAATTCGACAAAAGTGAAAAAAAACGGCATTTTTAACTTGTACTTATCTTACAGAAAAATACGGAACCCTATTTAGAAATTGTAAATATTATCGTGATCTTTATTAGATTCTCTATCAAAGGTAATATTTCGTTTAGCTTATTTACATACAAGAATAATTAGACATTAGCTTATAAAAACCAATAAACATTTTGATGATTTCTCGAAAAAAAAAAATAATGTTTGACAATGGAATTTTACCAGAAATATCCGCGAAATTATTCTAGCGGTCTATCTATCGTAATAATGAGATATTTGGTAGGGATTTTAAGATGCGTTCGAATTAAAAAATAAAATTACTGTGCGCTCCGGGAGCAAGTCGCCAATATTGGTTGTTACGTAGTCAACGGTGTTCTGATGTGCAACGAAATTTGGTTGTTACGTAGCCGAAGGGTTAAATTTTACTTTGATTAAATTAAATCACCATTTAAATTTAGTTTTTTACATAAAATTCAAATACCATATAACTAGTAAATAATTTTATTAAGTAAGCAAAATATTAACATGTTTTGGAATTATTTTTGTTTTCACCTTTCCCTGATAGTATAAGTAGAATAGCATTACTACCCTAGATGTTTCGAATTATAAAATCAAACCCTCGAAAGCGTTGAACAATGTACAGTACACCACATGCAATGAGAAGCAGAAGCTCGTCAGTGCGTTACACCCCTGCGTGACTACAGGAATAAACCGTTCGCTAGCGCGCCTAACATTAGATAGAACAAGAAGATACCGCGCCGGCAGCTCGGGCGCGTCACAGCTACAAATTAACGATAATAAACTCAAGTAAGCAATTCACTTTTATTGCGCTGCATTTAAGATTATCGATCAATATAGTCGTAGTCGCTATTTATACTACTTAATCGGCGGTACAAAGGCGTAAGTTACGCAAAACATTTCAATTTATTGGCATGTAACTTCTTCCAGGCATCAAAATCTGTAATTGAAAAGAGAGTTGTAAATATGTAGGAAAATAATAGATATTGAAGGAAAGATTAGATACACTTTTTCAATAAGATTAGAAAAAATATGTACTTCAATCAAAATAGTATATTTTCTCTAGATAAATCTATTTTAAATTAGGATATTTTCGGTTTATTAGCGCTGGTATTAACGGCTTTAGATGCAGTTACGACCATTTAACTTATAAACTCTAAACCTTTTAGATACCCTTCTGATTATCTATTTTACGAATTTGAGGATCTGGATATACCGCGGCCCATGCCCGGCGGATATGACAAGGTCCAGTGCTGTAGTGGTTAAGTCGCCTGATCTTACTTTGCAAGGTTCCGGGTTCAATTCCAGTCTGGGTTACCATTTTCAGTTGGGATAAAATTAACCGAATTGCATTTCAACTCTGTCGATCGAATGCAATAACAAGACGCATACTAACACATCTGTTACACACACACATATATATATATATATATATATATATATATATATATATATATATATATATATATATATATATATATATATATATATATATATATATATATATATATATATATATATATATATATATATATATATATATATATATATATATATATATATATATATATATATATATATATATATATATATATATATATATATATATATATATATATATATATATATATATATATATATATATATATATATATATAAAAAGATAATCGTATGGCAATAAACCCATTGTGAAGGTTTACAATAATGAGTATATGTAAAGAAACAAACAACAAAAATTATTTTTTTTGGTATACTGGCATACAAGTCATATATGCAGTTAAGCAAACATATTTTTTTTTCTATCGTAATAGAATCAGAAAATATTAAAATGCACAAGGAAATATAAATTAAAATAAAGAGAAAACTGAAAAACACACAAGAATATAGGTAAAAGAAAAAATACAAGATATATGCAAAGAGAAAATTCACACAATTACAAGGACAAATCATAAACACTTTAGCCCCCAAGCATTTTAGTCTTCACTCGAGTAATATTCCTCCAGTGAGTAAAACGCCTTATCTGTGGAGTACTTCTTAAGGCGGCTCAAACACGTTAAGAGATCAGCTGTACTTACAACAACTAGAGGTGTCAACTACAATGGGCGAACCCGTCACCTCAGGAAGTTTTAACGATATTGATCGTTCTGTCTCCCGTGAGGTGAAACTTACAACAGATAATGAAAATGTTTTGCAGGAGAATAAATTTTCACCCTCTCTCACAAAAAAATCCTCATCACCTGGGATTTCCTGCCCAAAATCCAAGGACTGATTTCAACTGAATAATAATTTCATAAATGAAATCGATGAGCTTTCTGACTCGCCTGGCGGAGGAACCCGGTTGAGTTCCAATGCAACCGTCTCAGGCGGCGCTATTAGTTACTCGGCTAAAAGCGGACACATGCGGTAATATTTGGTTAAAATTCATTAAGATGTAGGTAACGCTTCACCGCGAAACAATGAGAAAGGTCGACAGTGGGCACAACTCGCGCCCTTACTAACAGCCCTTACTGAAACTTCTGATCCTAACTGTCTACGACTGTAAGGCCGAAACAGAGTTCACGGCGGCCCTTCCAGGATAATCCCTCTTTGAAGAGGCTATCGGATGGGATCTATATCGTGAGTTGAGCTGATCTAATAAATCACAGACAGGTCATCAAGCCTATACTGAATGAAACCGGTAAGAACCATATAAAATTGCATCAATGTTGCGGATCCACCAATCATTAGAATAGATGTGCCATCGATTGTAAATATTTGGGGGTGGGGGTATTCAGTGGCAGTGTGATCGGCGATATCGTGGCCGTGGCCACGGCCACAGCCGCGTCAATGTAGCCGTACTAGCCGTGCTGCGCCGCATGCCGCGTCGACCACTGCGCCAGTCGTTAGATGGCTACTTTAGTATCAGCGCGGGGCATTCGTTGCTGCTGTTTATGGATTAGCGGCGCTGCTTTCTTTGCCCGGCTATGCGCGTCGCTTCCCCGATGTCCGGGGAAATTTAAACGATCGCCCTGCGCGGACCGATAACGTCTAACCGTGTCCGCTGCGCCTTCGAAAGAGAACGTGGCTTTACATTGCCCGGAGAGTGGCTCCTTTTACTTTTATATTCCTTCCGGGAACAATCCACTGGTTTCCCTATTAGATCGAAAAGAGAAGCGATCTCATAGCCAAACTTTCAACAATTAGATATCAATAGGTTCTAGCAAACTAGAAGTAGGTATTTTTGTCGGGGTTATCCTAATTAAAATTGATAGTATATTTGTAGTTTATTTAAAATTACAAAACAAATTTCCTTGTAAATTAGTAAATTACAATTTTTCATTATTATTTTTTTTCATTTGACTAAGTTTTACAAAGTAAACTGTTTTCTTTCCTTTTCGGACCTTAATTTGGTGATTTAGCAAACGAATATGGAATTTAGCAAACGAATATAATTTATATTACAATTTCACAGAATTAAATAGGTAAAATCATAAAAACTGAAGTAGCAAGAAGAAAAAAAAATCAATATAAATGACTTCGCGCAGAGAAAAGGGTTGATATCGGCCTAAATTTCTCACACGAAAATACAAATCCTATTAACACTTGGTATTTATGAAATTTAGATGTCTAAAATATGAAGTATTTATAACATTTGGAGGTAAAACTGTACCAGGAAATTTCTATCGGAATGAAAAAATGCCCAAGTGAAATATATCAAGCTCTTAGGTATAATACTTTCCGAAAATCTGAGATCATGCTGATCAAAGCTAGTCAAAATTATCTAGTGTATGTTTCATTATGAAAGGCTGAGAAAAATCCTAATCTCATAAAGGAAAATGGTCTACTACTCATATTTTGGAAGAATATAAAGTTATGACATATATTATGTCTGGGGTCAATATTCCATGAGCAAATGTCAAATTTTTCCTCCCTTCAAAAATATGCATTATGAATTTTGATCAATCTCCTTCAGATAGCTTTAGATGTCGATTAAAATCATTAATAATCTTAACACTGGGATACCTCTATGCATTCGAATGCATCGTGTTTCTATCATATATAATCCTCTAGAAAATTTTAGGCTTCGCGTTGAAACCATAAATAAGATACGAGAGGAAATAACAATATAGATTTACTACGTCCTCGCAATGAGGCTTGCAGACCATGCTCGAAATACGTCGGCAATACACTTTTCATCGGTTTTACCAATCAATTAAAAACTCTGGTCATGGAAGGAAAAACGCGACTATTAAAAAAACAGCTTAAGAAGCACTTGAAAAATGACGAGTATTATAATTAGGAATTTCTGATTTTATTATTTTTGATTATTTTATTTCAGTTTGATTATTATATCCCATTTATTATTTTTAGGAATTCTTGTTATTGTAAATACCATTTTAGTACTTTTCATTTCTATTATTTGATTAATGATTTGCTTTATTATTTTTGATTATTTAACACTTCGGACTATTCAATAATATTTATTATTTTTAGGTATTTTATTATTCCAATGACCATTTTAGTACCTATCAGTTATTTATCCCTATATTAATATTTTTGATTATTTTAATACTTTTGGGCTTTTATTACTTAGATTGAAAATATTTTTTTTTAATAATTTTTGATTATCGTTTTTAATTAGTACAGGAAAATTTCTTATTTATTTGGTTTTCAAGTATAGCTAAAATATATAGAATTTAAAAAAAACTATTAGTAGATCTAGGTATTATTATATTATAAAATCTATCAAGTTACTTAATAGTTTAATGCAGCCTGGAGTAAAGAAGGAACCTGAAAATTGAATGAATGAATGTAGTTTTCTTGATTTATTATTAGGCATTATTTAATATATATATATATAGTGGCAGCGTTGGAATAATTATACATATAGAATAAGTTGGAACTAGGTGTTATGATTTTATCAAAATTAATTAAAATTGAATTCAAAAACAGAAGAAACCTTGAGAGTTTCCGGCGAGTCTCGGAGGATTCAAGATATCGGTAGCAGCGAGGTACTTTCCGCTCATATAATATACGACCCGAGAATATTTTATAATAATAAATGCGATAGTCATTATAGCAGTATGCGTTCAAACTGTTATTAGGTAAGAGGTACCCATAAAATGAAACTGCGGCGCGTGGCGAACGATCGCGATTAGCCGTTCCTTGCAGCGCCATATGCCGGCTTGATGCTGAATCACTATTTAGCAACAACCTGAAAAGAGGAATAAGCCGGAAACAGAGTGGGAAGTAATATACATCCCCAGCAGATAGCAGTTAACATTTATTTTATACTTTAGTTAAAACTAGGTATCTACCTGTATAATTGATGATTATACATATTATTTATTTAATTAAAATAGAGACATTTATAAATATTTCGAAATAATGACTTAAACCATTCTATATGACTGAATTTTATAACTAAATTTGTTATAGATTTTTAAATGCATTTAGTCTATTTATTTTTTGTGTTTAATACTTTCAAAGACGGATTTATATTAATCTTAGTATATCAAAGTAACTTTCGGTGTTTATTTTAGAATTTGCTTCAGTCGGCAGAGCGCTGTCTACCTTAAGTGGTATTGGATGACAGTATTAATTAATTAAGAGTTTTTATATTCATTGAAGTTCATTCATTTTGTCATTTGGTTTTCATATTTGTATATATTAACAATGGCCAATAAACATGAAATAAAATTTTAAGTAAAATAAATTTATACACATCAAAAAATATGCACCGAGGATTTTTTTTTATTTGAATGCAGATTTACAAAATCACAAAATAAATTCAAAAACAATATTAAGACTAATCACGACCACTGCATAAACACATACGTTTGGCGTCACAGAGGCAGCCGTCGACTAAACGTAGCAGGCGTGAGGCAGCATCGTCGTTAAGCCGCATCCGGAGAATGGGCGGGTCAGCCGACGGATTAAGAAATAGCATAGAGAATAAAGAGCAGTCAAACACCGCTAAAGTGGGGGTAGCAGCCCAGCATCAGTAATACTTCCGGCCGCTGAAGATTCGCATCCAACTTAAGTCGGTCGGGCTTAGGGGTCCAAGGTGAACTGACGCCGAACATAGATGACTGCGCACACTGGCGCGGGCGCCAAAACTATTTTGAATACTCCCGCGTAAAGAACATTTACCAGATGGGGGAGCGCGAAAAACGTTAACCAAAGTTTTGTAGCGGCCGTATTGGGAAGTATGGGGAGCAACCGCTGCGAATTGTCGAGCAACATGGAATATCATCAGCGCAACAAACACAAAGCGGCCCGACAGTATGTGATTAGAATAGATGTAAGACAGCCAAATAAGGACGCAGAACTACGCAACATGTATTATATAAAAAATCAACTATCAATTTTATCTTGGAGCACATCCCAGAGAAATCGTGGAAATCACAGTAACATATCGTATCTCTATATGTGATCCTTCGTACATGACAACAAGCACACTTTTCAGGACAAGAGAAAAAGTTAATAACTTCATTCACGAGATGTCTTTTTTTTGTTGTGTAAATAGTACAAAATAAAAAAAAATAGTTTTAATTGTACTAACAATTGGAGCTATGGACACTGTTGCAGTTTGGCCACTAAGACTTGTGTATAGGGTCGGTCAAACGCACGGGTCTACACCCATCCGGCGGCTTCCATGCAGAAGTGCTATCCCGAGTAGGTATCCGGCCTGCTGGCCAGATTCCCCTAGGAGTCAGCCAAGTGCCCCTGGACGGTTTGCGCACGTTGCGGCGTCAGCCAATCGATTGGGCATTAAGACTGACAGCCGGGGGTGTCTGGAAACAGTATTGTTTCCTATAGAGTGGTTGTGGTTGTTAACCTTACTGCACCTGTTCTTAAAACAACCATTAGGCTACCCGATTCCGGGTGAACAGCCGGGTAAATCATGCAGTGGTCCGCGATTGATTCGAGACACCGTATCACCGCAAATTAAGGGGGAGTACCGCGCAAGCGACATCGAACCTGTAACGAGTCGGGAGAACCGAGTAATCTGATTGGAACCAGAAGTAAGGGCGCGAGTATCGGCCCGCTGTGTGAATAACCTGGTTATCTTGCGGTAAGTTGTTGGTCTGTTACGGGCGATTGGCGTAACTAGACATTAGACTGTTTTCGTCCCAAGTTTCCTACGCCCACCTCACGGGAGATAGAAATATCTAATACCGTTCAAACTTCCTGATGTGTTGTATTTGCCCGTTGTAGCTGACAGCTCTAGTTGTCCTAACGATTAAAAATGTCGGTTTTAAGTTGTTTGCTAGGAACCGCTACTAATCACGTAAAAGCACCTTAGTAAATCATCAACTCATGCCTATGAGATGCCATAGCATTGAGAATTACAAGAAAACTAAATAATTGTGTCCTCGGAACATGGACTGAACGATCCCGAGCGTGACTTTACACCAATAACAGTAAAAAAAAACGCTAATTTAAAGTGCTAGCGTTTACTAGGTCTCACATATAGATCGCCTTTGACATAAGTTTGCCAATATTTGACAATTTTCTATCAAATTACGATCTGGAATATGCAGACATAAAAAGCATTTGTATATGGCAATTTCACACTTGGGTGCATAAGCAGTCCGCATTCCTAATCCCACAGCTCTTCGATTGATTAGCTATTCTCTTTCCATGGTAGCTTGTTCTAAATTTATAAAACTTACAATTTACCATTATATTTTAATAATCACACCCCGCAGATACAATAACACCCCGCAGATAGTTGATTTCAATATTTTGCTATTCGACTTTAAAAAGAGCGTCGGTATGTGCGGAATTAAAATAGTAGCATTTGCTTTGTGCGGCGAAATTGGAGCGTGTTTGTTGTGGTCGGTCAGAAAGCAATCCCTTTTAAATTGTTCACTCGACCATGATGTTACATCTCGACCGCCACCGCTACAGTAGTCAACCATCCGAGGGCAAGCAGCGTCCGAGACGAATAAGCAAACATACCTACATACGATCACAGCGTTGCAGAACGTATCTGGCTATATTGTTTCAATGCGAGCTTTAACATCTGGTTTTGCCGGACCGAAATAAATCGACAGTTTTATAGCAACCACTTACTTGTATTGATATTGCGGTATATTAAATTAGACGGATGTGTCCCATGTGATATAACTGACCGATAATTTAAGACTAAATATTTTGTGATATTATGAACGTGGCGGGAAGCACATTCAATATTACAAGACGAATTATCGATACTGAGTAAAAAAATACCACATACTTAAAGTGGGGATACTACAGTTTAATATTATTTACATTTAAACATATTAATTTAATATAATAACCCTTAGAAAGCCAGCCACGGGAAAACCTAAAACGGCATGTTTTCAACCATCGAAAATTTGTTTGTAGGGTGTGTTATTGCACGAATACTAAGGTATAACGATGGCTTATTCAATGAAAGCGATATTACCGCATATAATTGCATAATTGCATAAACACGGAGATCGACCGCCTGCAAGTTCAGACCAGGAAAACCACCGGTTGGTGGTATTGGAATTCAAGCGGTTAATAAATCATTCCAGGAGATTTTCCTTTATACAGTGTAAAAAAAACACTGAATTGATTAACAAATCCTACTTTTTTTCCCTTAGCACAATGTTTTCCTAAGGGAATAATATAAAACCATTCATTTATTTATTTAATCAAAATAAACTTTAAAAATGTATAATTCTCAAGCCAACCTAACTAGGCTATGCACCTAGGTTGGCTTATTGAAGTTAATATTTAAAATTAATCATAAATGTACTAATATACCTAACCACAATAATAACACATAAATATTTTTTTAAATAAACTTCATTAATACCTACTTGCAAATTAAAACTAGAAGTAAAAAAATGTACGAGATCAGTACTTTCCAAATCCCTAATGCTAGGCTCGGCTCAGTTTGTATATGGGAGCTTTAATCAATTCATCCATACGACCAATAAATCTAAATAGCTTAAGAATTTAAGAGTTAGGTCCCTTCGGTCATTCAGATTTAAAATTTGTGGCTATATAATTGTGACTCTTTCTATAACCTGTTTTTCGTATTAATTAGGATAGATTATTAAAAACTTGGCGATCGTGCGGATGCACATGTGATTCCCATTAGTATATTTAAATTATTTGTATGTAGGTAATATTGAATATAATTGCCATAACAACTATCATGATGAGTTATTTTTTTAATAATTTGATTTTGTAGGAATGCCTATCTACTGGAGTAGTGGTTTGTATTGTATTGTTTTTTTCAGCCGTCCGTGTGTATGGCAGCTCCCTGACTTGGTTTAAATCTAATGAACTCTTCCCTTTGATGACAAAATGTGATAAGCGAAAGAATTTTTGAAATCGAATAATTAAGTCTATCAGCTGTAAATTTTGTTACTCAAGAACGCACATTTCGACGTCAAAAATATTTCTATAATCTATTCCTACTCCATTTCAGTGAAAGTATCCAAAAGGTTATCTGATTTTTCATTTATAAATAAAATAGATTTGCGAAAAAAATATCGGAATCAGAGACACGTTCCTGAGTTATATGCCCTCTAAAGCCTATCATTGTAGCTCAAGAACACATAGTCGGATTTAAAAAACTTCGGTTATCTGTTTATGTATTTAATCATAAGAACGAATAAAAGGCTGGCGAACGTACGCCAAACAATTACATTTTCAGTCGTTTTGTTTATATGCAGTTGCCTGTTTCGATTTATGAACAGCCCTATAATCTAATTACCTGTTCCCATTGATGAATAAAACAGGTTGGTAAAAGTATTTTCAAAATCGCACATTGCGTTCATAAGATTTTAATAAGCCATATAATAAGACAAACAGACAGCCTGACAGCCTTTTCCGTTTTTCTGTGTTTAAATATCCTGAAACTTGAAGAAATTTTATTATGATTTATTATAGGTAATAAGACACTTCGTGCCAGCCTTGTGTACGGGTCTTGATGGTTCTAGCGTAATTAATATAACTATAAAACTACATGTTATAAACTTTCTATCCAAAATAATTTCATGTAATTTATTATTAAAAAATCTTGAAAAAAATCGAAATAACTTTTATAGTAATTGAATTAACGAATTGATTTTATAGGGTCGTTATTGATTTAAAACTTCTGCAAATCGCACTTTTTGCATTTAAGTGTTCGTAACGTGCTCGTAATTTGTTCATGCTCGCAGATATTATGTACATACTAAAGGATTTGTAAAAAAAATGCTTTCCCAGCCCACCAACTAACGAGGAGGTTTCGAATGTTTCGAGAACGCTTATATTTTCGAGGTTAAGATACATTTTGAGGCCCCTGAGCCGAATAATACCATTTCCAAATGGTAGTATATCTGTGTGTCTGTCTGTCTGTGTGTATGGTGTTTGTGTGTATTCCCTCACGACAGCACCCAAACGCTTAATCCGATTGAGCTAAAACTTGGCAGGCGTCATTTGGTCATGGCGATAGTTGAAAAGGTTGTGGTTGAAATCGGCCCACCAGAGGGCGCAATAGTCATATTTCAATCTCGAAATATTGGACGAGACTTGAAATTTGGTACACAGATGCCTTGTTGAGCCGAAGTCACGTTGTAAAATTTGGTTGGAATATCTAATAAAAATGGTTGGAATATCTAATATACAAGCTGCATTAATAATAATGAAATTCCGCCTATATTTTATTCAAATATTTACGGCAGCTGTTAGCGTATAGTCCAACCACGCCCTTAGCCGAAAAACAAACCGCGCTGCGCGAACGGAACCTAACCGGGTTCTTCCGCCAGCAGAGAGACGGCGCTCATCGATTTAAATTATGAAATTTATATACAGATAAAATGACTCCTTGGCTACTTGCCTGGAAGTTCTTGGGGTGACACAACCAATTTGTTTTGCATTTAAAATACTGCCACACCAAAATTTCGGATCGGTCCACCAGAATCCTGAGCATCAACTTACAAATAAATGTATTAGAATGGGACAGTTTCAGTTGAGTTAATAAGGAATAGTTATAAAAAAGTAAAAAAAAAAACAGTAAATTTTCTCCTAGGGCCGGATTAGTCAACGATGATCAGCTCCAATAACGCCAGCAAATAGTAGGGCTGGCGGCAGGCAAGGTTTTACATTTCCAGTCACGCAGAGGGGTTCTTCCAACCCCCTCCGGCTCTTACGCATTACGAAGCACGAGTCTGGAAACCGAATATCCGACTATTCGATTGACCCTGTTCAATAATAAAGCAGTCGATACGTTAAAATGATCGCCTTTTGGCGTATCATTGAATTTGAATATCATGTAGATGATGCGAATTTCTTGATGCAGAATTTTTTGTGAAATGCAACTTTCCTCAGTTTTCATTGATAGGGTAATATTATTATTCTAATACTGTTTTATGTAATCAGTGTTTTTTTCAAATATCATTAAGCTTATCTTACTCTATTTTGTAGCAATTATGATTAGTTAAGTAAATATATATATATATATATATATATATATATATATATATATATATATATATATATATATATATATATATATATATATATATATATATATATATATATATATATATATATATATATATATATATATATATATATATATATATATATATATATATATATATATATATATATATATATATATATATATATATATATATATATATATATATATATATATATATATATATATATATATATATATATATATATATATATATATATATATATATATATATATATATATATATATATATATATACTTTTTAGAATTGATCAATAAGATGATTATAAAGTAAATAATTATAAAAGCCACTTACATCGTGACGAAGGATTCCCTTGATCGGATTCGGGAATGCTTTAGGTGTTAACGAGAATGATGAATGCCTCTCACTTGCGGAAAGAGGAGTAGGTTTAAGTTGGGCCCATTTTTCAACTAGTAAACGCTCACCCTTCATCCAATTATCTCAAAAATTAAGCTACAATCCTTCAATTCTAAAAAGAATATATACACAAAACTATCAAATATTTCAATATATATATATATATATATATATATATATATATATATATATACCTATATATATATATATATATATATATATATATATATATATATATATATATATATATATATATATATATATATATATATATATATATATATATATATATATATATATATATATATATATATATATATATATATATATATATATATATATATATATATATATATATATATATATATATATATATATATATATATTATATATATATATATATATATATATATATATATATATATATATATATATATATATATATATATATATATATATATATATATATATATATATATATATATATATATATATATATATATATATATATATATATATATATATATATATATATATATATATATATATATATATATATAT
Source organism: Micropterix aruncella (assembly GCA_944548615.1). Taxonomy (NCBI): domain Eukaryota; kingdom Metazoa; phylum Arthropoda; class Insecta; order Lepidoptera; family Micropterigidae; genus Micropterix; species Micropterix aruncella. The sequence goes on along the minus strand of OX155953.1, from coordinate 21,542,231 downwards.
ATATATATATATATATATATATATATATATATATATATATATATATATATATATATATATATATATATATATATATATATATATATATATATATATATATATATATATATATATATATATATATATACATAATTTTTATTTATTACGATTATTGTTAACAATTTTACTTTCTCAATTTTACTTCGATTGTCCAGCTAATAATAATTAATAATAACTATTAGAGCATTCAGTCTTTAAAGTTTAATTATTTTCTTTCCTTTACTTAGTTTTATATAGGTTCATACATATATTTATAAAAAATATGTCCGCCTTAGAACAGGCTTTAGTCTAGTTAAAAGCCTAACCTTAAAATAGAAACACTGGCAACAGGTTTTGTTTTTTTTATTTTGTCAGTTTTTTGCTACTAGATATTTTATCTATGACATACCTAACAATTTTATATGCGCAACGTAAACGACAAAAATACACACCTTTGAGAGTGAGTTTGAGAGAGAATAAAAATTCCAAATGAATTAAAAAGATTAATTTGTTAGTTATTTTTTTTTGTTATTAAGTAATGCAAAAATAATTTGAAACAATTTCATCATATGGACTATACACAATAATATTTTAATAATTGAATAAATAATAGAAAATGAATCCATTGCATAGTTCAGTAGCAGCATCACCCAACTGGGCCAGTACCTGTTCTAAGGTGAACGTTAAATTGTGTTCGTGCTTGTTTAATACTGTTTTTATTACAAAAAGAAAAATACAATATGTTTGTTAGAAAAATAAAATAAAAATCAATTGATCACAAAAGAATAAACATGCAACAACTACGTGAAAAACTACTAAAAACTTAAAATTAGGAGTGGAAAATAAAATTGTCCGCGAATGAATTCAAATCAAAATAAAAAATGCATTTTGCTTATAACTAATTATAATATAATATACAAATATAATTAGTTAATAATAATAATAATAATATATAAAAATACAATTATTTCTCAAAACAATTTAAAATTGAAAATAGTAATAATGTAAATAATAATTAAAAATAACAGTACTGGCTAGTGTTAAAGTTAAATAAGACAAAAAATATAAATTATCAAATATGTTGGTTATTACTTATTTATAGACGCTGATTCGGAAAATTATTTAGAAATGATGATCTTGTTTAGATGCCGACATTTACGCTGCTGGCACTCCTCTAGCCTCGAACGAAGATAGTTAACAGCACATTGCTCTTGAGACTGCCGCCATTTATGCTATGATATTCTGCTTCAATTGCGTCAGATTCGTTGGTTTGTTTTCGTTTACCTTACTATTTAGGTATACCCAAAAGAAATAGTCGATTGTATTGAGTTTAGGGCTCCTGGGAGCCCAGTCAATGGTGCCTCTACGAGAAATCACATTGTTCGAGAAGAATTCGCTTACAGCCTCAATTGACATGTCAGATGTATGGCAAGTTGCCCTATCTTGTTCAAAACATGTTCTTGGGTTAAAGCCTTCAAACCTTTAAAACTTTGGGAACTAATATTTTCTTACATTTAGCAGAAACGTTTATATTTACAATGAGTGCTCGCCCTCGTCGTTCTTCATGGCTCGTCGTTCTTCATGGAAATAAGGACAAATGATGCATTTACTGGGCAGTGCCTATACAACGCACTTTGGGCTATGAAGTGGTCGTTGATGCTTTCGTTAAGGATTGTATCTTGCTCAGTAGATGCAATTATGCTTGTTGACATGACCATTTAAGTGGAAGTCGACTTCGTCGCTAAACAGAATGTTTTAAAAGTTTGAACTGCTCCAGGATTTCATTTACGAATTTATTCGCTTAGCACAGTCAGTATATTTTAGTTCTTGCACTAACTGAATTTTAAAGGCCTTGAGAGGCAAGTCTATTTTAAAAATTAACTGCAAAGACATTTATTGATGTTGAGTAATTGATTTCTATTACGAATTGAAAGAGATGGATTCTTACGACCTGAAGCCCCTAATTCTTCAATCGTTTATTAACCTCTAGCAATCGCGGTTGACTTGCGTTTTGAATTCTTACTAATAAGTCACTATTTTCAGACATCAGGATCCATCTTAATTTGCCGGCCAAGATTGTTTCTGAAATAGAAATATATAAATATGAAAATAAATATCTAACACACCTTTAACTAGCACCGAAGAAGTACGTCAAGGATTATGAGTCACTTCCCGATTGCCCAATTACTGGCTTTGAGAGGCAGCGAACCATTACCGGTGAAGAGGAGCCTTTCTGATAAACAGCAGCGCGTCATTACAGACTACTACAAGAAGAAACCATGTTTCTACATTGTCCAATCAACCCAGATTATTTCGACCACTTCAAAGTAAATAGTAAATCAAGCGAATAGGCTCGAAGCACTTTTTAACCACGATTATTTTAAACACTTCGTGTCAACGTAAAATATATGAACACTGCCTGAGACGACTAGACATCTTTGTATCTGAAAATCAAAATATTGACGACCTGATTCTATTACAGCATTAGGTAACTGCCCGGGATCCCGATACCTGAATTTCTGAGATTTAATTTAGCAACAGCGATTTGTAAGAAGCCACATATTCAAGTCGGTGTTGCCATATTAGGAAAAAAAATATGTTTTTTGTTTAAATTGTTTCTAATAGAAAAAAAACATTAAATTTCTAAATATACGAGAAAGCGTTTAATTAATCTTTAATCCGACCAATCTTACAATTTTTGTAAATTATCGACAGTTGTTTATTTGCGGGTCTTTGCTACGTAACATAAGCGTTATCAGAAATGTTTAACGGCCCATTTTGCCAGTGCGATTGCTTTTGTTTTTATATACGTCTATTCTATGTCCATTTTTATACTATGGCTATTTTATGTGTATACTAAGTCGTCGTCGGCCAAAGGAGGCCCCGAAAAGTGCAAAGGGAGCCCAAGATTTTGACGGCCTAAGGGCATGAGTTAATCTGGCACTCAAGCGAAGGCTGCATTGCTTCGCAGGTGTCTATCGCGCACGCATAATATGATACAGTCGCTAATTGCGTGATACTTATGTATTTCCTAAAATTCTTATACTAACATTAAGACTACTAATCTTCAACAAAGAAGACAGTTATAAGCATAACATTTGTCACTGCGATTCTTCCACATGTCGAAATCGACAACGCTAGACGTCTCAGAAGCGAGACTGACGCATAAAATGCTACACACGCTATTTGATTGATTCTAATTTCCTAAAATTCTTATATTAATATTAAGATTACCAAGCTACAACAAAGAAAACAGTTGTGAGCATATCATTCGTCGCTGCAATTCTTCCACATGTCGAAATCGACCACGCCAGACGTCTCAGAAGCGGGACTGGCGCAACTTTTGCGCCTCGGGCACTCCCCGCGCACAAAAGGCGCAGAAGTTGTCCGTAGGGCCGCGTAGGCCGCGGCGCTTTGTTTACCCTCGCCGCCCCTCGCAGCGCCGCCTTTTTACTTCTTTTCTGCCGGATTCTGCAAAGGTGCAACGCACCGGCGAACTTGCCACTCGGCCGATCGATCGCACTGCAGGTGCGCTCAGATTTATTGGACGCCATTAAACTTTCCCGTGTGTTCGGATTTCTTATACGTTGCCGAATCGACACTTAAAGTTGCAGCGGCGTTCTGTGCTGCCACAAAGTTGCGAGACCTGTTTAGCATATGTAAGTATAGTAGAACGATGATAATATATCTCCCGCAGCGTATCTTGGTGTATCAACTGATACAATTATTTTGTGGTCCACTCCTTCCACTTCATTATATATTATATGTGTTTTAATTATATGTCGTTTTTTTTATTATTTCACTTAAATTTATTAATGATAAGAGGAATCTACTATAAATATTTCCGCAACGTAGCAATCGGAAAGGCGAAATATTTTTTTGTTGTGGTCGGTGGCACGATAACTGATCAAAGTTGTTTTAATCAACAGGTAAGGTGTCAGATGACGATAGAAACGAATTTACCGCGTGAAATTTGTAGCACCCGACGTTTCGGTGACGTTGCAGTTGCCGTTGTCCAGGGTAGACTGAAAGAGCTGTCAATCCATTGTTTTGCGGGTAGGCCGCATACCGCTGCCGCCACTGCGTAGGTTATAACGGTGGTGGGGGGCCGGACTCGCAGCGAGCGAATTTCGAAAATCCGTCTTGCACTTAACACTCACCGTATCCTGTCTTACGTCGAGGGCCCAGGCGCCGAATCTTACCAGACACCCACTCACTGATCATCGTTCTCTATCTTACCTTTTGGCTGTTTCTTTTTCATCCTTAAACTTAATAAAACCTTAGTTTCGGGATTCTACTCACTGTACTATGCAGTAATTTTTACTATTAATACATAGTTAATATTGGTATAGGTACCTATTTAGTTTGCGATGTTTTCTATATATTTTATCTATATAAATAATAGAAACAACTGTTACGTTTTAATTAAATGAAGTAAATAAGATATTTTACTGAAAAAGTGTAATAATTATTTAATAAAATATTTTGCATTTTTTTCAGCTACGTATTTTTTAGCTGCTATAGAATTGCTGCATTTCATTCTATAACAGCTTAGCTGCTATATAATTAAATGTTGCAATTGTAATGAGCGTTCGTTTGTTATATTTGGCAAAGTATTACAAAAAACTTCTCAAGTGGGTACGAAATTACCCATTGTCGAAATGGATAAAAATTATTAAATTTCCTCTTTCGTAATGTAAAAAGTAAAAATACTGAATAACTCAAGATATCCACGAAATTTTAAGTAACCAAAATTTTAGGTAACTAAACCACATATATGGGTTTTACATACATCCACATACAATCGTTGGTGATCACTGCCAAATATATTGGTATTATTTTTCTGAGAAAGTAAATACCTCTCTAACATGTGAAGTAGACTGAGTAATAGGCGTATTTCCCCCCGGAAAACGCTCGTAAGATGCAGTTGCACGGAGTGTTTCAGAATGTAAGGAGCCATTGTTTCGTGAACCTCACACAGTCTCGCCTTGACGTAAGCGTTGCTGGCTTTCAATTGTTATGTATTTCTCAGAAGGTACTAAGAGCGCAAAGCGCCCTCAAAAGCTATCTGGCTTAGCGTGTCTGTCTTTGTTGTATATGGATGCATGCTTTAAATATATTCATTATTATAAATACATATTATACATATTTTATGCACCGAGATTAGAATCGCTGGCACTCCCGGCGACATTACTACATCGAATATCGCTATATTTTTATAATATAGTACCCAAAAGTAACGGGGTTTCTTTAAAGCAAATGTATTAAAATTATAATTTAAAAAAAAAAGTGTCATTCAAAATACTCTCCATTTGAAGCAACACAGTCATCAAATCTGTGTTTCCATTGGTCAAAACTACTTTGGAACTCCTCGATTCACATCTCCTTTAGTGCCGCCTGCCAAGTTGCTTTCACCTCCTCCACATATTCCAATGTCTTCCGTTTGAGGAGGGTTGTTGCTGATTCAGATTTTTTAAATATCAGCGAATGTTGATGCTGATGCTGATTTTTAAAAATATAAATATCAGCTGATGCTGATGCTGATTTTAATGATTCACATAAATAAAATATATCCAACTATGAAATTGTAATTAAAGGGATAACATTATTAGGTATTTTAAATGAAAACTCAGTTATAATACTTCTGTGACTTTTAATTATCAATAACAATCTTCTTGCAATTTGAATAGTTAAAGTACCATTACCTAACATACAAAAATAAAATACAATTCCCGGTTGATCGCCCAACTTATTAAAGGTAAGTTATATTTTTTTTTAAATAATCTGAACTGCCTTTTCAGATTGCAGTCGATTACAGAAAGGCTTATATATAATTCCGACACTGAAGAATGGAACTACGAATTCGCTAGGAACACTTGCCGGTGGAGATGATAAGCATGCGCATGCGACTAGGTCCGCCCTTCAAGGTCATGTGACGAACAGAATATCAGCAAACAATAAAATCAGCATTGATTAATGCGGATGCTGATGCAGATGCTGATATTGAAACCAATTCTGATAATCCGCTGATACTGATGCTGATGCTGATATTCGCAACAAACCTGATTTGAGGTCCCCTTTCCTTCTCGGTAGCAGAAGGAAGTCAGAGGGAGCCAGGTCGGGTGAGTAGGGTACGTGAGAAACTACAGTCTATATCTGGGAAGCCAAATATCGACGAACACTCCAAGATATCTGGGACACTCTGGGAACAAACTTTGCAGCAACGCGTTCTATCCCCTAATCGTCACTCAAAATCCCTTTACAGGCACTCTAAGACGCACATGTGACTTCTGAAATTTCAGCAATAGCAATTCTGCGGTCTTCATTCCTTTTTTCTCGGATTTTTTCTAACCTTTTTCGAGATGTGGCTCGTTGAAGGGCAACCAGCTCAAGGTTCGTCTTCCACACTCATTTAACCACTTTTGAAGCAGCTATACCGCTCATAAGCCCGTGTGCGAATAATTGCATCTACTTATAGGCCGTTCTAAACATTTCTTAAGCCCGAATTCTAGGAAGCAACAGGAAGCAAAACCACAAACACACTCGTTGTTTTTTCGCACGATTTAGCAAATGTTAAAAAAACAGGTCTTGAAAAAAACTGCGCCACGTAAGTTGTACCACCGCTAAAAAATATATTACTTTCGTAAATATATTATTACATACTTCGACAGTATTTTTATCAATACAAATTCCACCACTAAAAAATTGTACCACCACTAAAAATATATTACTTTCGTACATTTTATCACATACTTCGACAGTATTTTTATCAACACAAATTCAACTCTTATAATAATGAATTCAATTGCTGAATTTCTGAATAGCCGTCATGCCAAAAAGGCATTTTCGTTAGCTTATCTGTTTGCGCACAGGCAAAAATAAACAACCCCCACGAATGAAGGCGTCGCCGTTGAAAAAACCTAATTACCTGTCACGCCAATTAACTAAGCAATTATTTGCTCTCGATAATAACTTTTCGAACCTTTGTGGGCGTTTGCGGCGCGACCGGCTGTTTAAACGCCCGTCCGTCCACTGTAAATATTTTCATTCGCCAGGATGAAACATAATTTATTATCAATCACCATTTAATTTACCTGTAATTGTGATGTTTACATGCCTGTTTCGCATGCTAGATGAATTTAGAACGGTAAATGTGCAAACATGCAGTAATTTGCATGCGACATGCATGATTACGCCGCGGTTTGTCACTAAACAGATGCAGAAATATGCAGGTGGCATCAACAGGGAGTGCTTCAACCACACTTGCGATTACAAGAAGCAAAATATTTAGAGTATATTTAATCCATCGACTGCGACTGACTCCCAAAATGGCCCAAATGTGTCTCACATTATATGAGACGCCTGCAGTTGAAGAGTTAAATCCAAAACCAAGAAAAGATATATATACTAAAGACAATTAACAGCCCTGATATTAATGCGAAATCAATAGGTTAAGTCTATTAAGTGTCAGAACCAAATTTGGTCGTATCATACTCAAAGGGTTAAGCATTAGTTTATATTTTTTTTTTCTTAAATAATATGGTTATCATTATAGTCTTCGCAGGCACACAGAAGATTAAAAAAATAAAAAATGGACAGAGTATTATTATTTCTTAATTAACTATGTGGTAATATTTAACTGCTCACGTTATATTTAATTTTTTTTAATGAGGTAAGCATATCTGAGAAAGCTTCAAGTACAGTATTTTTTACCACCTTTTATTTAACTTTCATTGAAGTCTAGGTCCAGTGGTTTTGGTGTGGCTTGATAAAAGAGTAAGCCAGTCAGTCAGTCAATCAGCCAGTAATTCATGAGGAGATTCCTTCTCTCATTTGGCTCACTACTTGCTATTCTAATTCTCATAATAATATTAGCATTCATCAATAAATCATTTCTACACATATTTATTTAGCTGTTGTTCAAGAACGTGCAAGCATAATTTAAGATAGCATTTCTAAAAAAAACATATTTTCCGTAAAAGATGTCTAGTGACGTAATCCTTATCTGGCTGTACCTCTCCACCTTGTCCCACTTATTCTCTAAAAATGTATATAGGTACGTATTAAAGATTTCTGCGAATTTAAATCAAAGTGTTCATTTGTTTATTGTGTGAGCATTAATTGTTCGATATATTGTCCAACCATTAACAACGTAATTCCGATTCGTATCAATGTGGTTAAGGTGCCCATCAATTCAATCCCAATTTTATGCTTCTCTTGTGGACGGCTTTTATTCCTGATTTCACTTAAATTTGTTTTATTTATTATTATTATTATTATTTATTCCGTAGCCGGCGATTGGGGAGGGGGTCGCCCTCGCAGCCAATACGCTGCTGTCGGTGCCGCTGGATATCGTACTCCATTCACGATTCGCTTCCATTCTTGACGATTTTTTGCCACGTCTCGAGCATCCCTAGCCGACAATCGTTGATTTTTAAGGTCGTCTTTGATGGTATTTAGCCAGGTTTTCTTCGGTGCCGATCGCTGAATTCTCCATTCTGTCGGACGGTCTCGCCAAAGAAGTTTACATGGCAAGCGATTGTCGTTCATTCGGCAAACATGGCCGAACCATCGTAGTCGACGTTTTTGTACTTCTTCTTCGATCGTTGTTACTAGATCGCATCTTTCTCTAATGGTCTCGTTTCGAATTCGGTCGCGGAGTGAGACACCGAGAATCTGCCTCAAGCATCGCATTTGGAAGACTTCGAACTTTTTGAGGTCCGATTGTAGTAACGTCCACGTTTCCGATCCATAAAGAAGAATGGGAAGAACCAACGTTCGGTATAGTCGTACTTTGGTTTTGATGGTAATATTCATTCGCTTCCATATGCACCACTTGAGCGAGGCGAATGTTGCTGTTGCCTGACCGATCCGGCTATGGACATCGGCCGTCGAAGCCACTTTCTTTTCCGTAACCAACGATCCTAAATACTTGAATTGTGGGACCTGTTCGATTTGGGTTCCATCGAGGTAAACGCTGGCCTTCGAACCGTCCGTAGTGAGCACTTTGGTCTTATCCGCATTGATTTTCAATCCATATGATTGAGCAATTCCGGATATGTCGTATAAAATGTCCGTTGCTTCGGCATCAGTGTCGGCGAAAACGGCGCTATCATCAGCGAACATCAAATCGGTTATGAAGTTTGATTCGTCGAATCTAACTCCGCGTCGACCGTCGAATGCTCTCCGCATAATCGCGTCGATCACCACGTTAAAAAGTAGCGGCGATGCGACGTCTCCTTGTCGAACACCAGTTTGAATCGGGAATTCCTCAGACAAATCGTTACGGATTCGAACGCTGCTGGTTAAGCCATCGTACGATGATTGGAGAAGTTTAATGATTTTTGGTGGCACGTGTTCTGTCTCCAAGGCACTCCATAAGCTGTTCCAATCGATGCAATCGAAGGCGGATTTAAAGTCTATGAAGACGACGATTGTTCGTTTGCCGCACCGTATTCTTTCTTCCATTAGCTGACGAAGAGCGAATATCTGATCAATGCATCCTCGATATGGTCTAAATCCTGCTTGCTCCTCTCGGCTCGTTTGTTCTCGATGTTTTTGTAGCCTCGACTGTATGATTTTTGTAAATACTTTGCCGACTATTGAAAGAAGGCTAATACCGCGATAATTCTTGCATTCTCTGCTATCGCCTTTCTTTAAAATTGGCACAACGATGGCTTTCTTCCATGCCGACGGAATACGATCCGATTGCCAAATATGCGTTAGGAGAACATGTAGTTGTTGTAATAGAATGTCACCTCCTGCTTTGATCATCTCGGCGGTAACTTGATCTGGACCCGGCGCTTTACCATTTTTCAGCGATTTTATTGCCGTTTTCACTTCGTTTATTGTTGGTTCGTTATCGGAAAACGGATTCGCCGGCTGATTGATAATCGGCGGTTGCGGTGCTGGACCTTGAGGCGGATCGTGATTGTGCAGCTGATTAAAGAATTCCCTCCACCGCTGCAGGCGCTCGTGGGGGGAGATCACGAAAGTTCCATCCGATTTCTTGATGTTGTCATTCGTTGATGTTGTTTTCCCGCCTAACCGTCGGATTGTTTGGTATAGCGTCCGATATTCGTGCCTCGATGCTGCTTCTTCCAATTCGGCTGCAACGTTATTCCAATGCGCTTCTCGTTCCGATTTCATTCTTTGTCGGACTTCTTTGTTCAATAATCGGTATTTTTCGAAATTGACGTGTTTCATCCGTTTTCGTTGGTCGACGAGATCTAAACAGTCGTCCGAAATCCATTGCTGCGTCCGTCGACGGATGGGTGGGCACAGCTCCGTTGCACACTTCACAAGGGACTCCGATAATTGCATTTCTTCAAAGTCGATATCGTCTGATATTGCGAGCGTTGCGAATTTGTTGGATAGCGCGATTTGAAATTTCTGTCCAATGGCTGGGTCCTGTAGACATGCCCAGTTTCTCTTGGTTGGTGGTGGCGCTTTTTTCTTCGCTCGTTGTAGTCGCATTTGTAATTTCGCTCGAACGAGATAGTGATCCGATCCGCAATCGGGTCCACGCATCGCCCGTACGTCTTTGACTGTTGATCGAAATCTCGAATTGATTAAAATGTAGTCCAACATTGCTGAATCTTTACCGGACGGATTTCGCCACGTTAGTTGATGTTTGCGGGGATGACGAAATATGCTGTTTCCGACGATCATGTTGTTCGACAATGCGAATGATAACAGGCGTAGTCCATTGTCGTTAATTTCGCCGTGTCCAAATCTTCCCATCGTTTCTTCCCAACCCGTCCGATCTACACCCGTATGTGCATTAAAGTCGCCCGCTAGTATAATTAATTCGGTTCGGGGTATCGTATCCAGCGTGTGTTGAAGCTGGTAGTAGAATTCATCTTTGTTCGTATCCGGGCTCATCTCGGTTGGCGCGTAAACGGAAACGATATGGGTCTTGATTGTTCCATCGATGGTGATAACTGCTAAGCGCTCGGATATCGGTTGAAACGCAATAACGCTGCCGGCAGCTCGGCGATCGACCATGAAGCCGACCCCGGCCTCTCGTTTGTCGCCTCCGGAATAAAATAGCGTCATCGTCTCGTCGATTGTTGGCGGATCAATTGTCATTGTTCCCGATCCCGTGAGTCGTAATTCCGATAATGCGGCGATCGATATTTTGCATTTCGCTAATTCCATTGCTATGATTTCCTTTTGGCCGACGTGATGCTCCGTTCGCACATTCCATGCGGCGATTCGAATGTCCGATTTCGGTGTAAAATATTTGGGTTTTCGGCCAGTTGCCAACTTCTCACCAGCATCCCTGGTCCCCGGAGCTGGCGCATCGGCTGCCTCAGATGCGGTAGCATTATTTCGTGAATGATTAATTGTACTATCCATTGGTTTCTTGCCTGGTTTCTTCGGTTACCCGATTCTGGTCGACGCGGCAGGCCAACCACCCTCCTCCTTTCGCACCCTGGACTTGGGACCAGACGACGGCGGAGTGGTTTACAATTTTGTTTTAAACCATGGACAGCCAACCCTTTTAGCGGCCATGCCAAATTTTTAAAACCTTTTTTGGTAATTTAACAGCAAACCAGAAATACGTATTTATTTTCAAGAAATCTCAAGAATGTATTTATTACGTATTAGATAATTAAAACTATTCTAGTGAGTCGTATGTTGGCAGAACTTTGTTTGGCAGAACTGAATCCTTCAGTGTCGATCTTAACTGAGGTAATACAGGCAAACAGCTTTCCAAATGATCATCAGTAATTCGTGTTCTATTTTTTGATTTGAGGTATTTAATCCGACTATAAAACTATTCACACATATACATGTCTCCACATAGAAAAACTTATGTCTGTTGACTTATGTTGCCCTACGAGTTGTCACTCGATGGGCCGCGGGTTGGCAACCCATGTTTTAAACCATCTCCGTTTCTGATTTTGATTCTGTCCCTTCACTGAATATTAGAATCTTATTTCACCCTAACAGGCCCTCTGTTGAAATATTTAGCATCGCTCCATAATCATGACTCTTATTGTGCAAATTTCTCATTGTATCATCGGCGCACAAAGACACGCAAAATTCAGAAACTGTTGTCTGAGTAAGCTATTGTGATCAGAAGGAAATCTTTTTAGCCACCGCGCTGGAAGAGGGTGAGATGCTGCTTGTGCTCCTCCTCCCTCAAGCCAAGTATTTATGGCACGCTCAACACGATTTCATTATACAAATAAGCCGTTTTGTGTATCCGACCATTTCCTTTTTTTTCGCAATAAATTCCCCGCGCTCGCCTTGACAGGTCCGTAAAAATGAAACTAGACAGAGGCGCAGCGCGCTGAAAGGAGGCGCTCAAGACCAGCCGCAGCAGTGGCCGGCTGAAATTGAATAATTTACATATATTAATTTTAACCTTTTTATTCAGACTCGGAAAGGAGCTTTTTACCGAATAGTTCGAAAAAAACCCATCTAGAGTTGGAGCGGCAGAGCGAAAGGGAAAATCTAGCGTTAGTATTTTAGAAAGGTAGTAGAACATATACTATATTGTATTAAATAACAGCCCCTACCAATACTAAAGACCTGCAAGGGTGTATATACATATAAAGTTACATAGAGTGCACCTGTATCTGCTATTTAAAGTACAATACATATTTATAAGCGGTATAAATAAAAAAATAATAATTATAGTCCACTATAATCTACAGGCTGTGAGACATGCATCCAAAATATTCTTACGCATTTCCAGCACTGGCTGTCATTCTTCTCTAAACAACTCACATGAAAGTAAGAAAGCCGACTAACAAGTGAATGCTAGATTTGGACAGAGGCTTTATGCATTTCTGTTGTTCTTCCATGGCAGATACTAAAGTGCAAAATTCAGTCAGAGTGATTCTGGGAAAATTGTAGCTCTTGGCGTCAATAAATGGCTTATGACGAAAAGTAGAAGTGTGTGCAAAGAAATAGTAACATACATTCTGACCTAGGCTATGATATTTGCTATATTTAATACTTGATAATATATAGATCTACTTATCTTTATAATTAATATGATCATATAAAATGTTTAGTTTTATAATAAAAGGCTGCTTTTAATAGTGCATGACATGTGCGTAATGGGAACCTTTTAAACATATTTAATTTGTTGGTCAATTTAAATGTTTATTTATTTGAAAAAATATTTATTTACTTGTTTATATATTTAAAATCAGTCGGTTAGCTATTTAATATATATATATATATATATATATATATATATATATATATATATATATATATATATATATATATATATATATATATATATATATATATATATATATATATATATATATATATATATATATATATATATATATATATATATATATATATATATATATATTTGATAAGGTTTGTAAAGAAATCCGTTTATAGGATGATGTTTTTATTTAAAATAAAATTAGTAAAAGCTACTTAAAAAGTAGCGAAGGAAATCCCAGCTTGTATTGGGAAATGCTTATGTTTGAATGAGATATACTTACGGATGTGCACGACTTTCGACGGTGCAATGTAAGTTTAAAGGTCCTTTTGCAGTCGACTAACGTAAACTTACATTGCACCGTCGAAAGTCGTGCACATCCGTAAGTATATCTCATTCAAACATAAGCATTACCCAATACAAGCTGGGATTTCCTTCGCTACTTTTTAAGTAGCTTTTACTAATTTTATTATATATATATGTTACAGTTAACACCCGTTTTTAGATAGAACGCGTTTTCCCTAGTTAGAACTAGTTTTTACTTAATGCCTTTGTTAAAACTAGAATTAACTAATGCTCAAAATTGAATATCAGGTAAAACTAGTTTTTACTAGACAAAACGCGTTTTTCCAAACCGGGGGAATTCCGGGGGAATCTCTTTCCAAACGCCCGCGCCGTTCGCGCGCTGTGCGCTCGCTCGATTCAGTACCGCTTTGTTTTCATTCTGATAAGCACGTATAGATTGATTCGAGCGCAATTGTCATGGCAAACTTAAATGAAGGAACGCGATGGAAAGAGGAGTTTTTAAACCAGTTATTAGCGATTCGCGATCACGAAAAAAAAGAGGACCACTTCTGTATTATGACAAAAGGAACCTACGACAATTTAGTGGACGAAATTCAAGAAGCACAATTAGCTGTTCAGAAATCTCAGAAACAGTACAGGAGACTGAAGCGATTTAAGGTAATCAATATTTGTGGAATACGAAAATTAGTGACTAGACAAGAGCCCATGAAATACTACTTGTATGTAGATGAAATTTTTGATATAATTGAAGCAGCTCATGTGGCCGTTGGTCATGGTGGTCGGGATAGACTTAAAAATGAAACTTCACGAAAATATGCGAACATAACTTTAGAAATGATAAATATTTTTCTCTCTATGTGCGAAACTTGTCAGCGTAAAAAGAGTATGAAGAAAAAAGGACTTGTTTCAAAACCCATACTACATTCTGAAATGAACAGCCGTTGCCAAGTCGATCTTATCGACATGCAAACTCAAGAAGATCGGGGATTTAAGTTTATAATGGTGTATCAGGACCATTTGACAAAATTTGTTTTGTTGCGTGCACTGAAAAGTAAGAGAGCCGTAGAGGTGGCGTATCAGTTGACTGATATATTTTTGACATTTGGTGCTCCTTGCATCTTACACTCGGATAACGGCAGAGAATTTGTAAATTCTGTCATAAATGAGCTCGTTTCATTTTGGCCGGAGTGTAAACTGGTCCATGGAAAGCCAAGACACAGTCAAAGCCAAGGATCTGTTGAAAGAGCTAACCAAGACATAGAGAAAATGTTAGCTTCATGGATGCAAGATAACGATACCACAAATTGGTCAAATGGTATTCGGTTTGTACAGTTTATGAAAAATCGGGCGCTTCATTCCAGTATTAAACAATCACCATACAAAGCAATGTTTGGTATAGAACCACGAGTAGGTCTTATGACTTCGAATTTACCACGAGATGCTATTGAGGATATACGAGAGGAAGATGATCTCGAAAATGCGTTAAATAAAATAAATATGACGGATAGTACAGATAATGCAAAAGCTGAGCCTGTGGCTAGTTGCAGTGGACATCGTCAGATTATAACCGGAGCCAAACAAAAAGACGCAGAAAGTTCATCCAAAACAAGTGGAGAATCGCCAATCGCACCAGAAGCCAGTGAATATGACATTGAAGCTGAAGCATCTACGACCGTAGAGCCTCTTATAATACCACCAAATGACAAAGACCTCGAAGTTGTAACAAATGTGAATCGACAAATAATGGCATCCAGAGAAACAGCACATCGAAACTTAAAAAAACAGGCCAAGAGAATGACATTGGCTTCAGATGCAATTCACGTTCCAGTAGAAATTGGTGATAATGTCATTATACAAATCCCTGATTTCGACAGAGCAAAAGCAGATCTACGTAATATAGTCGGAGTGGTTCTTCAAAAGGATGATCAGGGTTTTCACAAGATTGGAACGAAATATGGAATACTCGAGAAATTATATTGCAGGTATGTACCTATGGGTTGCTTAATTGTTTTATCATATAACTATATCGCTATTAGGTAAATGCCAACTATTTAAATGTGCTTTTCAGGTCAGAATTTGATAAGTGCAAAGAAAAATTTTTGCATGAAGAAGATGTTCCGAATACCAATTTACCTTTGAGAACTGTTGCTAAGGAAGCAGCCATAGGAACAGGCCAAGGATTTATGCGCTGCGTATGCAAGAAAGGATGTATGTCAAAAAGGTGTCTCTGCAAGAAAAATGGTTACCTTTGTAACTCAAAATGCCACGATAGTTTGTCTTGCAATAACAAGTAGATCCTCATCCTTTTCTAATTTTAAGGTTTTGATTATTTTTTATTGTATGGTAACAAATGTTCCTTAACAACTTGTTTGATTATTTTATTTACTTTTAATTAATATTGTTACCTTGGCAACTTCTTTATGTCGATGTTCCCTAAAATGTTCCTTTAGTGTAAGATTATTATTTTGTGTCCTAGATCTTTTTAATAAATATTTTTAAAGTATTTTAAAGTATATCTTGTTTTCAATCCCAAATTAGTTTCTGTAGTGCTGGTTTTAACTAAGGCTCGGAGTGACAACTAGTTTTATCTGAAAATCAAAAATATCAGTGGTAAATTCTAGTTTTGACTAGGTATTTCTAGTTTTAACAAAAGCATTAAGTAAAAACTAGTTCTAACTAGGGAAAACGCGTTCTATCTAAAAACGGGTTTTAACTGTAACATATATATATATATATATATATATATATATATATATATATATATATATATATATATATATATATATATATATATATATATATATATATATATATATATATATATATATATATATATATATATATATATATATATATATATATATATATATATATATATATATATATATATATATATATATATATATATATATATATATATATATATATATATATATATATATATATATATATATATATATATATATATATATATATATATATATATATATATATATATATATATATATATATATATATATATATATATATCCATTAGTTTTTAAAAATGAATGAGCGATTTGAATGAATGAAGGAAAAAATAAGTTAAAAGCGAGGTCATTATGGTTTAAATATCATTACCTCGAAGCAAACATAAAATCTAGTGGGGTGATAGCTAAGACAAATCTTATCTAATCTGCTTCTAAAATTAAAAAATCAAAATATTACATTACATTATACAAATATTACATTACAGTCTTTTTTGTGACAACTTTTTATTTAATTGAATATTTAAAAAAAATCAAAATACATACCTAAAATTTAAAAAGAACATAAGAATAGTCTTAAGTGCATCACTCTGTGATGCTGACTCTGATATAAAATGGGTGATACAGTTAAAAAATTCTGAAAGATCTTGTTGATATTACTTTCACCGACGATTTTCTTTTACAAAGGCCATTTCGTTCATTGTAACCTATATAGTAAACAGTATGCCATTTATATACTTGCAAGTTAATCGAAGCTATCTCTAAATATTATATTAGGGATACCCAACGCTTAACGCAAAAACTGTGTTTTATGGACGATTTCTTTCTTACCAAGCTATGTTTCGGGGAAAACCCGTTCTCGTCCCCGAGCCATCCTCGCAGCAGATGCGAAAGAGTGCAAGGGGAAAAGATAGGCGGCGTCGTTAAACTTCCTACCGCCCTTTTTGTTCGGTTTATAATTGCGGTGCATTTTTATGAGATGTCTGCAAACGGCTGGGCGCCCAGCTGACGGATATTGCGGGCGTGTAATCTTGGGCATTTATGGATCGTCCCTCGTTTACTATTTTGACCACTATTTTGCTCTTTTACTACAGAGCAAGCGATTCAAATACTTGACCACAGATTTGCTTGCTCCCCGCACATGTAGAATTGTGTATATGTGGCGTTAAAGAAAACATACTAGATTAATAAATAAGTAAGTAGGGCATTGTCTCCAGTTTTAGCTATGTACTGTCTTTTATATTTACTGTAAAATATAAGTGTGTACTTATATATGTGAGTGGAAAGAGCACTTATATTAAACCGAGAATTACTAACACATTTTCTTCTAATGGAACATTTACAGTGTTAGGTAGGAAACCTATTTCAACATTTTTATAACTTATTAGGCATAGTATGAGACCGAGTCTTGCACCAAACTAGTTTGATGCAAGGATCAATCTATGCAAGCATTTAATGCTCAATGTAATTTTACGACTCCTTTGTAGAATATCAACTTCAAAAGTCAAGACCCGATAATTATTATATTACAATTTCCAACAACACCTAACTAGCCCAAAAATCCGAGAAAAAATATTAAATGGGGTATTTGGCATACCATTCCATTTTTTACACGACTGTCCAACAAAAAGGAGTGTAAAGGGTTCAGTGTTCATTTATGAATGTTTTCCGTGTCTTTATTTCACCATAATTTCTAAACGCTTGAACCATTTTAGAAGTGTGTGGTATTGTTAGAATCGTTATGTCATCCCTAGTGTCATAGGGTGTCAAATATTAATAAATAATTTTCTAAATGTCCAAATGTCAATAAATTAAGATAAATATATCGTGTTTAGTATCAAAATAAAAATCTGATAAGGTATAGACCGAAAATACACAACAAGGATAAATAAATAAATCACAAATATTTTATAAAAAACCGTTTTATTGCTTAATCACCGATGCCAACCGACTGAGTGCGGTCGCGGCGGCACGCGATCGTTTCGAGTTACCTGCCTCAGAGCGAGCAGCCCTGCGACAACACGCTCAAAAAGCCGGGTCAATGAGTCTCGGGCCTTCAGAGATACCACAATGAGATACCCGTTGACTGACTGACAGAATGCGCAATCGTCTTTGGGCATTGGATGTTTATAGAGAAAACGAGCGAGTTTCTACAAACTATATTCCAAAGAAGAACTTTATTCTCTTAAAAAACTGTTTTTGTACAAACTGTACAAATTCTCTCAACAATTTGTTTTTAAATAATTCTAAATACAATAGATTTTTAATTATTTGACGTCGACTTTTCTTGTTGCAATGTTGAATTTTCGTTTTTCTCAACGGTTGTTATAACTTGAATAAGGATAAAACGAGCGTCATTTTCTGATATGATTAAGTATGCCTTCAACCCAAACAAATTGATAGCCACCGGTGTAATGTATCGTACTTATATGTGTTTCATCTGACTACAGCAGTCGAGATCCTCGCACAAAGCGGTACGGCCATCGGCCAGGCTTAGCGTTTGAGCGATCCGACGCAGCAGCTACCAATGCAATTAAAATTGTGGAGCGTCCGGCGACCTGAATGTTAACGTATTTACGATTATTGTGTAGTGGTGGGATGCCGTCAGCGGCGGCGGCGATGTGACATGGAATTCTCATATTGCGGAACGGCGCGCATCCAAATAATAAATTCCCCCGTTGCGGGCATCTTCATATCGACGGGAGGCACGCGAGCGGTTCAACCGCCTCCATAGGCGCCGCAGCTGAAAATTCATCACTGGAAAAGGGAGACGCGATGAAATTTACAGCGGTGAAGCAGACATTCAATACCCTGATGAATGCACTAGTAGCACTCAACGCGGAAAGCTTTCTTGAAGATCACTCGTAGACGAAATAACGCGGTTCTAGGGCACTGTGGAGGTAACATTCGTAGCCACGTTTGAAGCTCATCTTACCTTAATGCGAATAGCGCTATCAAACAGTTTTCAATTAACATTTTGCAATCAATTTTGAGTGACTCCTGCGTACATTTTAATATTAACAAAAATATGAATCTTTTAGCGAATTTTATAGCCTTTCGTACTGTGATACACAATTCAACTATTTCGTTATTTAAACATTAAAAGTAAAGTTATCACCATTTTGTAATTTGCATTTTTCTTGCAATCTGGTAAGGCAAACAACTTACGTAAAGTAAATAGAATAGAATAGAATAGAATAATTTTATTGTGCTATAAAAACACAACTTAATGAATATTACGCTGGTTTTATTAAAAAGACAATTTATGCACAAATGGCGGACTTATCGCTATAGCGATATCTTACAGTCAACCATTTGATAAAATAATTCCTAATTTTCACCGCACAATACACAAAGAAGTAGTAAAGTTAAATTTAAAATAAACTTATACAGATACATGTCAGTAACGTATGCTAAGTTTGCCCAGGGAAGGATAAAGGAGAGCACAAGGTGAGGTATTTGGTTAGTGGCTGTATAGCAATAAATGTTTCTTCAACAATTTTTTGAAAGTATGCAGCGAAGGTGCATGCCTGATAGAGTGAAGGAGCTGATTCCATAAACGAGCAGAAAGGACTGTAAAAGAGTGAGTGTAAACAGAAGAATGATGTATCGGAATGGCGAGTGTGTTATCCCGGCTTGATCGAAGTGGAAGACCGTGGCCTCCCAAAGGGTGGAAATTCTCCATTAGATAGGTGGGTGAAGTGGGGTTATTGAGTATGTTGTAGAGTAGCGACAACGTACGAAAATTTCTTCGATCGCGAATAGGAAGCCAATGAAGTTGCTCACGAAAGCAGCTAACGTGGTCGAACTTTCGCAAATTAAAAACATACCTGAGTAAGATATTTTGCAGACTCTCCAGCTTATTCAAAATAACCTCACTGGCATCTATATAACAAACATCACCGTAGTCAAGTATAGGCGTTAAGACCGTGGACACAATCATTTCTTTATGTGACATGGGGAGAAATCTCTGAAGCCGCCGGAGACTATGAAAACCATGGAAAATGCGACGACTTACTTGGTTTACTTGATCTTGCCAAGAGAGATGTTGATCTATTAGAATTCCAAGGTTTTTAACATCTTACGTAAACAACTTACGTAAACCACCTACGTAAGTAAATGATTGAAATTTATTGATACAATATTTTTTACCTTTTCTTCATATTCTTTTAAAACGCCAAAAAGAATACGTGATTTCAAAAGAATGGTGTGTACGTTCAAATAATTATTTATAAGCTATGTGTTTTATACCGATGGAATCAGCGATTGTTATCACAATCTATGCACATTTTTGGCTTTTTAGACTTCCATTTTTGGGTTTGTAATGATCCTTAAGTATCGTACATGCAGTCAACAAATGCATTGAATTCCAGTGAAATGCACTGACACAAATACAGCCATTGTTCTACCTCGTGTAGCGATGAATCAGCACGATTTTAACACATGTGTCAAATCAGATACATAGAACAACACTTTTACTCCGAATATTTGGATTGCATCATTTTTCGGCCTTTATAAAGCGGCGAAAATACGACCAAAGTATCATTCCTCGAGTGATCACGTCCCCCAAGACAGCGACGGCTACACCCGGCACCACTCTCACGAGTCAGGTCAACGGGTCCGGCTTCTTGGGTACCTCTTCCTTCCTTTCCTTACATCGAGACGATACGCATCAGTCTGCACTCCCACAGACTCGAGCCATGCCAAGTACGAGATACTCGGAGCACAATTACACTCCTTATCCATACACCCTCGTAACTTCAGGCAGATAGCCACTACATCCGCGTCAATCTATATCCTATTCGGGAAGCGTTACCAACTGGCAATACAACCCTCAATAAATGCCTTCTGATACATTTTAAATTGACTTTTAATACGGAGACAACCCGCACGTTGACACCACCGCCTCACCTCAAATAACTTGGAGTCTAGTGAGGGGTGGCCCGTCACAGGTTTTTATTTTGGTGCTGTACCAAAAAAATACATATTGTATATATTTTCATTCTTAAGTCAGCTTAAGAACCGTCGATTCACTTGTTAGAATTTAACGTTCGCATTGCTCATTATATTTAGATTACAAAGAATTATTTGCGCTGACAGTCTTCTAAAATTACCCTTGACAAATAATAACTTTTTGGTTCATTGAAAAATTATATTGTTTTTTTTTTAATATAGCATCATCACATTTTAATCATTTACTCGGTACGTTTTACCAATATATTTTCGAGTTCTTTGCCCCAATAGGTTAAAAGAAAATTGCAAATTACAATAATAATAATAAACTCTTTATTTCAAATAAAAAAGGCGAGCTTATTGCCTTGCGGCAATGTCTATCAGCTAACCTATAGCTTGAGTTTATAACATATTTATTACGTTGGCTACGCAAAAGAACAATAAAAATGCAAGTGATAAAAAAGAAACAAACAGAAACTATAATGAAACAGATGATAAAAAAAGTAAAACAAATGACTATAATTAAATGAGGACGCAGAGGAAAGGAAGGAGAGGAAGGAAGGAAAGGGAAGCGAAAACGAAGGGGAATGGGTGGTTTGGCTAATTTATAGATTTTAAGTGGATAGAAATTAAAGTGGATCCAGACGCTCTGTAGCCTTTCCACCTTGGTGGCTAACTCTTCTGTCAGATCGAGAAAGGCGGCGTCGCCATAATGAAGGAGTGGAAGAAGCAAAGATTGACAGATTGACTCTTTACTTTTCTCCGGGAGAAAATTTTGGAGGTTTTACAGCAAATGACATCTGTTAAATATCTTTCCTCTCATTTCCCTAATATGGTGCTGCCAGGACAGATTCTGGTCGAAATTGACACCAAAGTTTTTCACCTGCATGCTATAAGGAATCTCCTCCGTCTCAATACATATCTTTGTTATGTAGTGCATATCGATCATCGAGGTGTAGAATCTGCTACCGGTGATGATCGCTTGTGTTTCAGAGGGATTTAGGAGCAAGCCATGGCATTTAGACCACCCCGATATGGCATTTAAGCCAGCTTTAACTGCCGCAATTGAGGTTTCAATATCATTTGGCTGAAAGTTGGTATAGATCTGGACGTCGTCAGCATATATATGATATTTTACATGAAGAGCATTAGACAAGAAATTAGAAACAAGAGAGAAGAGCAGTGGTGAGAAGAAAGCATTAGACAAGAAATTAGAAACAAGAGAGAAGAGCAGTGGTGAGAAGACGCTACCTTGTGGTACACCGGCGGCTTGTGGTAGAATATTGGAAATTTGGTTCTTATTACCTTTCATATACTGGTGTCGACCTTTAAGAAATGATGTAAACCAGTTGACCACAGGGAGAGAAAAATTAAGGGATTTTAATCGGGCAAGGAGTATGTCATAATCTACAGAATTAAAGGAGGTACTAAAATCTAAAAGAACGAGAAGAGTTAGTTGTCGTTCATCCATTGCTTGGCGAACATCATCGGTAACTTGGACTTGAGTAGTAGTCGTGCTGTGACTGGGGCGAAATCCGGATTGAAAAGGGTTGATAAAATTTTGTCAGTGACATAACGAAGAAGCTGGTTATAAACCAGCCGCTCTATTGCTTTAGCAAGGACCGAGAGAATGGAGATCGGCCGATAAGTTTTAGTAGTATTGCTGGATAAGCCTTTAGGAATAGGGACCACTAGGGCACTTTTCCATATTTAGGGGAATAGTTCCCGTGTTAATGGAGTAATTAAACAAGTATGTGATTACATCTGCAATTTCATTCAAAATAGGTAATATTAATTGTAGACTAATTTTATCACAACCCACTGCTTTCGATTTAATGCCAAGTATGGCTTTCTTCACCTCGACCACCTACATAACAGAAATAAAAGGGGGGGGGGGGGGAGAGGGTAATTGCTTATATCTGGGAGATAAACCACACTTTGTAGCACCATCTAATATGAAAGGAGGAGACGAGAAATGATGATTCAAAGAATCATGAGGCTTGTCTACATGCCGGGAAAGTCTTGAGGGTGACACAACCGATTTTTTTTAGAATTTATGCGAGAATTTAAAAGAGAGCAATATTCCTATCATAAAGATCCCATTGCAGCTTTACTACAAAATAGTATAAGAAAAAAGTAAAATGGGAAGGCAGATTGTTTTTATAAAGGATGATACAGGAGAGTACTTAAAAAAGGATTTAATAATCGATTTAGTACAGTTATTTTATCAAGCAGTACAGGCTTTTTGAATAAATAGCCACAATTATGAAAATTAAAAATGACTCAAATCGGCTTAGCCTTTGTATGAAATTTAGCTGTTTACATTATCCTATTATGTGCTTTATGGTCATTTCGCGAATATAATTGTTTTTGTCGCTTTTACGTCTAAATTTAACGAGCGCCCATTTAACCGCACGACCCGTATTACGGACGTAACAAAATGCAATCAAAGCGCGTACTTTCGCCATAAATATATATCCCTACATCGCATACAAACGGGTTAAATGCGTGGCGGGGGTGCTTTGTCACATCTAAATATTCAATTGCCGTTTGATGGTGTAATTCTACCTTTGTGGTGCTAGGGATGTAAACACAAATGTATGGCACGCGAGAACACCGATGCACCCGGCAATAGGCAGTAAATTGCCTGGTCTTTGATCGCTGATGTGTTATGTTAATTCGGTTATTCGTACCGTTTAAATAATGTTGTGTGGGGCGCGCTGTAACAAGGCGAAAGAAAAATATACTTCGTGTAAGCGTTTTGATGCTGGACGGACCTCTTATCAAAATCAAATTATATGGTAGTTTGTCACAACTGAACTGTTGAAATTTTGATTACCTATGCCTATTGAAGTATATTACCAAATTATGAATACTATATAAATTATGATTACTTATAGAAATATAAACGTAGTCCTAGAAAGATAGTCTGCATAAAAATGATACAATCGTGAGCAAGGTATTGCTCTCTCTTTCCTATGAAGCGTCGTGCATTCCAGACATTTCACTCGTCACTCAGACCTAGTGCTTGGTGTGGTAACGACCGCTAAGGTAAATGTCACGAATTACGAAGTAACTCCCTAAATGCTGATTTAAAAGAATTTAAATAATTCGTATATAATAAAAAGTATCCATTTTTACTAATGTTTAAATAGTTTATTATTATTTCAAACATTTGGTTGATGATTGATTGACAAATAAGGAATGTTATTTAGAAGTTAAGTTTATCTAGTTTAATATTTTAGAAGTTTATGATTTTTATTCCATTGCTTTCATAATTATTATTATTAGTTACCTATATATAATATTGCATATATTGTTTCATTAAATATTAAATTTAAATAATGATAAACATCCGTCAATTTTACATTTAAGGTTTAAAAACAATTAATTTTAATTTTAGGGTTAATTCTTTTTTAAATCGTATAACGACTTCATTATCTGATTAGATGGAAGATTCTCGCAAACAATGATGTTATCTGAGGTCACTTTAATACTACATTGTAACGTATCATTATGGTTGCATGCAAGAAATCTTCCAAAAAATATCATACATATTTTTAATTTATTTAAATTGAACTATAACTATCTTATTATTGTATTTAAAGCGTGTTATCTATTACATATAAATAAAATTCATGTAGCGATTTATACAATGCATACTGCAATATACAGCGAAATCAATCCTTTTATTATATTAATCCTTAAAAATAATAAAGAGCCTTCGTGATAATTGCGCGACAGGAGAGGACATGATTCAAGTAAAAAGACTTAAAAACTCGGCAGAAATAATCTGATTCACATGGTCAACGTAAGTTTTATAACTGGTGTCTTCCCGCGGTTATTGAAATCTGCTCAAGTAAAACTAATATATAAAGCTGGCAGCAAAGATGAAATTAATAATTATCACCCAATCCCCTTACTGAGCGTAATATCAAAGATTTACGAAAAACTTGTAAAAATTAGACTTACAACGCACCTCGAAAGCAACAACCTATGATATCATAATATGGCTTTAGACAGGGACGAGGAACGAACAAGGCTATAAATGCCGTCACCGAATACATTGCAAAAATTATTGACTCTATGGCTAGATAGGCTATGGCTATTTTCCTCGACCTGTCAAAAGCCTTCGATGACCTCTCGCGCCATTCTACTAAAGAAGCTAATCTACTATGGAATTTGTGATTTGGTAGTTAGGTGGTTTGGTAGTTACCTGGAAGAAAGTACTCAAGCGACGACCATTAATAAGCAAACAAGCGAAAAACTAAATGTGACATTTGGTGTACCGCAAGGCAGTGTACTTGGACCGCCACTATTCTTGATGTACGTCAATGACCTTTGAGACTTTCCAATAAATGGAAAAATTACGTCTTTTACCGACGACACGGTATTGCTGGTATATGATCAAATTTAAAAAGAAACATTTAGTATCGCTCAAGTTAATATAAACAAAGTAAAAACTTGGCTAGACAGAAATGTTTTAACGCTTAAGGCTCTTAAGACCAATAACATTACTTTATCACTACGTTGTTCTGATTCGTCTCATATCGGTCGATATCTGAAAATTCACGGATACGCTTGCACTTTGTCAAAACACACCTACTATTCCTGTAGGTCAATAATAAGGGTAACTGAATCAACTTATTTAGGCACCACGATCGATGAGAGGATGAACTGGGTACGTCAAGTCACCAATCTAACGACAAGAACTCGCATATTGGTCTATGATTTTTTGGGGTTAAGAAACATTTTATCGATATAGCAACCACTAAAATGGTGTCTAAAGCATTTTGCCGAAGTCTATGGGTCCATGGCATCATTGCATGGGGTGTCTATACTAAGCAAGTTTTGTATCAACTTTTAAAAGCACAGAAGCTCTTATTGAGGGTCATTGAAAAAAACATCCACGGTATTCATCTGTACTTCTGTTTGCAGAGTTCCAGGTTTTGCAAATAAAACAGATTTTTTTTTAACAAATTCAGATTTTCTTTCAAAAGCACCCACATAATTGGTAAAAAGGTCAGCAAGCTCTAACAGCAAGAGCGGCGGTATCAACTAACTACCTCTTCCCACAGTAAAAACTACCTTTGCCCAAAGGCAAATGTATTTATGGTGCCAAAATTTTTTAACGGCACCGAAGACAATTTGAAAAAAAAATAACCAATATTGATAAGTTTAAATTTAAAATAACAGATGGTTAATAGAATTTGGGTACCTGCGTTTAGAAAATGAACTGCTACGAATTATAGTATGAGGAAAAAATCTTTGAATCGATGTATATGAATTTCGTATCTATCCTATGTATTGTATTTATTATATGACGTAATGTATGGTGAATTTTATGACGAATCTAAAAAACATATTTTATATTGGCTAATATGAAACGCTGGAGGTTTACCTTTATTTTTATCCTTTCTTTTGACCCTTCTTTTTTATTGTCGAATTATATTAGTTTCATACTATTATTCATGTTTTTACACCATCTGCATCATCTGCATCTAGATACAGGCCTAAGAAGCCTCGTTAGATGTGAATAGCGCAATTTGTTACATAAGCTGTGTCAATCTTAAGCTGTTCTTTAAAATGTATAAAATCTTTACTTAGGTAACAACATAACGACATTATGTATGGACAAGTAATAAATAAATAACTCACCAGATTATCAAATAAATAACTCACACTTTCTGTAACTATATTATACTGAAAACTAAAATACAGCGCACCGTGAAATATAGGGCCTTCCGATAAGGGCTGGTCGATGTTATCAGTCTGTAGCGGCCATGTTGTTTTAGCGGCGTTACTCAAATTTGTTTATTATTCAGTCACTGATGCCAAATCACCATGGCAAGTTACATTATTAAGCAAGACGTTACAACTTTATTATCGAAATGAGTGTCCGTTAGTGCATGGCTATAAGTAAATTGGTCATCAAGATCGTGCGATTTGGCCCCGCTAGAACTTCTCCTGTGAGGTTTTCTGAAGTAACAGGTCTATGCCAATAAGCTGCAATCGACCGATTCCTTCAAAGGCAACATAACCCAGAGCATCGCTTAAATTTAGCCGGATATATGTGGCAGAGTCATTGAAAATTGGACCTCTCTGATCCCTGCCAATGTGCGAAGCCGTAGCCTACATTTAAACGATGTTATACTCCATACATAATGGCATACATGGGCATCAAAAATAAATAAAAAAAACAATTTCGATAATACCTCACACACATATTGTTTTATTGCACAGAATGTCAAGAACGACCCGCCCTTATTGTAACATCCTGTATGCCATGCCAAGTAAGCAATTTATCCTTATTAATTCAGTCATTTGTAATATCAACATGACAACAAAAAAATATTATTTTCTTTCTTTTGAAGCGAGCTTTCAGCGATACTAAATATGGTAATGAGTGTTAGATAAGCTCGTGTTAATTTTGGGGTCGGTGCAATAAAAAGGCTCTCGTGACTGGTCGATGATATAAGCTACGTCGACGTTCTTGTCAATCATTAAAAATAACGCCAAGTCTAATGACTTGGCGAACATTGATTGAATGTCGCCTTAATAGGCGGCATTCAATCAATAGTCAGTGACCTGAAAAGTCATAATGGTAAAGTCTAATGCCTCAAAATTCATGTGTTTTAAACGTCCGCTTTTAACCCATTAAAATATTTAGTAAAATAATCATTCACAACTTCAACCCCTTTTGGGAGACGTCTGTCATAAATAAATAAATAAAGTCAAGAGTAGCCAAGTTTCGGCTTTAGAAAGGATTTTTTCGCATGCATTCTAGATATCCAATATATTTGAACTTTATTAGCAAAGTCTGGGACCGAATAGCGCGGTCGACTCGATACGTCGTCGGTTTGATAGCCGCAAATACATTCCCAAAATATGGTCATAATTCTTAACTGCCGTTTCTATTATAGACGTCCCCTTAATTCGCTATAATAAATAGTAATGCCAAAACTTCTCATGAGAAAACCCGATAATACTAGACGCTCTGCTTTTATAGCTGGTAGTAACGATATATGCTGCACTTGGAAAAGTCATATCGCGTAAAGTTTGTAGCTGACAGCTCATTGTTATGTTTGTGGGACTTTTGATTTATTATATTTCTCTTTTTATCGGGATTTTGTCCATCTAAATTAGACATTCCTATTTACGTGCTATGGTAAACCTTTTAATCGTTAGATGTATAAAAATGACAAAATATTTATTTAATTGTGGAAAAAAAAGTTATTCCTTTCCAGGCTCACAAAACGACTAGTCAATGAAAAGTTACAGAGGAAATGGAAGGAACACAATTTTTGACTTTGGGACTTTGTTACAACTTGTTTGTTATGACTTGTTTCAAAGCATACTAAAAGTTCCTACTCATAGGTGGGGAAGGGAGGGGGGGGGGGGGGAGGGGTTGCACGTAGAAGATACTTTGTTCGTATTTTCCCTTTTATCTCGGTAACTATGCCTCCTAGCGGTAGGGTTTATCTATACAAAAATAAAGCTGATAAAATTTGAAACAAGATTGATCCATTTTGTTATTCATTTTGTGGCTACCTTGCACAGCTCGCCTTAACACAGGGGTCCCTAGCAAGGCGGGCTCGGCTGATCTTTGCTTATCATAATAGAAAGATAGCGCATACATTTGCGTTTAATGTATTCGCTATGTAACCTGGGCACAGACAGATGTGTATATAACTTTAGAAGCAAACAACGGCATATTATTGTTTGTCAATTCATTTTCTGTTGGGCACATCCATTTTAATGTATATGTAATTAAATAAATAGTTTCCGATTTATGCCCGCTCAATCCCGCCGCTATCGGCTAATTTGAAAAGTAATATGATTTTTGCTTAATTTGGCTAGCTAACTATTTGGCTCTTTGTCATACAAAAAAGTTATGAAGAGGAAAGTAGTAGTTATTTTTAAGTATGATAATTTTCTATTTTGGCTTTAACTGTTCAAAAATTAGATCAATTTTAACTGTATGTGTAAATTCCGAGATACTGCAGAAAAACCTAATTTTTGTAATTTCAGTTATTCTAATGCCCTAACTCTATATAGGCGCTTTTTTTTTAAATCTAAGATGTAAACAAAAATATCTCATCTAAGATGAAAGCGAAAATATCAATTTTTAGCTAACCTGAAACGATCAGGTCCATTTCCAGATAGAAGTCTGTGTGTGTGTCTGTGTATTTCTCCTCGATAGTGCCCCAACGCTTAATGAGATAGAGCTGAAATTTGGCATGTAGGCATGATTTTCTCAAGAGTTTAAAGGGTTGTGTTAAAATAGATCCACCAGGGGGCGAACTAGTCATATTCAGTCCTAAAATATTGGACTTAGAGACTTGAAATTTGGTACACATATGTCTTGTTGGGCCGAAATCACATAGTGATTTCAATTTCAATATCAATAAATCAATTTTGGTTTGAATATCTCATATACAAGATACACTAATAATATTTAAATTCTGCCATATATTTTAACCAAAAATTAACGCCAGCTGTAGTCGCTTGGCCCAACCACGCTCTTAGTCAAGAAACGAACTGAGCCACCCGAGGCGGTTGCAACGGAACCCAATCATGTTTCTCCGACGGCTGAGAGAGGGCGCTCATCAATTTTATTTATGAAATTATTATTCAGATGAAATCGGTTTTTGGCTACTTGCCGGGAAAATCTTGGGGTGACACATTATACAATCATAAAATCAGGGTACCAATCTATGGGTTATTATATTATTTTGTGTATGCCGTTCCCGTGCGGTATAACTTTAATGATTTTTAAAAGAATTGTTAAAAACATATTATAAATAATATTGCAAATTTGAGATTAGTTTTTTTTAGAAGTCTCATTTTTATAAAATATGCAATCGCATCACGGTATTTTTTCAAGTTTGAAAAGACGATTAGTTTTAAATCATTGTTTAAGACTTCCTTTTTCCACTCATGCGATGTGAGCAAACAACAACAATTCTTGAATCGTCCTTTTCGTTTGCTCTGCATTATGCCATTATTCTATCATAATATCCTTAGTTTAATGTAGAAAAAATACAAATACCAAGTTTTTAAATACAGTAATATTAGTTATTGATATAAAACAAGTAATATTAATTGTTTTCAATTGTATTTTTTTTCTGAACCTTTTTCTGAACTGTTCACTTTTTCTGATCGTTTGTTCAAGTTGTAGTCTATTATTATGTAGTGTTATAGCGCGGTATCGACTGGCCTACTCAAGTGATCAGAACATAACACTCCATGGCATATACATTTATCACTTTCTTATATTCTGAAAATTGCAGTAACCCTACGGATTCTTATTCATAAACAATTATGGTCTTTGAACTAAAGTGAGACCCTTTCAAGGAAATATGATACGGTGCGTGCGGTTTGTGACGCTAATGTGAAGTTTGAAATATCATGCTCCAGAGCCTTATTTCTCTAAATTCAATGTGACATATAATATACACGGCCCGATGGCATAGTGGTTAGGTCGCCTGGTGTTACATTGTAAAGTTACGTGTTCGATTCCCTGCTGGGTCACCATTTTCCGTTGGGAGATAATTAAAGGAATTGCATTTCAAATCTGTCGATACAATGAAATAACAAGACACCTTTACACACAAGCATACATATAACCACTTCATGATAGGGTTGGTTGTAAGAGATTATCGTATGATAATAAACCCATCCATCGTTAAATTTTACAATAATGTTTAGAAACAAACATAACATGTTTTATAATCTTAATCATTCTTTTCTGAATCCTCATAGTCAGTTTTTTTTACACAAAATATTTAATTTAATTTTGCTTTCATTGTTTGCAAGGTCCATTCTAACTGATCCCCGCCAAACAATTCTCCTCTCTGGCTTATCTGGAACAATTAGTAGAATGATTAGTGAATGTAAATATACATACATATACGAGTAAGAGAATTCGATACAGCTGGCAACCGAATTATCCTGCTACATATGTAGTTAGGAGATAATTGCCACATTTCACAGTTTCGACGAACACTGCACGCTATTTTTACATTGGCACCGAAGTGCTTTTCAGTATCATAGTGAAGCGCGACGTCACCGCAGTTAATAGCGCAGTGCAGGCTGAAATTGAAAAGTCCAAGCGATGCACTTAAAATACGTGAATTGTGCGAGTGGTAATGAGAACGTGTGGATTGATGTTGGCAGGTCGGAAACGCTTTTCTGTCGGCTATGGTCGCGCAACGCTCGGTGTTTCAGTGCGAGTACGTAAAGTACATAATAGCGATCGGTTTTGATGGAGCGACCGCGTTGTATTGTGTCACGGTATTTTCACGAATCACAAATGAATGAAAAATCCTTTGCAGTTTAGTGTCAAATGTACAATTCATGCATTTGATGAGTGCTTGGACAGATTCATAAAATTGTGCCTTAGTTGTTGTAAATGTTTCGATTCGAACCGCTGATGCTAGGGCGAGAGGATACTGAAAATTATTTTTTGCGTTTCTGTCGTTGAATCGGCGGCGGACCGAACACTTTAAAGTTATCAACTACTTATGGGCGAACTCCACCGAGTGGAGAACGGAGAGACTTATGTCATTGTTGGAGCCCTGTCCGTCCAACATACCCACAACAAAAAAGTAATTTCCACAGAATGGAAACCGCAAACTCGCTCAAATCTACACGAGCCAGCTGCAGTTAATTTCCAACTAAATTCGGCAATTTATGCACAGTCAAGCGATGACTCATGCCATTTCTTCTGATCGATTCACATGTCGCACCCCACTCATAGCTATTACATCACCGCTCACGGTATAAAACGTAGTACATTTCAATCAATCGATATCATTTCTTTGGCGGATAGTTACCGCGACTACGCTTCATTATCAAGCAGTACCTGCATTACCCGCGATACCGATCGTCAAGCCTCGCTCCTCGACTACACACTTCGGACACACTACTACGGCTTCACCTCGCGCCCACACTACTACACAACAGCGAAATAACAATCAAGGCGTTAAGAACTGGCGACTCACTTCAACCTTCTGATTAAATACTTCTACTTCGACATCCACGACTTTCATTCACGGAGAAAACTTCACGATGAGATCCACCCTTCGCTCACAATCAATTGGAGTCTAGTGAAGGGTGGCAACTCTCACATCATCCCTAAGACTCTCACAGACCACAATCTAACTACGCCAACATGCCTGAGAGTCCAACTACCTTACCACGAGACACTGGAAAGTGAACGCAATGGGCAGCCTCACGCTCTCACTGCCAGATTCGGCCGCATTTCTTCGTTCCTCAGTGTGATCGCAGCTTTGAAGAAGTTTGCGTTGCCTCTAACTGGTGTTATTAATATTGCGGACCGTGATGCCCTTTGGCTGTCTTTCATACGGGATCGGGTGGCCAGCGGATCTTTGACATAAGATTAAAAACCACTCCGCTTCTTAGGAAACGTGTAAGGCTATTTCCAGAACCTTCGGTTATTTCCCGGAAAGCACAGACGATTAGCTGTTGCTGCACAATGCGCAAATCGCCCAGCAGCGCCTGAAGGTCATCCTCCAGGGGATCCAATCTACCTGTACACGACACAGTCGTGATGAGTCTTTTCCAGGTTCGCCCCTCTTGGTGGTAGTTCAACCGTGAGTTCAGCCGACCCAAGATATGCGCCAAGCTGCACGAAGCCGTTAGCACTAATACCAGCTAAGATCACTGCATATTATCATATGATAGGGTCTCAATCTTTCGGAGTTCCTCGGTCTTTGCCTGATCTCAAATATGATCGGGACAAAGACCAAGGAACTCGGCACAATCCACGTTACGGTCCTTGGCAAGACGTATAAAACGTTAACTACCTTTCACCCATTGCGTACTAAACTCCACATTGCGTTCCTTGGCCGATTCGTTATCGCCTGCCAAATCAAATATTTTGTCGCTTAGCCTCTTATCATGTTGGTCTTCATAATCGCCTTTTCGCCGCTGTGACGCACTTTTTGCCACTTCGACATTTCGGTTCTCCTTATTTGACAATTCGGACTTGTTTTCAGTGGAATAGTCTTTGGTCATGGGTTGTGAGCAATCCCATATGCAATCGCCAAATATTACCTCTTTTTAACCGACTTCAAAAAAGAGGAGGTTATCCATTTGGTTGTATTTTTTTTATGTTTGTTACCTCAGAACTCCGTCATTTATAAACCAATTTGGAAAATTCTCTTTTTATTTGAAACGACATACTTCCAGATTGGTCCCATTTTTATCAAAATCCTGTTCTGATGATAGCATCAATGAGGTATTAAGGGAATTCCTCAAATATTATCATGTGAAATTGAAATTTACATGTTGGTTCAGTTCCGATGACAACGCATTTTTTTTGGTAAGCATGACCTGATTCTTCACCGAGGGTTGGCTACCGACGAGGGTACTCCTCAACGGTCAATAGCACGGACACGAAAGTTTGTATACGCATTTAGTTATGATAGCCCGTTCTATGTTTTACCATGACGCGACTGCTGCACCTAGGGTTGGCTCTCTACGAGGGGACTCCTCAACGGTCAACAGCACAGACACGAAATTTTGTATCTGCATTCAATTACGACAGGCTGTTCTTAGTTTCACCAAAACAGGACTGCGGCTCCTAGGGTTGGCATCCAACGAGGGAACTCCTCAACGGTCAAGAGCACAGACACGAAATTTTGTATACGGATTAAATGATGATAGCCCGTTTTAAGTCTTATTACGAAATGGCTGCTGCACTTATAGAAAAATTAAAGTCGATATTTTTTTGTTAAATTTTGTATTATTATATTTATTTATGTATTTATTTTATTTTATTTCATGCACTTCATCGTAAAGTTCATGGCGTAGACAATATTACAATATATTATATTTAGAAAGAAATTACGAACATGCAAATGCAAACTACAAATAGTGCAAATGGAATTGCCCTTATATCCTTAAGATCTGGCTATCAGGATACGCCCTCTTCAGAAACTGAACTTATTAGGAAATATTAACCAGAATGAATATATTTATTTTTTTATTCTTGCCTTCAGAATAGACTTTCATATTGTTTTTTTTTAATTTTAGTGAAGATTCTTGCAAACCTCAACAATAAATTATTGCTTGGTTTTTTATTTCCTATTTTTTTTCACATTTTAGGATTAATTTGTAAAATATTAAATTTATCTGAATATTTATTGAATATATTTTTCTAAGATGGATTAGTGAGAATAGAGGCTTTTGTATGGGATAATACAAGTAGGAATAAAATAATACAAGTCATTTAAACTGCCCTGTTTATGGATGTGTAATATGACCCTCTGTTGCAACAAATGTTGTAACAGGGTGTCATAATACACATCCGAATTCTATCTCATCATTATCATCGCTAGGATTCATGCGAGGTTAGAGTGCTATTGGTTAATATTGGAATAATTAGTAGAACTTCCTGGTCCGTATGGTGTCTGGACCTAATTTTAGCTTCCAATTTTGGTTCTTACTTT
Organism: Micropterix aruncella; assembly: GCA_944548615.1. Taxonomy (NCBI): domain Eukaryota; kingdom Metazoa; phylum Arthropoda; class Insecta; order Lepidoptera; family Micropterigidae; genus Micropterix; species Micropterix aruncella. The sequence goes on along the minus strand of OX155953.1, from coordinate 21,507,528 downwards.
GTTCGGGCACTCGCGCAGGACACGGAAAATTCAAACACTTGCGTGGTCTGAATAATAGCGTGGTCTATTTCGTACTGAATGGGTGCGAGTGTTTGTCATTTTCCCGCGTTGTCTAAAGGCGGATGTAAATTATACGATCTTATAAATTCTTAAGGTGCCTCGGTACACCGCATAACGCTCTACCAAGAATGGGTCCTAACCTATACATATTCTAAGTGACTCTACATTCATAAAACAGCATGTCTAAAACTACCTTGTACATATGAAAAATTGTTTTTGTTCTGGGTACTGTAGAAATGTACTGGGTACTGTAAATGTGAAAACATATTAGAAGTAACAGATGGTCAGATCCTGCTCTGCCAACCTAGGCTGCATTTTTTGTGCTTTATATCACTTTGGGTAAGCGGGCGCGAGCGCCGCGCGAGCTGTAAAAATAAAACACAAACATTGATGGTTGGATAGGTATCTAATTATGTACTTTACTGGGTACAATGGCGTCGCGGTAGGCTTATATAAGTGAAAGAAGGTTGAAGGGGTGTAACCATTATTAATTACCTAGAAAATATAGTTTTTAAATTTCGGCTTTTGTGCGCAGTTAATAATTGCAGTAGAAATTTAAAGTCTTTCATCTCCGCGTTAGTATGAGTGGGGTTGGACCATTGATATTTTAATAAAAAACCTAGTATTTTAGTTTCAGCGCTTTTTAAATGTAGTATTTCACAGTCAGTAATTGCAGTAGAAATATAGTCTTTCATCTACGCAATCTGTAGTTGAGGTTAAATACGAAAAAGTTTTTTCGATAAATTACACATACTGTAATTAGAGTGGTAATTCTGGTGATGTGATTCGCCACAATAACCTGTTTTTAACCTATACAACCATTGAAGTCAAATAAAGAATACATTATATAATTATATTACATTTCGGGGTAAATTCTCCTTACAGATTGAATTAGGCAAACAAGAGTCTAAATAGTTCTATTCATGACCAAGAAAATGGGATCGGGACAGCTGACGAATTGTAAAGAAAGTGAAACCAAAAAAATCATACTGTAGTACAGGTGGGATAAAATTCGTCTCATTATTCTAGTAGTTTCATTCTTCGCGGTGCTTTTTCTGAAGCAATAAAATATCATAGCAATTAAATAAATTCACAAACAACCAGTACTTTTTTGTCTTGATTGCACTACCCTTTCTGTGATTATTTTTTGCCTATGGAGAAGCTTCCATGAGGTTTATTTGTTTATTTAATTATGTATTTGTTACATACGCATTCGCAAGAGACCAAACAATTTGCAAACTAGAGATTACCGTTATATGCTTCTAAATTTAGGGATATATCTGTCTGAGCCCAGGTAAACTAGCGTATAAATTAAACGTAAATGTTAGAACGCAGCGCAACTCTCAAAAATCAATGGCATAGCTTATAGTTTGCTGTTTCCTTTAAAATTAATATTAGTACTAAATACGTTGCTATTTTTTCTCTTTATTCAAAAAAGAAGGGATAATCTGTTCCAACCATGCTTTAAATTTATTTATTACTCATTGTGTTCCGCTTTTACGGGAAATCGAATGTCCATCAGTGTCGAAAACGTATTCAAAACCGCGAAAACCATTCGCCTGACAAATTGCAGAATGCATAATTTATTATTAAATAAAACGGGGTAGAATACAATTTACAATTACAGGATTGTTTCATTCGTTTAACTGTGATTTGCATATTTAAAAAGATTGACATTTTAATAAGTAATAGGCACAAATTGGGGAACTTTATATAGTAAGTTTTAAGAATCTCGGTCGTTTATCATGCTAGCCAATGGAAAATACTGAAATCGTTTTTTTATTCCTAGTCGTATTATATTCATTATAACCTTTCTACTTTCCGATAAAAATACATCGTGTTACTTAAAATATGTAAATAGGGAAATTCTTGTTTTAAAGTATAATTGAGATTTTCAGTACCGGATGAAAACCCGAAACATCCATTTCATTTGAAAATCTGTTTCAAAATGGCGGCTTTTTTGAAATTACAATAATCATAATAAATTAGGTACATATAATCATATAATTGCACAACTGTATATACCTACTTATTATCCCACTTAAATTTATTGAATATAATGTAAAGTTTATTTATGTTTAATCCTAATTGCATACATATTTTTTTCTACCTTCAATTTTACTTTTAATTTGTGTAAAAAACACATTTGTTAAATTTAAAAATCTGCGAAATTTTAAGTTAAATGCGTCAGTTCGCGAGTCAACAAACATACATCATTTGGTATAATACAGCACAGCCAGATACACACTTTCTGGGACTAGTTGGCTGTGCGATTTTGCCTCATTTCGCATATGCTAGCATATTTATATGCATAGAGCTATGTTTTTCGCAATAATAACGTTTGTTTTTAACGATTCTTCATGTTCAACAGTATGCATATCTTTGTATTATATTTTTTTTGTACGTTATAAATAAAATAAAAATATTTCGGTTAATCTGCTCCTAAAAAAATAAAATATATAACTTAGAATTCTGCAAAGTTTAACTACAAATCCTGCTTAGGTCACTTTTCGAAATCTTCAGTGGGTTTTTAAATAAAAATATTATAATTTGCAAATTGAATATTTTTGTTATTGATAGAGTGAAGAACAGAAGTTTATTATAAGACTGCGAATATTTTCTCTGACTTTGTTGTTGTTTATTTCAAAATATCTTTATTAGTTTACGAGATAAATAATTAAAATTTCAAAATGATTTGTAAAATTTGAAGAGTTCGAAAATCAACCCTGGAAATAGCTATTATTATGACGGATACTTACAACGGCGACAAATTGTTTGTAGCTTCATCAAGACTAACTACGATAACGTGTATCAACCAGTTTTCCAATAAATAGTATTATAACACCCAAACAAACATCGTCAACATGTTTAGTGCCTGTAAATGATGTTATTTGTTAATGACATTTACCCGATTGAATAATTAAGCAGACAGAATAATGGTATCGTTATGTTTAAGGGTCGGAAATAGAGACAGCTATAATGGCTACCGTTTCGATAACGAGAGCAGACTGGGAGCCGAATTGAATCAAAATGTTTAGTAGTGATTCACAATTCTGAATACTGCCAGTATTATTGCCTTCATTTAATATCTGTTGGAGTTTCACACTGCAAGACAGCCTCCTGATATGTTTAGTGAGGAACTTAGGACATTTTCTATCGCAAATACGATTATTAGAACTATAGAGGCGATACCTGTACCAACATTTCAGCAACTAATGGTATAAATCGAGTTACCATGTAATTATATATTTTAACGTAAGTTTTAAAAACCAGACCGGAATATGCGAGAACCACGAAAGACATTTGGATGAAAACGAAAAGGTATATATCGTCCCGGATTAATAACTCCTAACTATTAACCACAGAAATACGATTGGTGTCGTTTCGTATTATAATACAGTTAACTCCACAATTTGAAGATGAGTTTGCGTCGCAAGCGAAGGGGGGCAGCGATTAATTGAGCAAAACCGTGGCTCTCGGTTCTTTCGATTCTATTTAGAATTCGGCTGTTACTCAAGGTTTCGATTAATCAGTTATGAGGGGGAAATATAAAGGACGCATTTCATAACGTTTACCCTGTAATTCTTAAAAGATTGTATTAAATTTGGGAAATACTGAGAAAAAAACGAAAAAATCTAACTTTCAAAATTTACAAAATAAAATGGGTTTTATATATTAGTAGAATTTATTTACAGTATATTAATCTACATAAAAACTTGAATTGAAAATCATTTATACTTTTTTAGGCCTTAGTAACCGAGTAAAACATACTGAACACCCGAACACTGAACATACAAATTGCTTATTCTTTAAAATACCTTAGGAATGATTTCTCATATTTACGGCAATCTTTGCATACCCAATTTGCAATTCAAATAAAACTAGCATGTTCTATGGAATTCTTCTATAATTTCATCACTTTTTGCATTACCAGTTTAAGAATTATCCTCCTAATGGTATTTAAACCAGTATATTATGTCATTGCCCAGTCTGTATCGCCGACCCCCGCCATCTGGCCAGTCTAGGCGAATTAATAACGGCCTCTATCTGTAACTAAAATAACTACTGTTGGTTCGATGTAATAGATCCAATTTAAATCTGACGTACTTCAAAGTATGCGCATTATCTACACGGTGCCAATGTAGTACGCTACTTGGTCTTTCATGATTATTATTACGGTTTATTCGAGTGATTTGATTCGTGTGGCCGATAACCAACTGTAAACTACGTTCGGCTCTGCACCGTTGGCCGTTAAGGGTCTGGGCGCGGGCGCCTCAAAGGCGGCATAATATTCCGGGGCGGGTGTTATGCTTACGAGCGGGCGACAACGTACCTCAACATTCAATTTGGCACCTATCTGCTGTCGCCGTAAAATTAACAATTCTTATCGGACGCCCTCGTAAAAGTGACGAACCGAGTGAAGCGCACCTTCGCAACGGCGAAACGACTGAACGTCATCCTCACGCGACCGTAAACTATCCTCGTGCGACTTCGCTTTAGGAAAAACCGAAGATAGTCCCTTGCATGCAACAAAATTTCGTCATGCCTATGCCTATGTCTTATATAGTTTATGGCTGTAGGCGAGGCTAAAAAGGGCAAATAATTAGACTTAGAGAAAAATCAAATGACTTCTTCAATAGCAAAATCGCATCGCATCTTAGAAAAGAATAAAGACCGCCTAAAATAGAAGAGACACAGATTTCAAATTTAATTTAAAATTTCTTAATAAAATTTATAAAAGTACATTTATTGTAATTACAAAGCTATCCTAACTAAGTCTCACCTGTACTACAATAGGCTTAATATATACCATATATACTCGTAGTTTACTTATTATAGGGTATCAATTTCTTATTATTGTATGCAAATAATAACTGTATGCAATGAATAAAATATATTATATTTAACTAGATAGATATGTATATAAAATCGAAGACTATCGCGGTTGTTTGATATTATAAATAGGATAGGAACGAATTTACCGCGTGAAATTTGTAGCACCCGACGTTTCGGTGACGTTGCAGCCGCCGTTGTCCAGAGTAGACAGTCTACCTTGGACAACGGCGGCTGCAACGTCACCGAAACGTCGGGTGCTAAAAATTTCACGCGGTAAATTCGTTTCTATCCTATTTATAATAGATATGTATACATATAATAGTAGGTAATAAAATGAAAAATAATATATACATACATATATTTAACTGTGCAGCCATAAAAGAGTGCAGGAGTCGAAAAGGCAGATACCCATAAATAGTTCTGCGCGACTATATACACGAAATTGGCTATGTATTTTACGACACGAAGCTAGGTGTAGGACAGTGTAGATTGCAGTTTGTCGATCCTGCAGGCCTACCCATTATACCAAGATTTTATAATGATTGTCATCACATTTAATCCTGAGAAAACTTGCATAGGCTTTGGGACATAGCAATCTCTTAATCTAGTTACGCCTCTATCTAGCAGAGTTCAATCTTAAACAGCGAGGGCAATGGTAAGCCAGTGGAGCCCACTCGATTCCTGTTTACCAGAGTACAAAGACTACAGACGTACTAACGTACTCAACAGAGTTGCGTTAGTAGATTTAATATTTAAACAATACAATGTGAAAAAACTATTTTTTGCAACCTTTCTAGCAATACTTTTTAAAATTTTATTTCTGTCTATCGAACAATATATTATCTGTAGTATTCTATTACATAATAATAATTGTATCAACATAGCATAATTCATCGAAGCGCAGCTGCAAAAGCGCAGATATAATCAGTTTCTCTATAGCATACTATGGTTACATAATTGCTCGTCGCTTTTTCATTGGACACACCCAATTGCCGCATATTGGAGCTTCTATCTGTGCTTTAATATGATTTGGATTTACACACCCCGGTCGGGTATTGTTTCATAAGTTGTGCGAAGGCTTTTGAATAAGTAAAAGGGGGTCACATTATGAAAAGCTATTTTATAAATGGGAGTTCATGTATGTTATCTGTAATCTCTACGTAGCAATCCAATGTAAGAGTAGACACAGAATATACAAAAGTGTTCAAGGCAAAAAGGGGTGCGACAATGATGCAAACCCTCGCCCATCCTCTTCAATATCTGCGGAGTATATCATCCGCAAAACTGTGTCGATCTAAAATAGAGGTTTTGCCAATTGCTGCGATCAACTACCAAATATAAGTTGTGCCGATGATACTGTGTTGCTAGCAACATCAACATACGACATGACGCTCACTTAGGGACATTGTGAGGATCGCTAAAACAAAACAAGAGAGACAAAACTCGTGATCGTCGATCTGACCAATGAGCTTTCAGACGTCGACACCCTAGATACCATTAACCCTTGGAGTAAATGGGTATTTTCATGGATGCATCTGTGTCTTTTGCAGGATTTTCGGCGACATCGACTTAAAGTACTATAACTACGAAACTACTACACCAATCATAAAAAGAACAACTGCACAATGATTACATTGAAATTTCGAATATAGAATATTGAAATATCATTTTGTAAAACAATTAGATAATTATGAATAAATATGAGAACGTCAAAGAAGTGAAAAAAACGCGCGACCAGATCTGGTCGTATCATACTCAATGGATAATTGTTTCACAACCAGATTTGGTCGTATCATACTCAACGGGTTAAGATTATCGAAAAGTTCTTATATCTTGGATCCCATAACTCTAATGAAGGAATCTGGTGACCAGAAATAAAGAAATGAGTTAATACATAATGATAAAATAACATGGCTTATAATATACCGAAAACCGAGGTACAGCAATAAATACTAAGTTTCGTTTTGATAGAGCACTGGATATCCCATATTCTTCTAAAAGATGAAAAAAATGATCATTCGAGTAAGACAGAATAAAAATAAAATTAAACGAAGTGTGTCTTGTTGCAGGCAAATTCTCCGAATCCCATTGACTCCTAATTGTAAAAATGTATGCATACCATCTCGTCTCAAATTTTTCAACTGGCTCTTCACTATATATTTAGGAATATTGTATATTTTTATTATTATACACAGTACATTTACAAATTGCCTGCTGAAATAAAATACATGCACTAACGAAATAATGTTTACAAGACCAATCGCTTTTTTTGTAATGGCTACGTCACAGCAATTAGTCTTTTTACGTAATGGTTAAAATTCCATCCAATAAAAGTACTTGTTTTATGCACAACTGTAATATGCACTAATTAAATGTTACAATCATCAAAAATATGGCTTCTACATATTGATACATATAAAAATATTTTTATTAATATTTGGATATTTAAAATGCTATAATTATACAAACCAATCGTATTTAAAATACATGGATGAAATGCATTTTGATAAAATAATATTATAAAAATATATTATGCAAATAATACGTCCCTGAATGCAAACTATTCCCTTATTGATACGCTTTAATAAAAACCTCAACAATGTAATGAAATAAGACTCTTATTCGTACAAAGGTTTAAAAAGTCGCATCCTAGTGATATCGCTTTGAAGATATTATAAGTCTATGCATGAATGAAAAATACGAGAAACTTTTGAGTTTATCAAGTTTTAGTATGCATCCGTGGCCAGACAGACGCTCCCAGGCAGTCCAATGAACGTTAAGCGAAAGTGGCTGATTTACTACTGTGTTATCTAGAGAAATTTTCCTCACTTCGTGGTATATTTTAAAATATCTTACTGGGATATGAGAAATAGAGTATCAAAACCATGTTACCGCTAACTCTATTGATAGAAAACAAAAAAATATATATTATGTTGCCTCAATGATCCTGGGTACTATTATTAAGAAAGGCTGATCTTTCCTTTCAATAAGGTACTCTTGTTAGGTATTAGTATCACGTTACATCGGATAATAGAGCGGGATTCGACGTTTCTTACTATTGACTTGATGATCCAATAAGCGTGCTGTATGTTTACTTTTAATTAAAAAAATAAATCTCACACTAATTTATTCAAAAGAAATAATTTTATATTTTTACCTCCCAAAAAAAATACATCGTTCTACATGGGGTATGTAAATAGGGTAATTCTTATTTTCGAGCAAAATTTAGATTTTGGGTTTGGTCCATTAGGAAAGTTCAAAAAAAAAACTATAAAATGTAATTTTTGTGTGACCGTGTGTTTGTTTGCCTTTATGTTTATGTCCATTGTATCTCAGCAAACTACATAGAAAATTAGGACCAAATTACGTGCACATAATAGAGTACATATTATTTCCGAGATTTAAAAATAAAGAGGTATACGCCATATGTTTTTACACGATAATGATTAAAGACTATACAATAATACTTGTATATCCTTTGAATGGCTTTGAATGGCAATATTTTAATCACCGAAAAGTGATCTATATTTGTTATAAAATATAGAAATAAATCATAGTTTAATAATTTCCTTTTTAATGACTTGAAATAAAACAACTGATATAAAATTAATTCACTCCAGGGGGTCATTTGATTTATTTATTGCTTTGTTTATTTATTTCTTATCAATCTGGACACGAATATTTATTGAGCACTATATTCCATTGTATCCTAATTTTCCAATTTATTTGATAATACAATTGAACAGTTGTGTGAGACTCAGATAATTCTGGGAAAATAAAATTAATTATATTTTATGGGTAATTTCAAATCCCTCGAAAATGAAATTTATTATAATTTATTTGGCGAGTTTATTTCAATCATATATATATCTTTCAAGTAAATGGTTATCCCAGGATATTTGACATCTCAAGCATGTCTAATATTTTGCATGATATATCAGAGACTAATCAATCGATTTTCTTCTCGTATAGACAAGTATTGGTATAGGCAACCAACATATTGAAAAAAAAATCCGATCGCCATCAGTCTATCTGGACTTGGGGTTCTGGGTTCTACCTAGACTGGAGGATCGGGAACGCCTTATCCCGATTTAATAACGCACGGACAGAGAAATAGATGTTACAATTAAATTAAATACCAGAGTACGTAATATAATCTAAATATACTCCTATTATTCTTCTAAGCGACGAGCGAGAGATGAATTTGGCATTTATAGCAATCTCAAAGCTCTGTTTTGTTTGGCCCATAGATAGTCAACTATTTCAAACTATCGCTCAAGCGCGAGAAATATCAGGATTTATCTCTGGGTATGAACATGGTCTAAGGGCTCAGAGCATGCGCTGGTGGGCCAATTTGCCTCCTAATCATCTTCGGTGCTCCCGTAACTCTTGATTTCTCAGTGCTTATACTATAAGCTAATTGCATTTATTTCAATGCGATCTTTCCTCTTATTGGCGTTTTCGAAGATTCTGTGCATATTTTCGAGTCATATGAGTCGACATCTATTCTTTTTTGTAATTTTAAAATTAATGGTTATTTTCACAAATATTCCGGCGACTATAT